>JACXIV010000041.1:2620456-2983368 GCA_014737475.1 Bombus confusus
GGGGGGGGGGGGAAAGTGGTCTAAAAGTTCTAGATACATACATACAAGGGTTTGCGGATCATCGATCAGCAGGAACGACGGTATAGTTTAACGAAACTCTTCGATCGCGTGGAAAAACGAAGCAAGATCACCGCTTACTTTCAAAAATTCGACTTATTGCTTTCGACAGTTGGCCTTTTCGCGCCGTTGTCCGCCATTCGCGAGTAAAATCCGAATATCAGCGATGATCTGGCGTCCGACAAATAAGCCACACCGACGAAACCTGACGCAGGTTCGCACGTACAGTTTGTGGGTCGTTCACACGGAACCACTTCGGCCGCGAAACTCGATTTCCACGCGGTAAACGCGATTACTAGATCCAGCACACCGGTGTTCAGACGAGAGAGAGAGAGAGTCGGAGCGCCGTGACGAGGCAGAATACCGCGTGGCACGCAACGCGTGTGCACGCATTTACGCTCGCGTCGTCGGCGTGTAACTATCATCACCCGGCCACAATTTATAATAC
This sequence comes from Bombus confusus, assembly GCA_014737475.1. NCBI lineage: Eukaryota > Metazoa > Arthropoda > Insecta > Hymenoptera > Apidae > Bombus > Bombus confusus. The sequence goes on from JACXIV010000041.1 coordinate 2,620,962, forward strand.
AGACGCTATGTACAGGTTCTCGTGTTTGGTCGTCGACGCTAATACCCGCTCAACCAACGGCAAACAGACAGATCTAGCGAGCAACATCGTCCGTCGCGTCGTAGTTTGCCAGCTGTGTTAGCTTTCAATTCGAACGTCCAGCTATGTTCCGCGTAGTCGCGTCCGGAGTTCCACTGTCTTTCGCTTTCCGCTCGCGTTCGTCCAGACGACGTCGTTACGACGTGTAACGACCGTAAAGACAGATCGATCAAACGTCCCGGAATTTCTTGCATCCGACTCCTGGTTTCGCTACAATCGCTTCCGAAACTATCGTTGTCGAACGGTCTCGATATGAATAACACGAACAAATTCCTCGCAACGAAACGCATCGTGTTTACTTGATTTTTCCTAGAAAATTTGTACGACCTCGAGGTTCCATCGTTTACGAGCCTGTCGTCGGAATAAAACGTTTCGTATGATTTTAGACAAGTTTGCGTTTGAAGTACAATTGGTCAACGGATAATCGCAGAGGCACGAACAAAATCGCTTAAAAGCTGCAATCCGTGTGTACGGGGCGAGCTAAAAATCATCCGGTTAATTCATCGAATATTCGCCGGTTGACACGAATCGATAAGCTTTATAAACGAACATCGTAAACGTTTGGAAATTAGAACGCGACCGATCGCCGCGAATTCCGCTAGCTCAAAGCGCAACGATTATTTCGACCGGATCGATAACAATAATTCCCCGTAATTGTTTTCAATCGAGAAATGTTTGCGTTTCTGACTGTTAATCGGCTGGAAGGGATTTGCGAGCGTTTTTCGTTCGTCCGACACGCCACAATGATTCACGTTCAGCCGCGGTAGCCGTAATGCGCTCGCCCCGAGATATATTAACATTCGTATCACGCGTGTAGCTGTCACGCGGAACGACGATATTTTCTGCTCGAATTTTAACGTTTATACTTGCTGGGTACGCGGCAGCTCGTTAAAAATCACCAGACGATTCGACGTATAACGCGTGTTACCTGTCTCACTTGTGGTTCTACGCGACGCGGCGAAAAGGCGAATCCGTCTCATCGATTAATCAACGGTTCTCGAGACCGCTGCTCCGCTTCTCCTCTATTACTTTCGTCAACTGGTTAGCCGCGTGTCCTCGATCCTCGAAAGGGCGAGCGCGAGATCTTGCAATCCAGTCACGTTTTATTTCCTCGCGAACGTTGTCTCGCGCATCCTGCATTTCGTAGATTCGACCAGTCGTAGAGCGTGCCGCGAGATGCTTGTTTCTCGGTTTTACACCTCTCGTAAATCGATTTCTCTCACTGTGGGATATCGAATCCCCTTTGTTTCCTTTCCAACCAACTTTTCCTTGGCATACCAACCTTACCTTCGGTATTAGCGTCGACGTTCTTCTAACTATACGCTTTTCGACCAACATACAATATATTCCAGCATTCTCGGGACATACATACACATTGAATCTCGATACTCCGATTATCGGGGGAATGTGTAAAGCGGCGTTTTCTCCACGTTTCTCGTTTCATCGTTCCCTCGTTGCGATCGTATACGGATCGCACGCTATCAGTGATAACCAACGAGATGAAATACGAACGATCGCGACGACCGCGACACCATTCGGGAAGATCTGTGCTCGTTCCGCGAAATTTATACTTGCATTTACAACGAGACGACGGGAAACCTTTGTATCAGTGGTTGACCAGAATCGGATGACCAAAATCAGCGTGAATGCAACTCACTGACAGGTACAAACATACGATCGAACGTGAAAGTTGTAAACTATGTCGGAGCAACGACTCGCCAGTGCGTTATTAGATAGACACGCGAAATTCGTAGTTCGATTCGTTCCCAGTCCCATTGACTTTTGCAAACAGTAGCGCGAACTCAACGTGGCTGTGGCCTGACAAACTCGAGCTCCGTTTAAAGGGGAGAAGACACTGTAAGGGGACACTGTAAAAATATCGATTTTCTGTGTTTCGACTGTAAGAAAAACTATACGTGGAAAACTGTGAAACTATACGTATAAAAATTATCGTAGGAACAACCTATCGTCTATGGTCTCACGTACGGCTTCTTTTGATTATAATTCCTTTCCTGTTTGTTATCAGCGGAGTCGTTCAATTTTTTCGCGAAAGTTCGACAGTTTTTTCACCATCCTGCCATTTTGTTGTTTTTGGTCTACGTGGAGCTACAAACGAAGGCTTCTACAAACTTTCTAAATATTTTTCTTTTCTCCGCGTCTTATCAACCGTACGACGTGTAATCGTCGCCAAAGCGGATGCATCCCTGTCGCAGCGAACACTTTGAAATGGAATACGTAAAAAAATGGATGGAGAAATCGGTTAAACGTATAGTAACCGCAATAAACTATAAATTGATTTACTCCCGTCATTCGCTTGGCAAAAATTCCCGAATTTTCTCCTAATATGTACTTTTGCAGGTCGTTACAGTGTCTTGCCCGCTTAATTGTACGAGTCGTAGCAATGACGGTGATTAGTTTCATTCGACGTTCATTTACATCGACGATATGTACAAAATGATCAGAGACACCAAAAGACAGCTGGAGGATAAAATAGGTCCCGCCGTTCCGGTCTGCATCGCTTCTGGTCGCTCGCCTGCAACAAACAATTCACTCGTTCTCATCTTCGCCTAACACGCTTCCATTGTCTTTCGTCAGAATTAAACAATTTTCTTATTATCGTTACTGCGGAGTAACACATAGTCGCACGCAGAACGCTTTGTTCGACTTTCTCGCGTGACCGGTCCTCCATCGGTCTTCTATTAAATTAATATTGGAAGTTGTGGGATTCCTGGAAGTCGGCTTGTGGCGAACGAGGTTCAAAGATCAAACGGCTTTGATTACAACTTAAACATGACGGACAGCTCGGTTACAAGCGCTTCGATACATCTTATTAGAAACCAATTACTCGTGTATGCTCCACGAGAAAATTTCGTTGGAATAGTTAAGAGAAAAAAAAAAAATAGTTAAACTGTATGAGAAGCGAGACGTTTCTCCTTTCCCCAGTCATATTATCCATAATTTCTATTCGTGAATGCCGCATTAAAGTACAACGGTACATCTCGGTTTCTCGACTTTAAAGAAGCCAACAAGTTCTAAGAAGAGAAAATAAGTTTCTCGCGATAAACGAGGTGTTTTAGGGGTAAAAGATAGCGAGATTATTTGCGTTGCTCGTGGAAAAATATAGGTGAGCGTAGCAAAGAGTAACCTAAATCATTCATCCTAGTCAGTGAAATGGTATCGAGACGTTTTAATCAAAGCTCAAGGCGTCTTCGAAGAAAAGATTCGTCGAAATGAATGCGTAGAGAGAGAGAGAGAGAGAGAGAGATGGAGGGGAGAAGAGAGAGAGAGAGAGAAAGAGAGAGAGAGATGGAGGGGAGAAGAGAGAGAGAGAGAGAAAGAGAGAGAGAGATAGAGAACAGGTTTCGAGAATTAGGACGGGTGGTTTCGCAAAAATATCTTTTCAGCGTTTCCGTGAGTTTTTTCTCCGTGATATTTCTCAATGGTACTTTGACCGGCAGCACAGTTTTGAAAGACTGGAAACGGTGTCGAAGTTCCGTTCGTTGCTCCTTTCTTCGTTAAACGACGCCCACGGCTACCAGAGTATTTTATGCGACGGATTGAAATGCAATTTCCGCTCGATTTTGGTCCGGTTCGTGCCACTTCCTAAGAATTCCCTGACCTACGGACATTGGAATCCGCGTAATTTACACGAACTGAAATTTGTCGGCTGCGATCGATGCCTCTTATTGTCCACCATGCAACAACGACTTACCTTAGCAACAACCGTACAACAAGGATTTATCTCTGGCGAAAAATGTTCTGTTATCGATAACTTGCTTCAACATCCACGTAAACGCGTGTTCGTAATTACGTGAAAATGTATAAAGAACATACGGTAGATCGCGGACATTGAGAGAATGGAAATAGCAGGAAACAGCATATTGGAAACAGCAGTGTTTACTAAAAATACGAAAAGGCACGCACGGCGCGAAACCAACGAAAATACCGACAATTTTGTTTAAACTTGCATTAACGCAACTATCTCTCGAGGCGTGTTTCGTCGAGAAACGGCGAACACCATGACAAACATTCTCGCTACGCTGAAACTCGTTTGCTCCGTGAGAGCGTCACTGAATAAACATACAAAACTTGGCGATTGCGTAATTGCCAAGTTCTGATAGGCTGATTGCGAGGACCCAGATGCCGAGGAAATCTGGGAGAGGACAGGTGCAAGCGATACTCGCCGAAATTTTCCAGCTGCCGACGAACGGAAATAAACGTGCGAATTAACACACCCACGAGCCAGGTTCGCGAGAATATTAACGGGTTAAGCGAACACTTTAACGGGATGGTTTATGCAAAAGCGAACGTCCCCCGTGAAATTTCTGTTCGGTCGGTCGATGCAACGGTTCGTGTTACACCATCCAGAGTTCGCAGACACGGTCGTTTTAAATGCTCGAATCAGCTGTGAAACTCGTTTCGGACAACGGACAGAGTTTTACTTACTACTACCGTCAACGACGGTTTCACTGGACAGTGCTGAAATAATTTCCTCCCGTTTTTACGACTCGTTGGCAAATCGTTGCGAATATATACTATTCCGCGGAGCTCAGACCTGCGCAGCGAACATTCCGACCATAAATAAATCTGTACGTTATGAAAACCGGACCGGTTTGTCTGAAAAACATTGTCCTGTTACGAAGAGCTGCATAAAATCGGATCGGTAGAAGATATTTATTATTTTTTTTTTTTTTTTTTTTATTTCCCTACACATTAACGAGGATATAAAAATTCAGTAATTCGCTTTTACATTCGGATCTGTATAGATATTTACAGATCTACCGATTTACTTTGTAACGGCAGATTCAAGAAGACTGAATCGATAGCCGGGTTAACGCTACGCTCGACGATCCTTACGGATCGTAAGATTACGTAATCGTGCGTGTAAACACTCACCATTTAGGACATGAACTTTGATGGACGCGGTATTGGCGTTGCTGGGTTTGCAGCTGTACTCCCCGGAGTCCGAGGGTTGCGCCGTCTGGATAAGAAGCCAAGAGGTGGTGACGTCGCTACCCTTTTCGGTTATCACCGAGACGCCGCCCCTGGGACTGTCATAGCTCAAAACGTTCTCATTGTAGTACCAAAAGATGTAAGCTGGTGGCTCCGAGCTGAAGTGTATGGCACACGTCAAGTTTATCGTGCTGCCCGCGCCAACGTACAGATCTGGACCTCCGAGTATCGTCGCTGTCGGTACTGTGATAAAGAACGACTTCCTTTTTTTTCACTCACGGTACTTTCCTCCATCGCTTCGATCGTTCGTACTACCCTTACTGCTCTATGCCTACGCGACACGAAAATTCACGAGCCGTGGAAACTATTCTCTCGGTGACGATATTCACCGAGCCAAGAGAACGAGGGTACTTTACCGGTTCGCGAGAATTAACGAGCCAAAGCTTTTCGTCGAAACCCAAGGTCATTGTAATTGACGTAACGAGACCCGCTTCGGTCGTATCGCACTCTCCAAAATTAGGTTCAAAAGTTTCTCCCCCGGCGACGTTAATACATCTGGATCATTAATTTATGAAATGTCCGTAGGAGAAGAGCGCGATTTCAAGGTAACGAGCGTACTGCATACCCTCGTTGGAAATCCCGAGAAACCGATACGAAACGTAATAAAAACCGCTAATTTCGTTGCATTCGACGTACATATAGATTACGTATAGAGATTCTGATTCGAGAAGGTGACAGAATTTGAAAATAATTTTACTAACTCGGTAACGGTGTAAGTAGCGCGTAATGTAATGGACGAGATAAACTTACCGACAACGTTTAAGCGAAATTGGTGCGACTTGACGGGAATAGTGGAGATCTGACAATCGTAGACCCCTTGGTCTCTCTCTTGCGCCCACTTTATGCAAAGAGTCCATTCAGACCACTCGCTATTTTGGCCTGTATTTTGTCTGTGAAGCGCTTGGAATCGCTGATCGCTCGTGTAGGTATACGCCCCTGCCGTTAAAATGTGAATATCTCTGTGCCTCACCCAGGATACCTTTGCAAACGGAATTTCAAAGTGGGTTCAATGATGGTAATCGAGGAAGATCGAGCAGACTGCTTTGAATAGACGCGACCGATCGTTAAGCGAATTCGCTGATAACAATATACAATTTCTATCAAAGTTCAAACGATTTGCTTCCGATACTATTCGTTGGATGAAAGAGCCGTAAATCGCGATAAAAGTTACACGTCACTGATAACTAAAAGTTCCATAAATTATTTAATAAATTGTCCATGCATGGTACACGCATTCGGTCACGGCGGAATTAAGCTACCGAGTATCGCAATTGGCGGAACAACTTTGGAAAATCTTTAAAAAAATTCTCGTAAATCGCGCAGACAGACGATGAACGTTGCCGCCTGATCAATAATTCAGATTCGTTTCGTCATGTCGCGCCACTAAATATTTCAAGAATCCGGGGTGAGAGGTCAGAAACTTCAATATGGCCACGCTTCCGTTATCTGCAAATATTTTGCGGCTGGCGTATAATACATAATTTGTTCCGACGATAGGGACACGTTTAAACTTCGCCTCCTGTTGAACTTTGACGTCTTCGGGGACGACGATAATTTCATCAGCCATATATGTGCTCACCGCTGGCGAGAAAGTAATCCAGTAAACTTCGGAGAACTCTGCCTCGGTAAAGTAACTTTCGTCGTGCAGACGCGAATATATCGAAATCCGAAAACGGACTAATCGAATCGACCGGTATTCATCCGTTTCTACTTTCACGGTAAATCAAAATTCAACGATCCGCGTACATTTTAGCGAGACTTACGCGAACGAATACATAGAATTTCATTCGAATCTCTCGAAGGCTACGTCGATGTAAGGTCACGCGAAAGAAAACTTTCGCAAGAACCATGTCTGGTAAGTAGAATTGCAATTTTCGGAAACGCACGCTGAGTAGCAACTAACCTTTGAAACGCAACGATTCCATCTACCACCACAGTTTACAATTGGGATTCGATTCAGGCTCTTTCTCAGAGGCAACGACGTTGAGAGAACGATTCGGAGAAATTGCCGAGTTTCCCCTCGTGTCTCATTTTTTAATTAGAATTGTTGCCATCTTTCGCAGGATGGTCGTAGGTAATCGTCAGCGGCCAGTCAAGGTACCTCAGTTTGACGAATCGCAACGAAAGTCAGAGACGGATATCGTGTCGTGGAAATTATTTTGTAGCCTATTGGCGCGAGAAATTGACTTTTCCGCCGAAGAACTATTAGCAGCGCAAAAGGGAAAAGGTAATCGGATAACCGATTCATCCAGCTGGGCAATCTGAATCGCTTGAAACGCGCCAGACCGAAGCACGGCTTCGATGTTCGTGTTTAATTCGACATTAATAAAAGTCTCGACGATTTTTCCGTCTGCGACCTCCAATACCGTGGCCTCGTGGATCGAAACTCTTTTGATTATTTTTTCACCCGTTAACTCGTTCGTTTAAGTTAATAAATATCCTGGCAAATGTGAAAGTTCCGTATCATTGATTTTGGACACCTTTAACCCTACCGAAGGTAGTCGTTTTTATTACGTTCTGAACGCTTGTTAAACGATCGACGCCTGCCAGAAAATTTGAACCGTAAAATCAAGAGTATCACGCGCAGATACGAACAATGAATTTTATTAGTTCGTCGACCTACCGTGTACCCGGTCCCTAACAGAACGCCTGTACAATAGCCGTGGCAACAACGGCGAGAACATTAATAATCGGCACTGAAAGTTGGTGCACAAAGCGCAGGTCATTTGCGTGAGAAAGCTTATGAATCTTCGGTCTCGCACGTTCACCGATACATCTTCCGTAATTTATCCCTCAATGTAAACCGGGAAAGGCAGCTGCCTCCGGCGACTCTGAATCCGTACACGAACTCTACGAGGACAAGTCCGTGTTAGCACCACTTAGCGTATTTACTCGAAGAACTTTAGGTTTGACAGCGTCTAATGAGCTGCTATTTCTCCCTTGTATCTCATAGAAGGGAACAGAGACGGTTTAACGCTTCCGAACTTGGCCATTGAAACGACGAGACACCGCGACACCAAGGTAACCAAAACTACGGGAGTACGTCGAAAATTATGGATATGGAAGAATGTAAAATAAAATTGGCATGTACGTAATTGAAAATGAACTCTCGCGTCCTCTTCCACTCGGATATTTAACGATACTTGTATCCGAACGCTCGAACGAGTCCCAGTTCTTCTTCTTACCCCCGTAAAAATGGTACGAAGACGATAAAAAGGACAGCGTCGTGTTCACTGCGGAATAATACGAAAGAGCCAAAAAGCGTCCGGCTAGCGTGCAAAGTGATGAGAATCACGTATCGAGGAAATCCGTATGACCTAGCAATTCGGACGTGGGGCAAATGGAATTTCACGGCTGACGCGAACAACGAATGAAATTAAGGTACGTCGGCCCTCGACTGTATAATGAATTTACTTAATACGGTTTACACACCCCGAAATACCGAAATTGAACGGCCTTGTTTCTGCGCTGCACCCGTATTTGCAGCTACGGTCCCGTCTCTTTTACCCCGATCTTCGTTGCAGCACTCGTTCTTTCGCTGTAATTTTATTCCTATATTTGCTACTAATCAAGCCCGAGCTTGTGTCTACGAGCAGTGTATTCGCAGCTATGAAGTTTGCTGGAGAAACGAAAGGAAGAAGATTTAATAACTGGAAGATAGCGCGATTTCTCTTGCGAAAGAAGCGGACAACTCAATCCCACGATCGACTATTTTCCGAGATTTTGGCCGCTATCCTAGAAGATTACCAACGATAAACTATCACAGAAACGATACTCGTTGCCTTCGCGAAAATCTATCCGTGCAAGTATGTTTAGACGCGATAGCGTGCGCATCGAACACGTAAAATGTTGTTTCAATGTTAGAAGCTGACGCTAAGAAACTACTTGTCCAGAATCCTCTTAGCTTTATCGTGACGTAACATCTGCTAGCTGGTACAAACGAGATACTTGCTCGGTAACAGAGTTCCAAAGGTGAAGCCTCGCATCGAGGAGGTACACGCGCCATATAATAATTCGAGACCATGATCACCGCGTTATAACTCGAATATCACGAGTACCTGCGCATTACTTTCGATCGACCAATACCTGCAACGTCGGAACCGCGAGCTGCGGTAAAATTGAGTTTCCAGTTGCCTTAAAGGTCGATTAGCGTCCAATCGAGCCCGAGCAACTCGATTATTTCCTGCAAATCGCTTTCCTAAGGTCCTTACGAAGATCAGGTTTCCTCTCTTGTTCAGCCAACGGTACACCGGCCTTTGTCGTGATTACCTTTCTGCCACAAATTTGTCGAAATTCCGTGGAATAACGTGGAGAGTACGCGAGCAAGCATTTTTCTGCGACATTAAGCCGTCTCTAGCAATTTTCCGCGTTATGCCGGCATTGCAAGTTTAGAAACAACTCTCGAATGGAGACAAACGTTCGGGAACGATTGGAAGTTGCCCCGATGGAATTTTGGGCACGAATTCTTGCGTAACGTCAGCGGACAATAGAGATCGAAATCAAGGATGATCAATGTAGCAAAGGGTCTTACGGTTTTGTCGCCCAGGTTGCGAACTCTACACGTGAGATAAGCGGTCTTTCCTATTAGCGCTGTCACGTTGGTGTTCTGCGAGTAGTCGAACGTAGGTTCCACCTTTGGTTTCAGCCCGGAAGGATCTGCCAGCAACTGGTTTCGCGGTCTATTTTGACCCGCGTGTCGATCCATGTTGTCTATCGTACGATCTCCTAAACTGAGTGTATCTGTAACAATAAAGAAAAATTGCTCGATCGATCGTCCTTTCTTTGGTAACATTTCTGACGACGGTGGACATTCGTAAAAAGAACTGCATGAACGTTTTAACGGGAAAAGATGCGACCATTTTTGGTCTGATAGCCCAATAAAATTTTCAGCGAACATATCGAATAATTGACTGTATACGGACATACGTATTGTATGTTTCTGTTATTTCACGGTGATGAAAAGTAAGGTCAAATTGCTCCGTTATTGCGCGGTTGTCGAAAATCAAATTTCGCATTCGAGTGGCGTATTCAATTTGCTTCATCTTTCGATACCGTGATTTAAATGTTTATGAAAACCAACCCCTAAATTTCTCCGAAAGTCCGAACATCGGTAAATCGTAACTCTTGATTAATGAATTATCTATTAAAGTTATCGAATATCGATGTTCCTTTAATTCTGTGTTTCCATGGTAATCGTTACTGCGGTCGTTTTCTGCGTTAAATTGGCGCGCACGCTTCTACGAGATTGGCTAATAAAGATCGACTAAAAATTTACAAGCAATAAATGACGCCACGAGCTACCGTTAATCGCTTCGCCAGATAAAGAAAGCCAGCCAAAGTTGTTCGTTAAAGGACGAATGAATTTATCGCGTCTGTTGAATACGTAATTTTGCGAAACAGGCTGTACGCGCAAGCGACGCTTTCATTCGCCGTTGTTCTTTAGTGGAATTAACGCGGAAGAAGCAGTAAGAACATTTTAAACGGAAGATAACGGAAAACTGTTACGCGAGTCTGTACTTAAATTCTGCGCGAATACAAGAATAGGGTCACATTTAATAGGAAAACGCATATAGGACTCCATAGCTCGCTGCTTGCAGAAACATAATAGCCGTTGGTTATATCTATACCCGAAGGGAGATTAGACGGAATTAGATTAGATCAGAGCTCATTACACTTCGGCTTTAGAGTGAATTAGATGGAGAATGGGTTGGCTGAGAACGGCGAAGGGAAAGGCCTTCTCTAACTCCGAGGGGCTGTATCGTTCAACGTTGTTTTTCTCGTAATCCATCATGGGGAAGAAAAGTCCGATACAGTCGTCCGACCGCTTGAAATGCGTTTGCGATAACGTGGTTTATTAATATACATGAACGGCAGTCGACCCTCGACTCGCCTCTTCAGCTATGTTAATTTCTCGGCGTGCATTCCTGCGTAAGTTACTTTTTCAATCTCCTAGCGCGAAGAAAACGAATTTTCCTTTAGTCCCTTGCGTAAGGTTTTGATCTCTGTACCAACGCTATCGATATAACTTAATGTAACTCTACGTATAAACTTACTATCGCTTATTAATTCGACGTTTAATTGCAATCTTTGATTACGATATCCAAAGAAGCGCATATTATCAACGAGAAACGTTTAGCTATACTAGTTATTCTTTGTCCGCATAATTAGCCGTATCGAGTGATCAGTAGAATAGCGATATATTAAATCCGCCGTGTACATAGTCGGGAGCACATTTCTACTCGTAGATATTTTATGTGATTTACCACGTGCTCGTTTTAATTAATTCTGTAGCAACAACTAAGCTCCAAGAGCTTATAACGAGCTTTTCCGTGCACTCCGAGGGTCACCTCCCCGACTTTCCCAGTTTCTCTCTCTCTCTCTCTCTCTCTCTCTCTCTCTTTGTCCTTTTCTCTCTCTCCGGTATGCGAGCCCGCTTCCCACATCGACTTTCTAGCAATGTATCACTAACGCATTATTACGCGTACCTTGGTCGTTGTCAGACCTACCGCATAGACAAAATGAAGAAAGGGCGATGAGAATTTGTCGACGCGTTCGCGTTTCGTGGGATAGAACGATCAGTATTCATAGAATAACATGAAACGTTGAATTTCGTTCGAAAGCTTTCAGGACGCGGCAAAGGGCGCAGTTTTTCTTCCCAGCACGTACAATTTACTCGCTATACTTCCATTTATCTCGATGTACACGTGTTAATGGACTTTATTTTAGCAGCTTATGAATATTTATAGACATATGACAGCTATATAATATCATGATCTATTCAAGTTCGTATATGGGTAGGTGGATGATATATGCCGGTTAATAAAATTCAGACTGTAAAATAAATAAATGCACTCTGACTTTATAGGAAGGATCGTATATCGATTGCGTGCAGTAGCGGTTGATACGGTAATCGATGCACGTATTTCATGACGATAGAAATTTCTTGTGAACCACGATCATAAATATGAGATTGGGCTTCCCGTTTGAATTACAATTGGTAACCTGATCTCGAGAAATTGTCACGAGTATTTTCAAGCAACTGCAGCCGCACTGCGAGATACCGAAAATCGCTTCGCTAAAGCTGCCGCGATACCAATGCATATATTCTTTCATTCGAGTGGCTGGTATATCTGTAATTCGCGCTATTTCAAATAGCCGGACGAACGAATGCTTGCCTACGCGGGTGGTCGCGCGAACGTACACTCTGCAAAGATATTTCATTCAGCCAGCAAAGTTGCCGGTATTTCCTCGAGTTTACAAAGAAACTCAGCCGCGAGATGACCGTAATTGCCAGAATGATTGAACGCGGTTAGCGTTCCTTATCGCCGGCAAATCGCGCTTAATGGAAAATAACGATGGATCTCGTTGAAAGTTCCATCCGGTGAAAATAAAATTACACCCGTGGGGTCCGTGATAAATTGCAATGACAATTTTCAATGACTTATGGACGAACGCTAGCGCGACAAATTGCCACCCATTCGTTTTCAGCCAGGTGAGAAAAAACCGGATTCGCCGCTTGCACTCGTACCTCTACTATCGAGTACTTTTTTTTCTCTTACGCTGACTTCCGGTGACTGGACCCGCCGTCGTTCGTTGCCGTTTGATATGCACGGTGACTCCGTGTTATGCGACGCAGTTCTCCTCGTCGTCGGCTAACAGAGAATATTGTAACCGTTGTTTCAGCGCATTAAGCGCTTGTGCGCAAAAACCGGCTATTATCACGGTCGACGTCGAGCTACCCAGCAATTCGAGCGTTTTAATTAGTCGAGTAAGCCGTAGGATCAAGCCAGGAGCTAGCGAGGCAGACGTCAAGGAAGAAAAGTATCTGCTATTCGTCTCGAAGAGAAATGACCCAACCGTTTCGCAAGGGAAAAGAAACGGCCGGATAGCGGCGAAACGGTTGACACGAAAGTGCGGGTGGATATTGCATGTCGCGATTATTGCGCTGCCATAAAACGTACGGCAATAGAGAGGACGCATAACGATATTTCACGAATATTGAAACTTCATGGATCGAATGGCGGTAGGCTTTATCGTTACGTGTGCTCTCCTGCATGTGACCAATGGTTATAACTTAATGCAGAGCCGTTTTACGCTGTGTCGTAATAATAGCAATAACAGCTACTGCGTCTGTGGAATGTGAACTCCGCAAGATCTGTTATAGTTTCGTGCGAGCTCCAAATGTACCTTGTTTGCAAGTTAAACGTTAACATCACTGTGTATGCTCTAGACGATGATAGAACTTCCAGGCTAGTTCTCTGAACGTAAGCCGACATTTCGGTACGCGGATGAATGTTCTCTAATGAAGCACGTCGTATCGTTTCCAACGATGTACATAACGTATACAGAAATTTTTCCATCTGTAGAAAAATCGTAATTAGAGATAGAGCACCGCTTTCGACTGAAATTCCCGATTCAACAAGGTATTTGTTAGATTTCGGTCGAGACGATCCGCGCGCGAATCACATTGGCGAGATTAAGATGTTTTAAGAGACTTCCAGTACGATGCCAGTCTGATTCTATTCGCATTTCGCCGCAATTTCCAAGCAGGAAAATACTGAGGGGAATTCCAGGTTTCGTCGACGGTGATCTGAATATTTAGATCGGTCTGTCCCACTCGGGAGAAAGATCGTTTTTCTCGGAGTTATGGCCTTATTTCGACTCAAGCAACTTGTACTTTCCGGTTACGTTGCCGATTAACTCCGAATCGAATAAAACGGGCCGTTCGAGATTTACGTATATGTACGCTCATACGGTACCTACGTGCGCGACAAGACACTCGCGACAATCACTGCACAACGATCGAAATGCAACAAAAACGCCGTGGTTGACAATCGACGGAAAAATACGTTATTGTCGGAAAATACGATAGAGAAGGGAGGCGAGAAAAACGTATCTATTCCGCGAGGGTTCTGAACGAACCTGGTGTTCATCGAGTTATTTCACGGTGGATCATCGCGAGATTCCAATTCTCTGAGTTGCATGAAAACCCCGTGAAAGAATTATCGGGCGCAATTTCACCTCAAACTTCGTCGGCCTGCGTGCCGGTAAAAATACAATTGCCCCACGCGAATTGAATTAATCTATGCAATAGAGGAATTCGTGAGGTTAATCAGCCACTGGGACGCGCGGTCAGGAAAAACGAGTACAAGCTGTTCTTTTCAGGACGCAGTAAATTATTCCGCCAAGTCACGTGCGTATTTAGTGTAATTCAGGGAATTAAATGGAGTTGGGTGAAACCGTAAGGCGGCACATCGGTCTCTCTCCAATGGCCAGCCCGTTAAGCCCGCAGGGTCCGATAAATAAGTTCGATAACAGAGTTCTCCTTATCTTTTAAATAGGCAATGTAATTTAATCACGCGGAGCTGGTCGCGTGACACGTCACAGATTTGTCTCTCGGCTCGCGTTGCGCGATGCTATGCGGTCAGGCTGCTTTATTTATTTTTTTCCTCCGTCCTCACAGATTGCGAGAAATAAATAGCGCGGTATACGCGTACGTGTTTTGTCGGCATAACTTTCGCATGCCACTGCTGAGATGATTTGTAGGTGGAAGCAAGACGCGAGTAGAACGACGGGAATATTGATATATGTGCCGCGATAAGTTCCAGTCGCTAGTTCCATCGCTCGAACAAGATTCCCGCACCTACGAACCCCACTCTCGTTCCATTTACGTCGTCTTTCTCATTACCGCGGATATTTATTAGATAAAAATCAATATTTGAGTTCGTGCGGCATTCCAGGCAAACAGCATGTGAATATAAGGGGAAAATTAGGGAGAGAGTACGAACTTTCTCGCAAACAGTGGTTACGATCAAGATAACATTAGTTCAAATTATCACGACTGTGTCGCTTACATTAATATCATTATACATTCGAAGCAGGTTGACGACGTACGCGTATGCGATACGGTTGTTGTCTCGAAGGGAACGAAGAATCAACGTGTCACTGAAATATTCTAGATACGACTGCAGCTGCTACGATCGCGACGAAAGAATTATGGGAAAATTATAATCGCGACGATAAGGAACTCGTTGATAAAGATTTTCGATGTATTTTCTAACGAATACTGGTTTAAGAATATGAATTATTTGTTAACGGGGATTAACAGAAACGATATCGAATTCACGGAATGGAAATAAATCTCACAAAAGGCTAAAACCGCGAATTATATTTACACAATAATACAATTGTAAATATATTCGTAGAAAATGCGAACTAAATCCATCCGTTCCGCCATTGGGAAGGAAAAATCAACTGAAAAATTTAAATAACAATGACGCCGCGCTTTTGTAATTTATATGGTTGAACCATCACTACGCAATTTTTAGCCGCGTTATTTGTTTCGTTGACGTTTTAAACTTCCGCTGGTCGGGCAATTACAGCTACAACAAACAAACATTCACCGTCGCAACGATGGTAGATGGCTAATTTAAAAAAAAAAATTCAAAGATAAAATGCCCTGCCTCGTAACGCAACAATATATTGATCGTGAGTTATAGTTCCAAATTAAATGACAAGTTATTTTTCAGAGATTTATTGTTTGCAGAGAGAGAGAGAGAGAGAGGAGTACAATTTGTACTTACAAAAGCCTGGACGAATTTTAAGGAGAAAATGATCGCTAGAATGAAGCGTCGCAAAATTAAAAGTACAGGTAGCACGGTGTGTAATATGCAGCGTGTGAACAAATTTTCTTCCGAAATGACAATAAATTGGCGTGTCGCTACGGAGGCAGCCCGGAAGGTTAAGGAGCGTGCCAATGCACATCCTTGCAATCTATCGCCGTATCAGCCCTATTAGAGCCGTTAACGATCTCAGATCAGATTTCATTACTTCATTCCGCTGCGACGAGTTGCATCCCCTCGCTCTCGCGTGCCACGTCACCGAAACGGAGAAAAGAGAAGAAAAACAAAACACAAGAAGGATGAAGGAAGAGAGGAGGACAAGGAAAAAGGGGAACGTTTCAAGGGAGTAGCGGAAGATAAAAGCGATTAATTAAGGCTCGAAGCAGGCATGCAGCTTTTTTCGTCTCGTATCCACCCCACGCCCCACACAGCTTCGTCTGGAGCTACTATCTGTCTATTCTCTCTTTTCTCGTGTAAATGCAGCGTGCAAAGGTCGATTTTACCCATCCACCATGAACACGAGCCGACGACACGACGTATCCATTATAGGACAAGTGGGCCACGTCGCGAAATAATGGAACGGCCATGATTTTGTGAGTTTATCGTCAGCCGTCACGTGACGCGGAAATGCAGCAGGAGACTAGTGCAGACTCCCACGCTTAAACGGGTCGAGGGTGCTCGCGCTTAGGCTCGTAATTAAAACACGCCGGAACTTAATGTTTCCTACTTTACAAGGGCTTTGAATTAACAGGCCGCGCGACATCACACACGCAGTGTGCCGCGCGTCTTCCGACGTATCGCCAAATCTTTCCAAGACGTTCGAAATTTTGACAATTTTCTACGCAAGTGGCGTCGCGTTATATCCACAAACACGAGTTTCATCAGCCAAGAAATATTCAGCGCAAAGTAGAAGAGGAGCGGTGGCACGATGAACCGAAAGTTTGCAAGTTCGTTCTTTCTTCGTGATTAGGACGAACGAAGCGGAAGCTGCTGAATCTCGCAAGGTGTGAAAATAATTACCAGCTACTTTATTTTCCCATTGGTTGGTCGCGTCTCCTTCGAAGCGCAGCAAAGACCGGAAGAAAATCCGGTCGAGTAACGAGCAGCGCCCCAGGCTACGAGATCGACTCGAGACAAACTCTTACTCTGCAAGCGGCGTTTTATTATTGCGAAAAGTTATTTCAAGGTTCGTCATTCTTTCCGGGTTTCGTAGTAGCGAGATAAAGCGATTCCGAGGAAACGAAGTTTCTTGCTCCCTCCAAGCGGGCTTCTGCAAACCGAAGGAACTTCACGAATTGACAGAGCACCTGCCAACTACCAAGAAGCGTTATTTCAAAGTAATACTATACTTCCCGATCGGGCAGACCATAGGAAGTTTCATCGAATCGGAACGTCGAATATAAAATTAGCGGGATAATGAGAAATCGTTGGCGCGGGCGAAATGAATTTTCCGGAAAAACTTAGCGACGGAACTGCTTTTTACTACAAACCGCGATGTTCGAAATCCGCAACATGCTCATAAACGGGTTTACAATTTACTCGCTCGGAGATCGAATTACGTAAGTGTCGATTTGCTTCGTGTTTTCGACTTTGTCGTTCGTTTTGGCAACGCTGAAAAGTTTCCACGAGCGAGAATTATAAAAAGTGGAACAGTGTATCTCGGAGGAATTAAGAGGCAAGATTCTGCCGTTTTTATAACGAATGCCGAGAAAATGAGACAGACTCCTTGCAGTTTCAATTTCGCTAATCCCCGTAAACGATCTTTTTCCTTCTCAACTACGCGCGAATGAAAATCATTCTTCACCGTAGATTTACTCTTTCCGTGAGCAATCGAGCAAGCAAACCCAAGACGAAACGATCCATGCCCTGTTTTGTAAATGAATTTTCTTTACGATCATTTGAACGCTCAAAAATTATAACAAATCGTTCTGGCACAAAACGGCAGTCACGATCGGTTTCCTTAAACTCGCGGAGAAAGGAGGATAGTCCAATTTATCATCCAGATAAAGGAATCACAATGGTTCCTCCGTCGACCGAGTTCGATAGCATCCACCGAAACCTACAAAACTCGGCGGCGACGAAGCGAGACAATAAGATAAGATTTCCAAAAGTTTTACGTTTGCCTGGGATGCCCGTATGAAAAGAAATGGCCACCAACGGAATTGTGCGGAGACACGAAGACGCACGCGGCCGATAAATACAAAGGCTGCGATTAGAAGAAGTATCGTTTCTTCCGTATAAAATAAGTTGCAGTTTCTTGTCGAAAGTCGCATTTTAGCGTTTTTCTCTGGTCCTTCTTGTCTTCTTCCCTCCTTTCTTTTTCTAATCCAACCGTCCTTAATTTTGTTCGCGCGAGAGAATAAATTCGAATTTTTTTTTAACGTTGAAAATCGAGGTTAACGATAATTGAAATTTTGTATAACGAACCAATAGTTGAACTTTAGCGAATACAGACGAATGATTTCATTAATACAGAACTACGAGGAAACTTGCTGATCAAAGCTGAGTTTTCAATTCCCATTTGTGATGGTTCTGAATATCGGGAAATCCAAGCTTTTCGCAACGCGTAGTTTTCATTGAAATAAAAAATGAAATCAGATCGATTTTCCCCTTACAAATCTTATCAAGCATATCGGTTTTTTTAAACATCGCAGTAGCTTTACGAACACCTATGTTATGCACTCCACGATCCCGTATTTTAGCTAAATTTTGCAAGTACATATTTTTTTTGTTTTTTTTTTTGGTTTCTCTCGTTTTATCATGCTAATGAAAAGAGGCGAAGGTTTTTTTGCGAAGAGCTATTCTATTATCCGTCGGATGAATTTTACTTGCATTGTTTAGAGTCAGTTAGCTTGGTGTACGTAAAAATAACGACATACATAAAATGCATCGGATTTTACTACAGCTATTAGCATAAATTATATTGCAACGTCGTTGTTGTAAAATCGTACATTCTTACCAGTGAATTTGGACAGCGAAATGTCGCTGATAACTTTCCGGGCTCGTTTGTATCAATCGTGGAAACGCGTAAATGAGATAACCACCCGTAATTAACAAGCAGGCTTGTCGATATAATATTTCGCTTTAATTGCAATTAAAGCCAGTCGCGTAAAACGAATTCGACTGTGAATTTAATCAAATCTTGATCATGAACGTGTCAATGAACCCACAAAGCAATCGAATTAACGGAACGGAATGATCGACGAAATCGGTTAAGTGAGATTTTAGAATAAAAACGAGAGCCATGCGAAAAGTGTTACTAGGTCGTCGATTTACTCGCTCTAGAGATAATCATTTTTCCTCGTTTATGATAAAACTATCGTTCACATCCAAGTCGAGAGCGGAGGACAAACACGTTCGCAGGCTTGAAACAATATATAGGACGCAATTTGTTTCACGAGCAAATACTTTTGAGAAATGATAGTTGGTGGTAGGAACAGGAAAGTCAAACTCCACGAGAAAACTCGTTACTCTCGGCGGAATCATTTCATAGCCAAGGATGTGCGCGGTTTAATTTCAGTTATTTTCGATGAATTAATACGTTGCTACCCAACGCATTAGCACTAGCGGAAAGTCGCGTATCTCTACTTGCGGATCGTTGCATTCTCGCAATTAAAGCGAAACATCTTCGAACAAGTCCCAATCGGAAGATCGGCGAAATAGCCATAAATATTGACCAGCTAACTGTATCCTTAGAGAGCGTTCTAAATGAAAAAATTGTTAGAGCACCGCCGGCGTACTTGGCACTTCTCTCAACACAGCGAAACATTTCCTGCGATCTTTAGCAGGTTACCCGAAACTTTCGCGGTTCAACTTTACACAGTGCCAGGCAAACATTTAATTTACTGGATTAAACTTTGCGCGGATTATACCGTGAACAAAGTCTGGCGGTGGCCGAGTGTAGTATCGAGCCAAATTACCGAAGTCATTCGTCTAGAACGTAAGAACCTGTAAGCGGTAACGTAAACGGGCTGTGAGACGCGCAGTTAAAGATCATCGCGTGGACTCACGGTTGAGAAAGCTAGTTACGTTCGATTTTGAAAAGAATCGCGCGCGTGTTCTATGCGCATAATACGTTTCTGAAACGCGCCGCGTCGCGCCACTTTGCGTAATTAGTTTACGTGATCGATATTAACAGGAGTCGTGTAGTCGACGACGACCGTGTTGCGTTTCACGCCGGAAAGAAAAGGCTATCTCTCTCGGAACGTATCATTCCCAAGGCAGGGCCACAGGCTTATGAATAATGCATACGATAAATTCGCGTCGCACGCACGCATGCACGCCGGTAATTCCATTAGCTGTAGCATTTTGCCGCTCTATAGCTGCTACGTTTTCAATCGAATAACTTCTACTCGTCCGTTAGATCAGGTGGTCAAATCTCAACGCGAATCAGCCCAGGGTATACCGCAACCGATGCAGCCCGACCTCGATCCAAACGGAGCAACGTAATCGTTTCTAGTATCGAGAATACCGTTTAGATTAATTGATAATTACCTTCGGTACACATAAAGAGTATGGCAGCAATGGACAGCCTCGCCTGCCACCTCAAAGCCATGTCCGCGACTATTTGATGGCGCGTTCACTTTGATATTAGAGCGATTCACATCCTCTTCATCGGATGACAGCACAGCGTCCATCCACTGTCATGCTAGCACCACGCAGGAAATTCCTATCGCGGTCGTGTCGACATTCCACGAAAACGGTGTATACTCTTGACGTCCAATAAACACCACGAAATGCAGTGACCCGAGGGTCACGCAGGATTAGTTCAATTTCATTCGTTCCGACACCGCGACTCGTTTGCTCGACCAATTCTCTTGACGCCCAGTGTTTTCCTTCGCGTTTCCCATAGGACGTTTTTTTATGACTGCGCGGAAATAAACGGAAAATAAATACACACACAATCGCCTGACCAGCGGTCGATGCTAAAGTTTCAACACTACCACCTTTCACTCCTCACAATAGAAAAAAAAGAAAAAGAAAAGGCGCGTCGAAAACGTTTCGTGGAAACTTTCTGCGTGATCGCGTCGAGGAAAACTTTCCAGCCGATTCTTGTTGCGACGCGGCGGTCGAATTATTTCAACGATTCTCGAACGTACGTTGCACGCTTCGATCTGTTTCTGCTTCGATCTACACCTGGCAACTGGACACTAGGCAACTTCCAATCGGCGGTATCGATTCTTGAAATAGTTCTTCGCCTCGAGAACGCGTCAGGGAAGGAAGATTCCAGTAGTTGCCGTGAGATACGATAAAAGTGGAAAATTCAATGTTTACTCCATGATGAGGAAGAAGCTAGGCCGTGACGTGCTCGCGGACGTAATTCCTTTGAAGAGTTCTCGCCTTGCCATTAAACGAGAACGCCATTTATCACTCTATCCACGGGAACGAAGAATGTCGTTAACCATGCTTCGCGACGTATCTCCTCGATTTTGCGGCTTTATCGCCGTTTTCGGTGTTAACCGACCGAAAGTTCGATGCACTTGATATCTCGGTCAAAAGCGTCACGAAAACGGTGGAAAGATTCTTCTCGCGAACTGGCCCCGTCTAGGGCCTAAACTAACCGGAGTGTAACGCAACGTTCCTTAAAGAATAATTTTAACATCGTCGCACGTGCCTGTTTACGATCGTTTCGCAGAAATATTTCGTTCTTCGTCCGATCAAAACTTTACTACACACGATTCACATTGTTCACACGACGAGCAAACGCGAGGGTACGTTCCGACGACGATTGCCACGCGACTTCTCTTCATTTTCACGAGAGGTTCGATTCGCCAAACGAAATATTAATTTCCTCGAGAAAAATTTCACGTTTATATGCGCGACATGGTATATAGAACGACGCGACACGCACCACGTCTTGATTCGGTGGCAGATTTACCCTGACTGGGGTGATTCTTGGCCGTAGGAGCATGCGCGCTTCTGATCCACCTCCTGTGATGGTGGAAACGCGCAGAGGGTCCACGAACAAGGTCCGCGCACACGTAAACTTCTCTCGACACACCGAGGTTCGCAATACACGTACGATGCCACGGATGCGAGCGAACCTCACCGACACGACGCTGGGTCAGCGTAGGTGTAGTGTTAAGGGTAGCTCGCGTCGGTCACGACGTACGGCACTGTGTGTCACGGACAGAAAGTGTGGCAGGGCGTGCAAGGAGTACAGAATCGAGGTACGAAATCTACGATACTCTTTAGAGGCGCGCGATAGGCTTTGAGATTCGGCTGCGTGTCCATTTCGCCTGTCAGCCTGACCGCCAATCTTACCGGCTACCCACTGCGAGAGATCGCACGTAATCTCCTTTGCTCGCTACGTACTTTCCTTCGGTTCGTTCCAACGAGAATACATTGCACGCGGATATAACGAACACCGTCGTCATCGCCATCGGTACCGCTACCATCGCCGCCATCGCCGTTACGACGATATGCTAATGCGCCTTGTATACGATAATACCGCAATAATAAGGAAAGCGACCTAATTGCGTGGTTGCCGGTTATCGGGATACCGCGTCGACATGTGCTACTTTGGACTCGCCTCGTGTTCTTTTCCTCTTTGCCGCGGTGTGAGTTTGAGCGGCGCGGGGTGAGGCCCAGCGGAAAGTCTCGATCGAGGTAAACGTTGCTTCGCTCGAAGGACTCCTGCTTGAAGCATTTTTAACGAACTCGCTTCAAGTTTTCCGCTCTCGTCGTCGAGATTGATTACTTCGAATAGGAAAAACGTGAAACATCGTGCTTCTTTCGGCAGACGCTTGCGTATCCGACGTATGCTTAAGAAACTCGAAGAGCAGAGTTTCTTAACGTTGCGCTTCTAACAAGCTGTTTTTGTTTTCCATCGTATAAATCTGTTCCCATGATTATCGAGCACGCTATCGATGCATGTTATTAGACGAACCAGATGTGCGTGATCACGCGAGTGTATAATGACAGGGGGTACACGCGATAACCCACGCCAACCGGAAACCGCTAGCGATTAACTGTACTCGAATGTCTATCGGCTGTAAGAATAATTTCACGGTGCTACACGATGGATACGCAAGTATTCCGTATATGTTCGTTTCGTTTGTCGATTCGATTGTTGGATGTTTGTCGCGCGATATCAACGTAAGATCGATGAATATTATAATATGTCGGCGAAACGTCACGCACAGAAGCTTGTCTGTCGGCAACGAGGGCTGGAAATTGTGGTAGACGTAAACGCACGGTAAAGGGTTTCCAATATTATTTCGAAAGCATATCGCAAGATTAAAATCGGAAGGAGTCGCGCGTTTGTAACGAAAATGGCCATCGCGTAACGCGATGAGAAGAACGCGAAGGAAGGGCTATGACGAGCGACGAGTTGAAAAATCTCCTCGTAATCCTAATTTTCCGCGTGTCACGTGCAATCAGATATCATTAGCATTCGCGTTTATGACATCGTCGAACATTGGCGCATACGTCTCACGGCCGTAATATTTCGACGACATCGCGAAACAAATGACGTTAGTGGAACTCGTATTACATATACCTCAAGCTTAACAACTGTCTAGTAAAGTTTGATGAAATCTACTTTATAATCCTCGGTTTGTGAAATATTTGCAGTGAAATTTTGCGCATATGGGACACTGATATAATAACTTGTGCTTTCACGCAATGAATACACGTTCTCCGTTCGTGCAAGCTTGCACGAGTTAAGGACGAGAATTATGAGCCAATGTCGGTGTAATTCATTTGGACGGATAGCAAATTCCTAAATCATTTCTCAGAGAAAAACGTTGACTGAACTTTCGCCAACGTTTGTGCATAATGGAGAGTGGCCGTTCGTTGTGTTCCATCGGTCCAATTTCAGTTTGATCTAATTTCTATTTAACCGTGTAAAATTGTCGCAAGTGGCGCGAAAACTTGCAAATCAACGAAAGCTGTGATTTCATGTTTGGAATCTCGTTCCATAGCGCGAACTGCAAGACGTCCATTCAAAAAAAAAAAAAAAAAAAAAAAAAAAAAAAAAAATTGCACCGACTAACCGTACAAGCTTCCAAGCCAAAGTTATAAATAACGTTTTGCGTGACGACCGTGCCTTTGCACACGCGGGACCATTCATCAGCAACGCCTAGCACGTGAACCCACCGATAACGACGCCCTACCGGCAGATTCGATCGGTCGATGAAAGGGGTGGCTGTCGAATGTACCGCGAATCAGTCGCCTCGTCTCGATCCCGTGGTTCTGTCGGCTCGTTTAACAGCCTCGCTCTGTTGTCAGATACGGGAAATAAATCGAAGATAAACAAAATTATCGGAGCCACCTTTGGTTCTTACTTAAATTGGAAATTGTCGCGTGAAAGCTCCGACTCGGCCGCTCCTTCCCACCGACCAAGTTTTTTACAATTTGTTCGACGCGTCGAAAGATTCTGCGCGTGCGTAAAGACGAAACGAGCGAGACGAGCTACACTTTGCCTGACCTGTTTCCTATTTCCGCCGCACTGCATTTCGTCAGTATTTCGTAACATTGATCGGCAAGCTACGCATAGGAAATTAACGCGACGAATAAAACGGCGCGTAAAAGCGGTTACTTGGTAGAAACGTGGGCGACGATCTCGCGCAGAGATCGTTTCACAGCGAAGCGGTTACTTTCGCGACGCCTCTAATCGTTCGTAAGAAGACAGCAGCCGCTAATTTCGAGACGCGCGACCGTATCGGCCAACCGACGATTACAGGCGGTAAAACTCGCTGCTGCTGTGACTCGGGCTGCATAAGTTTCGAGCACGGCACGATAAATCCGCCGATAACGACGTCGGCATGTGTGCACACGAAATTCGAAGTTAGCAAGGGGAAGATTGGGGGTGTGGAGCTGCATGGAAGCCAAGCAAACGTTTGTCTCCACGTAGAAGGCGTCGACCTCCTTTTTCCCTGACGCGCGGTCCCTTGAACACGACTGCAACACGCTAAGATTTCCGATATTTCGAAATTGATGCCGATAACAAGCTCTCGCTAGTCCCCGACGTCTACCGGGCGTTCTTGTTTCCCTGTTATTTTATCGGTGCCACGCACGAACATTTCCGCACGAAATTGAAAAACACCGCGTGCCACCACTGAGGGAATACGTCAGCCATGAATTCTTGCTACCCGATAGCTTACGAGTCTCTTTCCGCGTTTGCACGTTTCTCCGGGCGAATTCCAAATTGAAATCCGCTCGAGAGTATGCCCAGCCTGCGGTGCGCTAAACGATTTCATAGCTCGCCGTGAGTTCCAAACGGAACCGCCGCCTGGTCAAGTCGCGTTTATGAGCGAAACGAAGGCGCCGAGAGCTACTCGCGAGAGTTGGCGATTCCACAGGGAGTTCGCAACGAATGGAAAAGCTGCACCGAACGCGGCTAGTCCGCAACAAAAGCAAACGTGTTTCCGTTCCGAGCGTTATCCCGATAAGATGTGAAATTGCTTTGCTAATAATGAAAATTGATTCTCGAAGGAAATCGTGGCCGAACGTTGCGCAAGTTCGCCGGAAAAGCGTAAATTCTATCTACGAACGGTCTCGTTAATTGCGCGGCTCTATAAACAGACCTATATCTTTAAATAAAATCCACAGAGTTTGTAATGCCGCGCACGATGAAAACGGTACATCGTTGTCCCGGCATTTATAGCGAGCACGCAAAATACAGTTTACGCGCGGTGATAAACATTCCTCGAGGAAATTTCTATGAAGCATTGTACCAGTTATCATCGTGGACACCGATATTTGTACTTTATAGTTACATACCGCTGTGGCCAGGCAGCGAGTACATATAGGAAGGAAATTTTGTATCCTGGCCGAGATCCAACCGCATTTTTGCACGGAAAATTACGAATGCCTCGAACGTTTGTTTCAGAGCGAAGCGTATTTAGTTTACGATCTTCATCGATACTTATTACCTTCTGTGCAACGTGCCGCGTTAGTAAAATAACAGTCTTATCGTTCACGGCTGCCGTAGGAACTTTATAATAGTTTATAACACAGTCGCGGAAACAATTATAACTTTCCTCTTTCGTGCCGTCTCCCAACACGCACTCGGTTTATGCTCATCTTTCAGCGAGCCATAAGCGTAACGCTAAACACGGTATCTCGTGCAGAGACGTCCCGATCCAATGGCCCGGCGGAGTTCTTGTTAATGGAACGAGTTGAAATCGAATAAACCGTAGCGAGCGCGTCTCGGCGGTTAATGGCAAAGTTACATTTCGATAGATTTGTTCCATGCACGTGTATCTATTAGCATGTCGGAGGACGCAACTTGCCGAACGTTCCTCGGTCAAAGGACGCCCGATATCGGAGAAGTCGAATCCGCTGAGTTTCGCCGTTTCGATTCTCGCAGTCCGTCTCCCGTTTCCTTTCTTCGCTGGATGACAATCGAGAAGGGTTACACGGGTATTATACAGCTCGTTACCCAATCAGCAAACTTTACGAGCAGTTTACCTAGAATTCCGTGTCGATTCGCTTCTTTAGATTATCGATCTTCTTTATCGCGTTACTGTCCTAATCCGCCGTTCCCTCTCCCTTCTCTCTACTTCACACGTTGGATCACTCGTATTTTTATGGATCTCTGCGCGATACAAGCATCTTATCCACGGTGTATTTTACGTTACAAAACGTAAGTGGAATTTTAAACTATACGTACATGTATGTAGACTCGAAGGTTTCGTTCGTAGCACGATCTGGATATTATCCAAGAATTACCCCGCCATATTGAATTAATGCAGCTTCCAGTTCTCTCTAAACCAAAAAGTTTATCTGCACGTTACTTCGTATAATCAATTCGTCGTCTGCGTTAAACACGGGAATTGTATTAACCGAGTCGGCCAACTTTTAAGTATCCGAAGTTCGATGGCTTTCGAAAAGCGCGGCTTTGCCGGCAAGATTTTCGTCGGTATGCTGACAGGAACTGGAAACGGAAAACGTTTCAATACGAAACTTCTCGACGTCGGCAAACTCGAGACGGCTCTCTTACCGGAGGAGAACGCGATCAAAATGTAGTCTAGTTTCCACGAAGTTAATAATACACTGGGGTTCGGATAGTGTCGGGCGAACTATACTTTCGTCGTAATTTAAAAAGACAAACCGCGTGCAACGTGGAATAAAAAATAGCCGAATAGGAAGGCTGAATTATCTGTAACGTAGATTATATCGAAGCTTCGAGGTAAAGGTAATGAAAATTCCATGAAAACTTTTCTCCGCAACGTCGTGACTCACAGAGTTATCATTTTTTATATTCGTGTTCCCCTAAAAGATAATGCACTTAGCTTCCGGCTTGCCGTAAGCCCCGACTTAACAACCTTTGCTGTTATTCCGACACGATGGTACTTGGCCCTAGGAGAGGCTCGTGCTCGTCGAGTACCTGGAGGCCGCGAACTGTAAGCTAACTGAAAATTAACGTTCCAGCGAAACCTTTAAAGCCGACGAGAATTTACGTAGCCGGAGGTCGTTACGCATAGATTTCGGACGGTCGACGGCCCGTTCCATCGCCCGTTCCATCGCCAGTTCCATCGCCAGTTCCATCGCCAGTTCCACGGCCCAGTTACAGGATAACATTCCAAAACGAACGCCTATCCCGATCTCTCGGCCGAGCCTGCAATTCAGTCGCGCGATATTTCTTTCATGAAATTCCACCGGCCATTCTTGCCGACGTTCAATTTCTCGTCGGAGTTTCTTGGATCAGAAGCACGAACGACCGATATCTCCGGGTCCGCTTTTACAAGAACTCTCGCGAGAATAATTGAAGCGGGTGAGAGCGTGGCGTTAGTTAAAGTTTGACGCGACAAAGGGGGAGGGATAAACGCGAAATAATTTCCTCGCCGCGCCGGTTGAATGGTAGTTTTCGAGAATTAACGAATTATCATCGCACCTGTTGGCTTGGCAGCGCAAAGTTGAACAGGGTTTAAACGCGGGGAAATTGTTTCAGCTTTCAAGTTCTCCAACAATTTCCAGTGGATTGGCGATAAGCGCTCGCCAAGATAAAGTTTGCTCGAAGCTCACGGCGAATAGCTCATCCCGCGAGCGAGAGCTTATCATTTCGTTAGAAACGTAACGAGCTTCCGAACTTGGACGCGTCGTAGCCGATATTTCTGAATGAAAAGAGGCTGGTCTGTCGCGTTAAGATTTCGAGAACGATGCACGCCACGTTGCCGAGCCGCGTTACAGGCGTCTCGTGCGATATCAGCGTGCAATATGGCACAATTTCGAGCTTTTCAGCCGCATAGGTATACGTACGTGCAGTTTCGCCAAAACGAACGCGGCTAATTACCTCCGAGGTCCTTCGAAATCGTTCGCTTAGGAACTGGGTCGTAATTCGATGTTCGCGACGTAACGCGAATTTACGTCGAACAAATTTACGTGGCTACACAAACATGTACTATGGAATGGCTGATCGATTCTCGCTGGATGGCAGTGCAAAGTATTCTATATACTTGTACAATGCAGCATATCGGCATTCGTCACGAAACACCGTGTTCGCGTAAACCATTAATCATCAAGTTGTCACACGACGACAGTGCGCACTGTTCCGAATGTCAATATAATCCGCGGTGCTAATGAACTCGCGTGTATATTAATTCGTCGGCCTTCCGGCACACGAAAGCGCGCTAATATAGACATCGCTGGAAAAGACGTTGCTTTCGCCCGATGATATTCGAACAAATGGAAATTCCGAACGTCAGCGAATCGCAATTTCCGTCTCTCTTCCTCTTCCCTTCACCGTTCGTCTCTCGTTTCAACCAGTTGCGACAGTGTTTATCTCGGGTCAAGCGGTTTGGCCGTGCGCGCACCTAACATCGCCATTCCCAATGTTATCCTTCCGGTCGAAATTTTTATCCCTTCAGCAATTCCTCGAGCACCCTTTGTCTCGAATTGGCAAGGATGTTCTAATAAACGATCAGCAGCAAAATTAACCATAGTTAAACGTTATCGTATCGCTTCCTAATCGTACAATACAATATATACCATAGAATATATTCTTCGGTATTTATTTCTAGTTTGCTTCTTTTTCTAAGAAATATTTGTAGTCTGTGCTGCGTACCGCGGGCGGTCGATAGGTATACAAGAACTGTTGCTAGGTTTACTGTTAAAGAGCATCGCCGGCAAGACGAAAGAATCTTTTCAGACAATAAAATAATCAGCGGCGAAGAAGCGTTGAATTCAGAATTCGTTTCTCTAAGGAGCGTTTGTGCAATATTTCTTGCGAATGGAAACGTTTCCTTATCCTCTCGCGACCACGCTAAAAAATCTCCAGTCGGAGTATAACATTCCTTTCTTCCTTTGCCTAAAGTCGCATCCTTTGATTAATTTTCTACAGGCATCTGGATCCGCTGGAACACGACAAATATATCCGCCCAGCCGTCACCCACCCCTCGACCGCGGCCGCATTTTTCTTCCGGTTCTCTGCCCATTTCCCGGCTGCTCTTTCAGCTACTCAACCTTCTCGTGAATTTATCATTTTACGAATTTGCTGCCGACTCGCTCCTTTCTTCCCTTGACGTGTTACGTTGTCTGCTACGAAGCAAACAACCCCGAAACGCAGAAAAATCGCGCCATCGATATATCTTTTCATCGTTACTTTTTAACTTTACGCTAAAATACAATTATCGTGGTATAATTGTCTCGAATCGCTAAACGATATTCCAGCAATGCTTCTGACAGCGACAAACGATATTCGCCTGTATTCTCTGCCTTGTACCACCGAAGTCTTGTCTTTTGTCCCAAGTATTTCCGGCGACTGATCGCTGAATACCTCAAAGCTTTCAATCGATTTTAGACAACAGAATTTTCACGAACGACGAATTTATTTATCGACCTGTCCTGCGACTTCCCCCGTTTTATTCTTTCGGCTGATTTCTCGACCACTTGCCCGGCTGTGTTTCGACGAGGGACTGTATTTATTGCGATCCTATACCGCGATAGCTGCTCGTATTCGTCGGCTAGCTCGACTTCCGCCACGACGTTTCTTGGATTCTTTTTCCCCATATCCGCTCATCTTACGTTCTCCTAGTTGGTCTAGGCACTTAGGTATCTGACAAAGAAGATACGCCCGCGCTCAAATTGTTTTCCAATTCGATAATCGTCAAACGTACAGTCTTCCGACACTGTAGTCGTGCGAATTCATCTTCTTTTACGTTCGTACGTGTTATATATGCGGAGAACGATGAAGATTTTCACGATATAGCGAAGTTTCAAATGAAATTATCCATTTCGGCGAAAATCGGCAAACTTGACTTGACTGAACTTAAATTAGAAGAAACTGACTCTAACGTTCGTGGTACTGGAAGATGCAAAAGATGCAGCGATCAGTGCTTACGTGCACAGAGTAGAATTTAAAAGCGATAAAAAGATTTATGCTGCCTGCGCGCCTATATACAAACGCTTAAACGAACGTACAACCTTAAGTACGTACGAAGACTTCGATCGATTTGCGTTAACAATACATGTCTCCGGAGTGCTTGTCCCGTTTCTTCAAAGAATAATGAATATATAATACCTATGATGTGGGAAAATGTTGGAAAATTAATCGCTGCGTCAAGACGAAGACTGGTAATTTCGTTAAAACGATAGCGAACGTAATTCGATCGAGGGAGTGATTAAAACCGGGGTCGCAATAAGACGCAATCAATTAAACCCACGTCAACGGAATTGCAAGGTTATTCGCGAAACGAACGTGTCCTTTTCGAAAATTATAGTTCATTCGTCAGTTTCCATCGCGGCAGAAGGCAAGCTGGTCGTCTGTACGCCAGATATTAATAATTAGAGTGGATAAAAGGACGTAATCGAATCAGTGCCTTGATTAAAAATCGCAATTAGTGTCTTAGCCAGAAGCCTCGAGGCCTACCTTACGTAAGCAAAATTAAATTAATATGCAGTCTGGTCCAAGCGACGGCACTCAACGGTTTTGCTTAATGCTAGAATTACGCGCGATGCCGGAAACAAGAGGCGAGTGACAGTAGAAAACAAAAGGGAAAAGCGATTTCGCGTCGCGAGCAAAAATAAAAAAAAAAAAAGGAAAACGAGTGGAGAAGCTGTTCTCGCCTCGAAGAATCGTGCAACTCCGGCACTCGCGAATAATGCGATTTTCCATCGCATAGTTAAAATCACCACGGCGTGCGGTGGTTGCCGCTGGTCGTCTGTCGATCTAACCGACGGTCGAGTTTGTTGCTGAAATCGTGGAAGAAAAGTACAGACGATGGAGGAAGAATAGTAGCGGCGGCTGGACTACTGATTGCCGACGAATGCGGATTGCATAACGAAGGATAGACTTGAATCCAGCACGGCTGTTTCTTTTCATCCTTCTCTCTCGAGTTTTAGTCCCGAACTTTATATCGCTCTAGGGAATTATAATCCGATATGGTTCCAGCGCACGCCTCTTATTCGTCTGCTCTTTCGCGTTTCAATCTTCTATCGCTTAATCGCATCGGAATTGACGGCTTATGACGAACAAACTGATCGTTTTTCAAACGGATGCGTGGCGATTAACAAACGAATAAACGGCAAATATCGCAAACGATGAAGATTTCGGTTCGAGACCAGCGTTTGGGTAGCGAAAATGACGCTGCTGTACCGGGTGTTTGTAACAGAAGTAAATTTGGCGAAGCTCGCTCAAAGCAAGCCTAATCGCCGATCGTTCTCTCGATGTACGAAACGTAATAAGCTGGTATTGGATTCGCTTGGCTCTCAAAATGTTGGAAATGCAATTAGAGTCCGGCAAGCAATTAGTACGTGATGCTCCAAAGTAAGTACGGATTACCGATACCATCGCATTATACGTTCACTTTACCAAGCAATAATAGTGTTGTTAGCGAACGTGACAATTGCCAGTCTCCGAGAAAAGACTTTGCTCCCAATTCAGCGACTACATTTTATAAATCTTCGACCCGAAAGACAAGTTCGTCCCAGCGTTACGATCATTTCACGGCCCATTTTCGTAAATTCTCGTTTCCCGGAGGATCGTATTTCTGGGCTACAGCTTCCTGGAATTAGAGTAAGATTTTTACAGCGTAATTCCCTTATTATTTGGCAAGAGACGCGAACACGAAATGCAGAGACATAAAAGAATCCGTGCAACGTGTTCGAAAGAGTTTTCTCTTCCAGTTTCTATGATATGTGCATTTACACTCCTTTTCTATGTGCTGGCAGTTTTCCTCTTTCTTTTCCCTATTTCCAGGAATTTTCCCTCGGTCTTCCTTCCACGCTATCATGGAATATTGCAATTCTGTACCGTTATATAGGCTACTTTATTTCTTTTCTCTTGCATCTTCTTCTCGCGTGTATGCGAGCGTACTTTTCAACGCCGTTCCTCAATCGCTTCGTCTTTTAATTACCAACTAGGTGGTCGTTAAATTTGTTCGACAATGAAAGACCTATTTTACGCTGCAAACAGTATACAGTGTAAACGTTTCGTTAATCGCTGCTCGTCGAAAGAAGAATTAAAAGGAAACATTAACATTGCGCGTAATGTAACGACAAATCAATCGACCACCGTGCGCCGAATCGATGACAAAGATCGTACAGAGAATGAAGAACTGTACGATCGATACATTCACGAGAAGTGTTAACGATACTGGCAAACTCAAGCAACACGATAATCGATCTAATTCGGAGTGCATCGATAACCTGAAATTCGTAAAGCAAAACGTACAGGAGAGTAAAAAATCTTGGCTGAATTACGGTAGGCGTTTCGAACCATCGAAACACATTGAAAATACATAAAGTTGGATTAAAAGATAGACGTCGTAACAGTTTGAGCAAGCAACGGGAAATACCACGGGAAATTTCGGGAAACAGTTGCCCCGATGTTTAACATAAACTCGACAAAAAGCATACTACACGGTATACAGTTTTACCAGTGAGAATGTTTCCGTACAGTTAGCGAACGAAGGGATCCATTCGCGGGCGCAGTGGGAGTATAAAAACGAATGAAAAAGCCAGGTAAGCGATCCTTTTCGTCGACGCCTCCGTTAATTCGCCAAATTATCTACTTCTATCCTATAGAAGACGACAGCCAAAAGCGTAAGAACGAAAGTGGAACGGCACGCGTTCGAGGCGAAGACGTTCTCGTTTCGTAAGCGTCGATACGCCTGACCGCCAATTAGGGAAAAACGCGTGCGTGAAAGGAACAGCGAAGAGTAATCCACCTAACGCTACCCAACTGTGGGACGAATACAAAGCCCTTTGACGCTTCCGTACGTGTCGCAATTACACGGAACAAAACAGCAGCCCGCGTCTTTCCTCCCTCTCTTCTAACTATTCCTTTTTTTCGCTGTCGCCCTCGACGTTGCCTCGCTGCAGTCTCGCACAAAACAGCCTCGAAATTTGCGTGCGCCAGTACCTTTGAAATGCAACGAATTGCCGCCGTTACCTTTGTGCTTTTTAAAAGAGAATTGTGCGGCCAAAATTTCAATGAACGCGCGCCACGCACACGCGCGTGCCGATGTACGCGTTCATCGTACGCGCGACGGTTGCGTTCCAGCTACCGGTAATTGCACGATGGTTACGAGAAAACCGCAGCTTATGTGTTCTCGTGTTGATAATGCAAGTCCCGTGATGCGCGATCCTTGTGTGCCTATCGCTCCTGCTCCCGCTCCCATCGCACGTCCTCTCGTTTCAAAGGGGATTATTCGATATTCCTAGTTTGCCGGTTCGTACGCTCATTGCGGTGCGGTGTGTCTCTGTTGTTGGAAAAATGGTCGTAATAGGAAAAAAAAAAAAAAATAAAACCGTTTGTTTGACGAGCGCAGTTACACAGTTGATTCGCCTCGGTCTTTACATCCTTTGGAAAAATAATGAAACGCGCGTTCAGCATTCATCGGTCGGCTTTTGATCAAACTTTCACAAGGCAAATTGACGAGTTTCCTTTCAATCTGTAGATTTTATTTTTGCAATACGATTTTATCAGTAGCAGCAAAAGATTGATAGATGCGAACATTGCGAAAAATACATACGCAACGGAAATTTGTCGAATCTTCGAAAAATGCTTCTTCTTTTGTTACCAGGCGATTTTATCGTCGCTCGTCTCCTCTTCGGCTCACGACGTCGCACTTCCACACATTTTCCAACTTTCCCTCGAAAAATCAGAGTCTGCACGTTATAACCGAAAATGGTTGCGGTAACCGAGTAAACTGTCCGCGTTCTCGGCCATGAAATCCTTGCGAGAAATTCAATAACGGTATCATCTCGAGAGAATGCCCCGTACCCAGAATTCCAAAACGAAGAGACAGACAGAGTGTGCGTGTGTCGGGCGCGCGCGCGCGTGAGAAAAGGGAAAGAGACAAGCGCGCGTTGGTAAATAGAGAAACTGTCTGCAACGGGGCAGCATCGACGGTTAAGTCACCGATCGTCGTTACTCACGGCCAATTTCGTTAGACCTTCGCGAGCTTCGATTCGAATCTCGCCAATGCGTGAATTAATGCTCGACCAGCGAAACTCGATACCGAAACCTGCAACGTAAACTTGGATCGAGTGCTGTGCACGCTGTGTCGCGACCAAGTTGGATTAAATCGTGATTCGTCTTCCATCGAGAGGCGTAATCGGTGTCAACCGAATCAAGGATAGTATTAAACTGCCAGGCAAACTCGAAGCCGTACCACCAGCAGAAAATGCAACCAGATCGTAGGTCGTGCTAAATACCACTCGAGGATGCGATGTCTGTTCATCGTATGGAATCGTCTAAATCGGTCGAAGCGCACTGCGAACAGCAGAGAACGGAGCTCTCGTAGATTATAGGATGCGAGTCGACCGGCCGGCCTGGAATTTATTGCGTTTCGATTAGAGACCGAATAACGGCAGGTTCGGTCTATCGAAGACGCTTAAGGCGCCTCGAGTACTCTGCAACGGAAAGGTTAGCTCGGTGGGGCTCGCATAAGAAGAACGATGAGTCTCAGTGGGTGCTTCAGCAGCTAGCAAAGAGGGCCAGGCCAGCACTGAATGAGTCGCGCAGTCGGCGCAGTTTAGTTTGCACTCTGGTGTTTTTCCTCGTTTCCTCGTACATTTGGAAACAAAGATGAGATAGAAGAAGGGAAATAAGCGAGAACTACGGAAGTCGCAAACACGGAGCTGGGAAATTTGAATCGGCGCTTCTCGGCAACGGACGATGGACGAGGCAAAGGGATGGAAAAGGTCGACAAGAAATATTAGAATGGAGACACGCACTGGAAATGAAGGAGAAACGGCATGGGAACGCGCCGTAGGTCGGCAACGTTAGAAACGGAAAGATATCGCTTAGGTGGTTCTGTCGAAAACAGTTTTCGGCCGGTGACCGGCGTTGGCCATTTGCCAAACGAAGCTCGCGCGGCTACCGCCTGCACGCTACCGGTCGAAAACGCCGAGCGAGCCTGAATCGCGGAAGACGCGCGCGGACGGAAACAGGACAGGGGATACGGGTCGACGGGATAAAATAAAACGAGGATAGTCGCGACTCGCGGAAAATAGAAAGCGCGTAAACATATAAATCTCGTTGGCCGAGAGAGCGAGACTGGGTTAGCTGCAGTTGGAAGTTAACGCTCGTTCCGCTTCCCTTTACTCTTCCTTCCCGGTTCCTTAACCGCGTTTTATCCCCATTCTTTCTCCTCTATTCGCTCCGCGACGACTATTTGCGGAGAACGCTCGGAACCTTCGATTCGAAGAAGATGAAACGGATACGAATCGTTCGAATTATGTTCTTTAACGCGTCCGCCACCGAATCGACGAGTTCCATCGTTTTGGCTCGTTCGTTGCTTTCCTTTTATCTCGTACGTAATCCTCTATGCAGATATTTCCTGTCAAAGTCTGAAGGAACAGTTAACACGTAGATACAAAGTACAGGAAATACGCAGCACAGAGGCACAGAGCCGACTACGTCAAAGAAGTAGGATGCGATTAAGAGTAGACTTGTCTCCGTGTTGATTTAATCGACAACGTTGTTCGTTACAGTGAAAGAACGCTGACCTGAATTGAGATTTCCTAGCGGCAACGAGCTATCACCGACGCACCTTTCTCGCTGTGTTTCAAGAAGGTCCCGCGAAACAGCGAATAAATTTAAAAACATTCGAATTACATCGGGGAAATAATCGTTTTCTATAAAGAATTAACTCTTTCGAGACGAGTGGTCGCGACAATAATTCGTAACGAGTGTATCGCGTTATAGGTACGTATAAAACGTTACCTTGATTATAGAAACTATCGTTGAAAAATTATCATAGAAGAAGCCCGTGCAGCGCTTAAGGATGGCGTTTAATGCCTGGGACGGAGCGTGAGGTTGCTAATTCAATATCCGGACTAATGGTTAGCGTGGAACGATAATCTGGTCGCGACGCGTCGGCAAAGTATTAAACGCATCGCTAAATAATTCGAGGAGAGGGCGGAAGGCTGTAGCGGTGGCGAGATATTTTCTCCGCGTCGCTATTCGATCCATGGCTGGGATCTCTTTCGGGATGGGGAATTCCTCAAGCGACATCCGTCGATTATCGGTTGATTTTCGATCGAGAAGCGCTTCTGGCGAAATAAAACCGGAGCGTAATATAGAGATGCCATTGCGGTGCGTGGAATCGCGGCTGTAAAAGACGAAGACGGATAACGACCAACCGACGTAAATACGCTGCCTGCTCGCTCGCCATCTCTATAGGCAGGCATTATCTACACGGACCGTTTAAAGCTCCTATATAAAACACGTATTCATATATCTTCCTATGGGAACCAGTACCGTCGCGCGATACACGAAACTCCGCATATCCCGTAAACGGTTTTATAACGCAAAGTTGAAGCCGAACGTTGTGCTTGTAAAGCGCTGCTAACTCATCCCTGTGACTGCGCGCGGAATTTCAAAGCTTGTTGTTCTTGTCCGCGTGATTGCGACTCTGGCCGAGGAATTTTTGTTCCGAAGCAACGCGACGTCCGCATCGATCTCCAACTTGTCCGACTCACAAGATTATCGTTTTCATCGATCGTGCAATTTTATTTACGACAGGACGTGATACGCGAACCTAATTTGTCATCGACGTAGACTCCGCCGTAAATCCGAGAATCTGGACCAATGATACCCATGGGGAAACGCGAAACACACGGAAGCTGATTGTGAGATTGTCGAGAAAGTAGATTAATTCTCGCAGTTAGTCGGACATAGCTCGTTGCCTGCAATTGCAATTTACCGGAACCTATAATTGACTAATCCTTCGTTCCTCGTAACTTGCACTTGCTTAATTTAATCGTCACTATGTAATTCTCATTTGCAAGTTGTACTTTGAGAAGTTCGTCAACGCTTCCTAGCAACTTAGCCCGGTCGACGAAGAAAAGCACGAATGTAAAAAGCTTGGAAGAACGAACCTCGTGTCGCTACACATCGGAAATTGCACCATACGATTCTCTCGATAAATTTATGAAATGTATGGAAACGTATATGGCTCCTTGAGTAGACAGCTATAGGAGCTCGATTCTGATCCATCTAAGTTCGAACCAACGAATTACGAATTTATTTATTCATTTCATTTATTTATTTATCTATTTATTTGCGAATTACAGACGACTTTCTTCGTGACTACACGAGTCAAAGTTCACTCTCTCGTTATACTTTACAATCTTCTACGAAAAATTCCACGAAACAACGCCTTACTTCCTGTAGATGGACAATCGTAAAATCTTTATCGCAGTTTAATCCTTTTAGGGACTTTCCAGGCCTCGCAATAGTACCTACTGATATACGATCTTACTGAATGTTCCGCGTCGTTTCGAGACGCGGAATAAAAATTCAGCCCGAAGGATGTCGTTTGAAACGAGGCATTAGTCTTTGATCGCGTTTCCGTGTTTACTCCATATTCAGTAAACTGTGGCGTACGTTTCAGGATAGACGCGATGAAATTTTCATCAGACTCGCCTGTGAACGTAACATCGAAGGAAATAATTTTTTGCTGAAAGGCAGGCCGATGCCTACCGATGTACGTATGTAAATCCTGTTCCGGTAATTTCACGGATAATTTGTGCAGGGCTGGATTCGACTAGTCGAATCAGCTATTACAAACGAATGGCACAATAGCAGCAACATCTGATAACAGGTATTCCACCTGTATTGCGATTCGATGTTGCTCTAACAGAAGATTAGCGATAAATTTATCAGTAATTATCGATAAACCACGTAGTTAATGCGGACGTATACGCTGCAATCTGCTCAGCGGTCTGTTTACCGTCGCTAATTGAAAGTAATGAAATTTATAACGACGGCATAAAGGTTTACACGTTCTTTAGACGTGTACCAAGCGGAATACGCTGGCGCCTTTCGTCGAGCCTCGTGATCCGCAAAAAGGAACAACCAACTTACCCATTCTATGAATATCCGTTAGTTACGCGCCGGCTTTTCATTCGATAACATTATTCCGGCGCGATGTTAACAACTTGCTTCAAGTATGGCTGAAAAGGTGCATTTTGATATTTAGGTTGACGAATTCATATTTTACAATGGCATTATTCGCCTTCGTAACGCGTTTACGTACGTTATCGTTACGTAATGTCGTGTCGTTCTTGGAAATTGCGTCTTGACACAATTTAGCAACGCTACTAAATTCGCAAAAAATGTTCTAATTACGTCGATGCCGAATTAACCATGAACGATGGAGACGTCTCGTAAGCGTCGCAACGAAAAAGCTTTTTCAACTTGAGGATTCTAACTGAAGCGGATATAACGCAAAGGGAGAGATTGACAAACGAAGGAATGTAGAATATGTATATGTACGTAGAGCGTCACAGAAGGTGAGCGTTGCCCTCGAATTGTTTCCGGACGTTACCACGAATAAGGGACTTCGCAAACAGAGGTTAAAATGTTTGAGAAAAGTACGGTGAAAATAAGCGAATGTAATTAAATTGAGAGGCGTATCCAAAATGACGAAAGCGAACGGTAATTTGGCGGACGTCTTCGCGACCATTTCAAGTTGCGATCAGTTCGTTTCCCTTTCAAAGTGTCCGTTCGTCGCAAATGCTATAAACGAATTTTAACGACACTTGTAAACGTTGTTGTAACAGAAATTCCGACAACGAATATGTGGCCGAAACAAGTGGTGGCTCCGTTCACAGTAGGGAAATATTTTTAATTATTCTTTGACGGACGCGTTTTTCGGTTAACAACAAGTTAGGAACGGATTGCACGCTACAAAATTTCGCGCGTGCTACTTCTGAGCGTGCACTGATTCTATTTGTACCCCGTTTAAGCAAGCGAGTAATCAATAGCCATTATCCTGCTCCGATCATAGTAACATCGTTAAAAATAACCTGAGACCAGCTGCGAACCGTTTCTACTTGATTAGAGGGTTGATCAGTTTTAAAAAAAGAAACATCGTTGAATTCGAGTAGTAGTAAAACACAGAGAGTCGTAACATTTAACGTATCCTAATAATAGTGCGCTCGACAAAGTAGAATCAGCACGCACATAGTCAGACAGGCGAACGCTAAAATATCTATACGCCCGGTCAAGTATAATAAAAGTGTACGTAACCAGGTGTCTGCGTCAAAGGAGAAACGAAATATAGAAACGGATTAATCTCGCTCTCGAATTAATACATGCTTTCGAATTGATATAATAAATTTAAAATTTCGCGAAATATCCTCTCCAGTTATTTATTACAATACTATAATCGCCCGTGATTGAGTGCACTTGTCGTTGGTTTTCGAAATGCAGAGAGAAAGTAAAACATTGTCGCTACAGATTTCCAGAGTAAAAGCAACACCACGTAGATCTATCTTTATTTTCTGTACATCTTCCGTGAAGGGCAGCAACGCTCATTCGCCGTGAAACTCCATTGTATTTGCAGCTGCACCAGAAACACATACAATGGTTTCTAGGCAGTGGTATCTACTGCAAGCTGAGTGGGTTAGGTTGCAAGCGATGTTGAAACTACCGCAGTTTCAACGGGAGACTCCGGCTTACATCTACGGTGAACAATATTGTGCATGAGAGAATGCGACACAGAGAAAAGATTCGATCGTTGATCAACCGAATGCCAAAGCATTAATGCTAACTGCTGATTAACTCTATCGAACCAGCAATTCGGATGCAATCGCGTGACTGATTGACGAAACAGTTGTCCTAGAGAGATAAAAAAAAAGTTGAGAATCGAATGGCAACGAACAAAGAGTTTAGTTTATCTCGACGACGGAATCGTGAAAATAATTTGCAACGATAATCGTAATTTGCACGTGAAAACGCAAAGTGCAGTTTACGGTCTAAACAGTTTTCTCTGCGATCTAGCATCAGCTTTGCAGGGAAATTATATAGCTGCCTTTATGAAATTACACGAAGGTGGATGAAGATTCTTCTTCCGGCAGAGTGGAAGCAGAGTCGATTGCAAGAGGATAAAGCTCTGCAGCCGCGAAATTCCTTGTCCGATTATCGATGACAATTTCTCCTTTTCCATTGACTTCTAACGCGCAAGGTCTATCTTCGCCCTTGTAAAATGCATTCGACGAATGGCAAATTTAAACGTGAAAATAGCTGCAGAGGTGCTCTTTTATTTTACTTGGTCCGTAATCCTTGGAAACGTCTAGAGAGTAACTTCGAACGTTTTCTAAACGCTTTTTTACTCTCCTCTCGGGAAGCAAATGCGAAACTAGAAATAAGTCAGCTTTCAGCGGGAAACCGATTTTTATTCGGCGCATTGGAACACACATCCGGCCCCAGGAGTGTGCCAACAGTTTCCATTTCAGAATAAGTCAGAGGAAAGTCGCCTTTCAACGAGGCCGTTTGTAACGAGACAAAGGGACGTTTATTCGCCGCTACCGGAACTGGGTGTCTCCTTACGAATTACTTTCGCGTCGGGAATCGATTTCCAATCGCCCGCGGCCAGGATCTCCGCTGTTGACTCGGCACGAACCAGATAAGATGGGACACTCGCGAGGAAGAAAGAGTACAAGGAAGAAGATAGGAGGATTTGCCGAGTCGAAAAGTGGAAAATGGACTGCCCGGCCTCGGGCTCTCTCGAGCCCACGGTGGTAAATATTCCAAGATCTGGCTTCGAGCCGCTGTTTTCTCGAGCAAAATTGACGACTTGTACACACGTGCCCTGATAACGCGAGACATGATACGTCGCTATTGTTCTTAATCCGCTCGACTCAAATTGTCACGATAAAAGTTTCGAAAAGGCGCACGGGCGAAATGTAAATTCATCGAGCTTTTCGAATAGAAGCATGGATAAAAGCAGACGTGGAAAATAAAACATGGAAAAGTTTCGTGGCTCCTGGAGCGGAAAATCGCCAGCTTCCGAATTGAAGAACACCAAAAAACTGGAATTTTAACAATGTCCGGATAGAGCAACCATTTCTTAGCCGATGTTTGGTCGTTGAATAGAAATTTGTTTTGGCGCAGGAAAATTAGTTTGGATTAATTCTGTTTCTCTCGCGTAACGTTAGGATGTCGAAGACACGATTGTATATTTGTCAAAGGTATCGACGGATAACATGGAACGACGACTGTCCATTGGAATTTTATATATCGAAAGAACCGATTCGATGGCTAACATACCTTTCATCTACTTCGAACTGCGTTTCGATTTCAAGAAGGCAAGACTGTAGATTCGAGACGAGAGAGATAAAGATGGATAACGGCGGAGGAAAGGAAATACAGGAAGAGAAAGAGATAAGAAGCTCTGGCGACTCGCAAAGTGAAAAATGGACAAAGTGACTTCGCATTTAAGAGAATCCAACAAAAGTGGATCTTCGGACAACTTTCGTGGTAACATGAGTTTCAATTTTCCTAATGGACCAACAGCTAACCTCCTTAACAATTATAGCGACGAGGAAACTCCATGTCGCTAACGACGATGTCACTGCAATTTCGAGCAGCTTCACAAACAAAAATTTCTCTAAAAATATTTTTTCAAAGCGAATTTATTCTATCGATTCGTATCGATTGACACGAATACCCTTTAAATCAATCGGAGTAAACTACAAACAAAGTAAGCTTTAACAAAGATCAAACGCGTCGTGTGTGCTGCAGATGAAACGAAACGTTGAGAGTAAAAGAGAGAGCTGCTGGCTTCTAGCAAAGCTATAAAAAATAAAATAAAACCATAGGCAGGTGAATTTTTTGTTAAAATTATCGACCGTTGGATGTCTTAATTAAAAAAGGGCACCCATATCTCGACGCCATCGAACTTTAATAGGTGTTTTTCTTACGTTTAGGTGGAAGTGAATTAATAAAAAGTAACGATCAAATAGAATTCCTAAGCAAAGGTTCCTTCGAATTTCTCGAGATTAAACGAGTGCCGCTTCATCTAACGAATCAATTACATACGCTGCTAAATTATACAAAAATATTTATCGCGTATTTATATAAAAATTGGAAAACAAAAAGATAGGCAAAAGACTGGCGAAAAATAAAACGAAATAGAAATAAACGATTCGCTCACAATTTGAAAACAGTTGCGCGAAATAAAACAAGAGAGCCTGACGAGAGGATCTAGTCGAAACAAGCAGCATGGGACTTTTAAAAAATGCACCGCTGCAATCTGTTTAATGGATTCGGTAGCTTGATCGTACTTGGTCGAGTAATTGAGATCGTATGAAAAATATTTGTTTCCAAAGTAAGCTCTCGTCAACCTCAAAGTTGATGTAATACGTCAGCCAGTGAATAGATCGAATCCTTGGCTAATCGAGTGACTGACAGACGCGAACTGCTATCGTCGAGACTGGATTTCAAAGCGAAAGAAAATGAGCGTAGTAGCAACAAATTAACGAGCGAAGACGAATATCGATTTTGCATGGAATTTAAAAATTACGCGATAATTAGGTGTCAATCATCAAATACTCTGTCCTAATCCTTCCTCCGCGATTTTTCTCGTGCAAGATAGAAATTCTAGTTGAAGATTAACCGTTATCATCGCAAACAGAAATCTTACAAGGTTGAAATTACGCGCGATCAGTGAAACAGACAGGCGACGCATACGACGCATTACGATTATGTCACCAATAATAACGCGAGCGAAGTGCTTATTAATAATGACAGGCTACATCAAGCTTCGTCTCGCGATGGCTTCGATGGATCGATGTTGTCGAACAGTAAAGTCGGATAAATCTAAGATCGGATTGCGGATTACGGAGACAAGTACCATAGAATTGTACCGTCTTGGTCAAAAGTTTAACGCACAGGTATTAATATCTATCGTTGTTCGAAAAAGATCCATTTGTTTCGATAATTTACGGACCATTTGACCGCAACGTTCGTACGTCTTAGAGACGGTGTAAGACGTCTATCGAACGATAAGACGATAGCGAGATTTCCGCTCGAGAATTCCAACGGTCTCTCGAAATTTCTAATTCATGGGAATGTAATTCGGAGAATCTTACGGCAAGGATTAGATTTGATCATCTTCGCTCCAAAGATAGATAACCGTTATTAGTTATAGTCATCGTCGAGGTCTTTATCGCGGCATTCGGTGGATTGTATAGCTCGTTTGCCAAACACCTGCGATATTTCGTAGACGGATTGTACCGCTCGAGGATTTCGCAAACCGCCCCATTGGCACTGCCAGTGAAGCATGTTGCTGACCCACGTATCGACCACCAGGGGCTTCCCCAATCCCCGCCGCTTCGGCCGCTAGGAACGGGGTAGATTTCTGCACAAGACACGCTTCTCTGCACACGCTCCACCCCGCTCGATTCTCGACACCGATATTCCTTCGTCCTCGCTCGTCCACCGCCTGTTTACATCGTTCTTCTCTCGACACCAGTACCACGTATCTGTTTGCGCGGACGTAAACCACCGATCCATAGCCACGTTCCCCTCGCGTCTCTATTCGCTCGTTGCTTTCGAAAACAATGCGCTATTTTTCTTCAGGCGTTTTTTAAATTTCCCCAAAGATAATTAAAAGCACGAGCGTTTTTCTCGACGATATATAAAACGCAGAATTGAAAGTGTTTGCTTTTATTCTGCCGGTATAAACGTCATTCTCCATGAAGCGTCGTGTAACAAGAACACGAGTAGCCTGATTTGAACAAATTTCGCAGCACCGGTGTCTCGCCGCGGTGAAGTTTTATAAGCTGCGATTTTCGTAGATCCGTTACTGTCAGCTCTTCCCTCTCGCGCACGCAGTGTATCATAAATCCCGAAATGCGCTCCTAGCAGGAGATTTCGAAATAAAATATTTCCGACAAGTAAATTTTCTCCGAAAGCAAAATGGAATAAAGGAATGGAGAAAAAAAATCAAATTTGCCAACCATCGCAATTTCTCTTTTGTATAAAATTGTTATTTATACGACGGTTACAAAGCGATCAGCGCTGACGTTAGCGCGTTGGTAGTTCATAGCGAACGACTGATTAATCGGCAAATTGATCGATTCGATCGATCGTTTCATCGACCGGCTTTGGATCACGGCGTCGCTCGGTTCCAG
Source organism: Bombus confusus (assembly GCA_014737475.1). Taxonomy (NCBI): domain Eukaryota; kingdom Metazoa; phylum Arthropoda; class Insecta; order Hymenoptera; family Apidae; genus Bombus; species Bombus confusus. The sequence goes on from JACXIV010000041.1 coordinate 2,664,995, forward strand.
TAATTTTCGTTAATTAAATAAATTCTCCGGAATCGATAGACGCTTTCAATCGACGATGCTAATGAGACGGATTAAAATATTTTTCGCATTAAAGTCCATCGCTTTGAAAGCGTTTTGGAGTGCAGCCAAAGCAAACGTAAACGTTATCGTTAAATTTCAGGGATAATCTTCGACGATAAAAAATTTGTTTGCGACGGTTTATCCGGTTCCTGTTTACGAGATAAATCACGACGAAATAATACACGTTTGTGACACGCTGATATATTCGTTTTAGGTTCTTTCAAGAACGTCGAGAGAAACTGCATTAAAGGATCGAATCATTAGTCTTATCGCGGTGCACGTGAAGCCGTGATATTCACAGATAGACAGCGATACGTAGAGATAAACGACCACGCGAGAATTATTGAACAACGTGTGTAATGAAACTCTCTTTCTTCGTGATTCAACTCCTTGACGCGCGAGCACTCGAGAGCTGTCGCGACTGGCGGAAGTATCGAAGTTCGATACGTGGATGAATTGCAGCTCCGTTGTCGCTGCGAGCACCCTCTTGTCTCGCACGTGAAACGATTGTCAGCGGCAGTCGAGCGTTAATCAGTCTTCAATTTGTCGCCACCGTAATTACGCTACGTGTTCGTGAACATCCACAGGCGATCGTGTTGTAGAATTCTCATGATGCGATCTCGCGAAACCCGTAAACCCGTTTCTACAACGCGTAAATCCTGCTATCGTTACGAACAATCTGCGTTATTAATATCGATCAACCAATTGCAGTTTAAGCATATGACCATAATTGTATCGTACGTGTGTAACGTTGAATTCACACACACACACAGCATATTGCGAACACGAGCGAAGAGAGAAAAAGCTTTAAACGCTATGTTCCACTTTTAAGCAACGTGTCGGGAGATTAGCGAAAGGTACGTTCTAGTTGTATCTTTAAAATCCTCGGTTAAACAGCGATCGTTCGCCTCCCTGCGGTACAAAGCGCGAAACACGGCCAAGTTCTCGAGAAGATACGTTCTCGATTAACCTCTAAATTGAGATTTACTGAGAAAATCCCGTGGACCTTTCCTTTTGTCGGCTGTATTTTTGTATTTTTTCCACCGACGACAGAGATCTCCGGGTGTACAATAGCAATAGCCGGAAGTAAATTTACGGGGACATTTCTTCGCAAAGAAGCAACGGGGAACGGTGGTTGGTCGCGTGCGAACGTGTCCCGTCTGAAGCTTCTCCCTGGGGAAGCAGCTCTGCAAGGAGACCAGGAGGATTCGCGGAGAGTACACGAATACGTTCTTCGTTTTCCAGCATGGTCACCCGAGGGAGTTCAGTAAACGCGGCAGGATTATCCGTAGCGGCAGCAGCCCGGTGGTTGCAACCAGCTCGAACGAGGATCGAAGAAAGAGAAAGAGAACACTCCGGGGGCACAGCTACTCCAGACGGTTAGCAAGAAATTAATTCCCGTTTAATGCAGTCCCTGGTTAGCATTGCAAATCTCTGCCGGGCCAGAGCACCCGCGGCTTTTCCCGCTTTTCCCTCAGGGTCTCTCATTTTCCTTCGTCTTTCGCACTGTCTGCCTGTCTGTCTGCCTCGCTGCCTCTACGTCTATCTACCCGAGCCACCGCTTCACCTACAACCACTTTTCCTTCTTTCTGCGTATTAGGCAAATTTCCTTGAATTCGTGCTTCCTTCTTTGTTCGAATCTCCACGGCTTCGGCTTCCACCGTCAACCTTCCCACCTGCTTCAGAAACAAACCCGGTTTTACTTGCTTAGAATCGTTCGTTGTACCGTCGGTGAAAATCAAATTCGATTCGCCGGAGATGTTTTTTGTAAAGGTGGTTGCTTGATTCTTACGACTAGACGCGAACCGTTCTGTCCAACCACAGAGAAATATACAATCGAGTCGATCGGTTCTTTCGCTAATTACATTCCGCTCGATGAACGAACACGTTGAATGAAAACATTCTTCGACGCGTTATTAAAAATAATATTGGTTTTCAATGTTGAAAGTTTGAAGTTCGCTGATTAAACATTCCTATCCACATGCCAATTAGATTCGCAGCTAAATTAAGACGGCATATCTTTCGTTTGTTAGTTGTTATAAATCTTACGGGGTAGCGAAAAAGGAGAATTCGGGCTACTTAGCTTCCATAAGGAGAGAGAACCTTCCGTTACTGAATTCCTAAGAACACTTTGAATACATTAATACCGACGGCTTTAAAAGGAACCTCAGTTATTATCATTGATTATACTCGTAACTTTCGAGTTAAGCTCGCAATCTCCGTTGTAAAATAAGCTCCGTCTTAAACGCTTTGATCAAAGGCTGCGAAGCTTTACGAAATATACTAAAGTCTGCTAATCGAAAGATAAAAAATGGCAAAAGGAAGGACCGGAAAGAACAGACTGCAGCGTACACAAGTAAAAGAAAAATGTTAACGACCACTTTGAAGATTAAACATTTTTCCAGCGGAATTCAATGAAAATAGGCATCTACGGGATCACGAATTCGGGAGTAACGATTGATTTTATCGTTAATAATAAAAATTGCTTCAGGCGTTGTTCAAATATAAACTTTTCGATACGCCGCTGATATTATTTCCGTTTAGTTCTATAAGTAAAAACGTTGCGTTAATATACCTCACGTACACGACCGTGGAAACGACTCTTCGAATTATCAGAGATTCTATGCTTGTCGTGTATTTCTATTATACGGCCAAGCAAATGATGTTCGACCGCGCATTGTGTACGTTGGTTGAATCTACATAAAAACCAAATTACGTAAGCGTGCCAATTTCGTCGCACTACCCGGCATTAACATTGAATTTTAGCTACGCACTATATGCAAATCATTCAGAATATTTCTGCGAATCGAGTTGCTCGCAAATTAATCGCTTCCATTGAATACACCACGATATTCGTTCAATTTCGTACGAAATCATTTCAACCATCGTTTTCCACTGTCTATGTTTTATTGACGGTTCGTGTTGGTAAATCATACGGCAGCAGAGAGCCGCGAAAGGGAAAATCGAGCCAATAGAAAGAGAAATAAAGTAAGATACTCTATCGGCCAGGACGCTCGAATAAAGAGGACGTTCATCGAACGAATTCATTTGTTATGTATGGCTCTGTGATCGAATGTGAATATTAAAGAAGAATGGTCGTAAATATTTTTTTCATCCAATACCAAGTTTCTAGCGAAATATTCGCAAATTGTATAGCGATTTATCGCTGTTCAGCGTTATTGTATTACGGTATCGTATCGCAGTTGTTGAAATTTCTGTTCTATCAGAGGTGAATAGCTGATCGCTCGGACAATTTTCAGCCATTTTAACACGACGACGATTATTTCTTCCGACATTCGACCGCATATCCATAACACTGTTTTCTGAACGATAGAAACAAAGCTGTTACAAGAAACCTACGTTGTAGTATTTTCGAAAATAGGACAGCGTGAGTTCACGCGCGCGTACGATCGATTTCGCTGGTGGTCGCGATAGCTCTCGATACGATCTGGAAACCGTAACGATTATCAGAGGTAATTATCAGCTTGACGTCGTTAATACGATGTTGTTACGAAAATAAATACGATACGATTTACGTAACATTTCCTGCGAGAAAAAGAAACTTTCAACAAGCAACCGTTCTATCGTTTTCGAAGCATCTCCATCGTCGTCGACGATCATCGTTCTCAACGAGAACGCGTGCACAGATTTGATAGATTACTTAAGTGATATGTACTTCCGATCCCCATTTCCCATTACGGGGGTCAAACGTTCCATTTGCCTCGGTATAGATCATTGTTCTCCAACGATAAATCATGCGATCGCGCGAATCGTCGATGCAACGCGTTGCCTAGATTCGGACAAAGTTCGGACGTCGCAACATCGCAGAGGTGTGGAGAAAGAAGCAGAGAGCGGGAGAACGAAATTGAAATTATCGATGCCAATCGTGGTCCGCGCAATTTCGTCCCATCTCGTGAAAGTCAGGCCGAGGGAAGCTATTTATGCGTTCGGCCGTCGTCTATTTATGTGGTTTGCCTGAAAAGTAATAGCTGCCTTTCGCGTAGCATGCTCGGTCGTCTGGTCGTGCATGGCTGAATTCGACCGATTCCGTCGTTTGCATGGAACAGCGCGGCAGAATAGATAATAGTCACGATCAGCGAGACGAATCGGCCGGGATCACGCTTTGAGACGAATTCGCTTCGGTGAGCGGTTCGGATCAGCGAGACGCGCGACAGCCGAGCGTTATTGAAGCCTGGAAAACGGTAATACATCGCCGAAATTATTCTCGTCGAGCTAGAGGCCTTCGTTCGTTTCGTTCGCAGTCCTGAATTGCAATTACGATAAGGAATCTTCTTATTCGTGGCTAATTTCGTGGCGTAACTATGACTGGTCCTATGAAATATAGTTTACAATGTGATTTTCCGGCATGTAAAAACACGCTGCAGATTAAATACGCGAACCACGAGGAACGAAGTTACACAACTGCCGCGCAACGCGGTTCCTCTAAACTTTTATCGATACACGGTCCGAGCAACGTACTTTGTTTACTCGCCATTTGTCAGCAGGAACAAAGCACGTAAATTAAAAACCTTAATCGCAGCCCTGCAGGCTGCTGCTCTCACGGCCAGACAAAAAAGTATATCCGCGGATTTCCCATCGTTCTGTCTCTGAATCGGTCGCGATAACGACGACGTATATTAGACGTTCGAGCGACGTTCAGGACAAAGATACACAGAAACGCGGGGACGAATTCGAGGCGAGCAGCCAGTAGAGAAATCAAGCAGATATCAGACGTGCTAAAGCTATTCGGACAAGCGGACGAACTTACGCGCTAGCGAATAATTTTGCATGCAAAATGGTCGCAAAATAGTCGCAAAGATCGAGTCGCGTCCAACGCACACCATACGAATCCAACATGTCCGGATTCTCTTGTAACGGATTCCACGGGTATGAAGTTTGACGGCGAAACGATAAAAGTTCCACGAGCTACGATAAACGAGGCCGTTGACCAATTTCCTATCGAGCAACGATGCCATAGCATGTCGGGCGCACGCTACGTTATGGGAGAGACCACGTCGAGATAAGTTTCGACCACGGTTATAGCTGGTCGTTTAAAGACCACGACATAATTAATAGACGCTCGCAATTATCGCGTTTAGCCAACTAATTTCGGGCTGGCGTCGCACCAGAGTGCATCGAACGTAGAAAGCCGTAACTTCCTATGGCATATAGGCGACCGACCGTGTAATGCTAAGTGGCGTCTGCTCAGTGCGTCGAATTGATACACTTCTGTTCGGAAGCGGCCCGACGTGTGCGACTTTACGAGGCTATGTCGATCGGTCACGTACCGACACGCGAATTCTCTTCTTCAATAGCAGCAGAATTACGTACGACGAGCGACGAACGAATAAAACGAAAATAGTTCGAAAGCCATCAAGTTTCCCCCTATACGCCCGTTTTTTCTTGAGTGCACACCGTCGTTAAGCTGCGATTGTACCTTGGCAACGAACGTTTCACAGTCTTTCGTCGTCTTCTTCCTTACTTCGAATGGCAATAAAAGCGCGCGAGAATTATACGACAAAGTCCGACTACGACACGCAACATCTTCATTTGCATATTCTAAAACGTGGCTGTTAAAATAGAAAAGGCGGGAAGTAAAGAACAGCGAGAAACTGTTGGTGGGCTGTAGGGGATATTTTTACATTGCAGATTCCCACGCAGCGTAGAAACAAGGGGTTACGCGGGTTGGTCGCATGTTAACGCGCAGCACACGTGTACACGGGCTTTACAAGGTATTTATAAATTGCGCTGGCCGAGGCGCGAATCGATAGAACAAAAGAAGTATGTATGTCCGTGCTCGCTCTTATATACGGTATCGTGTTAGGAATATTTTTACTCAAGCCGTAATTATAGACGTAATTTCCTCCTACCCTACTAATAATCAAGATGAATAGAAACCGTGGTAAAGGTCGTGTGCTGCATGTATTAAACGGGTCCGATGTTTCGCGGTTCAACGACGAGGCCAAGAATACCTCTTTCTCCGCACGAAATACTTCGTGACACACGGGACTCTAGAATTTTTATTTACGGATCACTGCGGAGAGGTTCAGAAGCTGCTCGATAAGTTCGTCGAAAGATTTTGTCGTCGCGTGAGATCAAGCGTGCTAAAAGGCGACTAATCAATTACGTTAACGCGATAATTATCTTGAGTTTTTGAAAGTTTTCTACGTCTAGCAGCAGCTGTGCAACGTAACGAGAAAATATCGATTCACGACAATGTGACGCTGCATGTGTCTAGCACGCAGATAGCGACAGAAATTATCGCGCGAACGTCGGCCATTTGGCCATCGAGCAATCGGTATCCCAGAGTCGATCCTACGTCGAATTCGTAATCAGAGATGAGTGAGAGGCTATGTCCATGCGACATCTCCGCGGCAGTTGTCTCCCTGCAGGCATCTCTCCTTCGCCGATAACCCGATTAATTCATTAGCGATAGACGCTGATTACGTCGTCGCGCGTAATATCCATTGTATGTTGTCGTGTTATCGAATCGTTGCACCAAGATATTGGCATCCACGATCGATTCTCGGAATCAAAACACGTACCTGGAACTCTTGACCGTACAAAGCGATTGCGCCATATTATATATCTATGCATTGTAATATCGATAAGTCTTCGGTCTCGCGCACGATCCTCCAACGAGCTTAGGAGGCGGATCAACGCTCTCAACATCCTGTAAAGATTCGAGTTCGCGTACTTAATTAAAGCAGTCGTTTCAAGAGTACTACATATGACAAAAGTGAATGAAGAGGACCGCATTTGCAAGCCCGCCATTATTCATTCACAGACCACGTTGTATTTAATATTCTATTCGCGTTACCGTTTTTGCGGCATACGGTTACGATGCATATCTCTGCTTACATTGTCTTTTGCTTCGCATTGTATCTACGTTCACCGTTGAAAATCGGCCTCAATTCGTTACCGTTGACCAGCCCATTAACATGAAAACTCGATTAACTGCAGAGTGGCAGCTGTCAAAACGGCGTACTCTGCGAACGTAACCACCTTCCCCTATCCAACTCTCTCCATGCATCCCGACCATATATGTTACACGGTAGCCGCCACATCGTATCCACCACCATCGTTCGCATTTTCCAACCGTTTCCAACCGTTTCCAACCTTTCGAGTATACACACATTTGCATTTAATCGTACACGAATGCGATTCGCAACGCAGTATCGCACATGACTTATCATTCACACGGTACGTATATATTTGTTGCGTGGTATTACATAGAGATTGATCGGACAATTCGAATCGCTGCGAATCTCTGCTTATACGGCGCGAAATATACGTGCAAAACGATCTCTTCTTTTTGTATCGTTACACGCATTTTATTTCAATTACGTTTCTTAATATTTTGAGCTGTTTACATGTAATATAATGCACCGAGTCAGGGTATCCGAGTGTTGGCACTATTGTATAATTTCAACTCTGTCTCCGATTATTCCACCTTTCTATTATATTTCGTTGTTCTTCTATATCGTTATATATGATTCGTACAATTCGTAATTGATAGAATTTGGACAAATACAGCGGTACGTTGGAAATAGTATAATAACGCGTGCGAACAATAGACAGTTCTACTTTATCGTTATCAAGTGAACCATTATGATTATTCGGCGCAACGAATGCATGCAGAAATTCAGGTGCACGCTGATAACAAACAGAGAAATTCTCCACCTATACATACACGTGCTCTTCAAATAATACCGGTTGAAGGAAATTCAGTGAACCGTGAGGTAGTTTCACGTCCACAGTCAAACGGACTGTTTACGATTATAACCTGGAGAGCGAATTTCGGTTTAATAGTCGCGCGTGTAACCGGTATTGTATGATGGACGATCTCGCGTGATCGGCTATAAATGAAATTTGATTATTTCTCGTTATTATCGCGATCATAAAAATAGCGCGTCACATTTGTCGATCATGACGTTATAATAATTATACGTACCGATGATTGGCATTATTATTAAAACGTAAGTGATTGTACGTCATGGTTTTCTATGTTCGATGATGAGTCGACACAAACTGAATTTTGCTACATTTTAATCGTGAAATGAATTTGCTGATTCAATTACCCAACGATTCGAGTCTTAGAGTCAACAGAGAGGTGCATAATTTCCTCGTGTACCTGATCAGCTGTACGAGCACACGAGCGTATCATGCGGCGCGACATTAATCTGCATAATTGGAGAAAAAAGGTATACTTTGACGAACTCGCGTACTTTGCAACCCAGCCGCTTAAAAGGGGTTAGCATTACACGCAGGTGGTAACGTTAGTCGGAAGAACCGCGACGATAGGGGCCCACTACTTATTTTTCGAAGTTACAGTAATCCAGCTACTTGGAAGGCGTTACCAGGGCCATTATTAAACTGAATTGCGGTCATCTATCAAACGCAGCGCGGGCCACTATAATTTGCGACTAGGCATGATATACTACCGGTAGATATCAGCACGTCGTTACATCTTTCCGCGAGAAAGTGACTTTTTCCTTCCGTCTTTTTTTTTTTTCTCGCCGTTCCGCAAGGGAAGACATTTTTCCAGACGACATTGATTCCATAAATTTTCGATGACGTCTCGGTACATGGTTTATATCGGATAATAGAGCTGCGAGAGATATCAGAAGTACCAGAACCCCTGCCGTAACGCGCTCGATAGTTGCAGATAGTCCTGGAAATGCAATCTTGCCGGTGATAATTCAATTAACGTAATTCCAAGGATTGTCGACGCCGCTGTCGTCACGGATATATACGGATACGTTGGAGCGCGAATTATGGTCCCGCGGTAGAAAGTACCGATCGATGGGCAAATGGGAATTTAATGGCCGTATGAAATCCTGTAAATACACGGTCCTCGCCGCTTCTCTGTCCCCTTGCTTCACCGTTACTCCACCCCTACGTCCGCAGCTCGTCGCTCGCCTTGTATTCTCGTTTATTTATCCTGCGTCCACGACGTCTGCGCGCGACCTTAATTGGACGTGCGTAAAACTCACGGTTTAATCAAACGTGTCGCTTTTGAATCATCCGTCGAGGTAAAACGACCGAACTGAAGGGAAATACGTGTCCATGCGCTTCTTGTACGAACTGTTTCTCGTAATCAAACAAATCGCGCAAAGCTGCTCTTTTCAGGTTTTTCGCCATCCCAGATTGTTTGTCAGGGAAACACAAGGCACAAACAATTAGCGCAAGAATTTACGTTTGTTAGACTTTGACTTAAAGAGCTTAACAAAGGATAATATGTACAATCGATAAGAGGAAGATTGCACGACAAACATCGTGATCGAACGACGTACACAAAATCTTTCGTCGTATAACTTCTCGGGTCTAATGCAAGTTTCTACGGTCTCGAGTTTCACATTTTTATACACGTATACGATAATTGAAAGTTGATTTCCAGCTTTGGAAGTTCTGCTTTGTCCGTTGTTCATCGATTCGTCGCGACAAGTTTCGAGGATGCATACAGGTCGTACACGTTACCACGAAGTGCAAAGTTCTAAGGTAGAATACATGACGAACAAGTTGCCACGATGGCAGTGGAACCGGTTGCTGCTGCAAGAAGAGACAGGGGAACGCGAACAGAGGAGATGGGCGAGTCGTTGTTTAACCGAAGAAGAAGCGAGGAAACAGAGAGAAAGGAAGCAGGGAGTCGCAGGACCAACTAACGGCGAAAGTAACAAAGTTTGCTTGATACAGAGTCTATTTTTTCGCCTGCTTTTTTTGTCCTATGACGCTTACTATGGAGCTTGCTCGCCGAGAGGATCTCTTTGTAATTTTTATTTATGAGTTTTCATTATTACTAGCTACCAATCTCCTTCGCCTCGGGGAGACCGTTATAAGAGTAGAAGGAATGGATCGAAATGAACAACGAGAAGCCTGATCCCAGTGACAAAGAAAGAGAGGCAACTTTTTCCATGCTAGTTAACGAGAGGCGCTAAATGGCACGACACAATTTGAAACTTTATCCGATAGTGATAAATAGGAAGGCCATTGCAGAATCGTTATGGACCAACTGAATACGCGATCACGTGAATTGGCTGTTTCAAGCATACAGCTTTAGAAAAGAGCGATTCATCGAATCGCCTGAATAACTTCGGTTATGAAAATGGAAGACTCAGTTTGCAATTTCGTTACAACATCCCGTGCGATCATACTTAATTTTTTATACTTTGCTATCAAAGACGTATCCTTCGTTCTCACAGAACCCCCGAGCAGCGGTTCGGTAAAGGCCAAGCGGAAACCCTTTCTCTTGACAGCGCTCGTCGCCGATACGGTATATTTTTCAGCATGGTTGGCATTTTTTCTGACAGCCAGCGGCGCCAACGTTGCGCGATACACCGTGGAAACGATCCGTGTAATTTCCAGGTAACTTAGTGGAAAGCGCTGTCGACGACCAACGCCAGTGATTTATACGCGTTTAGCGACCAATGACGCGAAAAGATTTCACGGTCGGACGAGCACGTGAGCTGGCTCGCGCGACCGATTAGCAAACGGACGCGTGCGCCTGCATACGCAGCGCAATTTTCTCTCTTGCCTAATGGCCCATAACCTTTGATTGGACCGTGTTTACGTTGCGTTTTAAACGACCAGCCCTCTCTTCTGTGTTTGCCGCCGCTTTATTCCGCTAACGAGTTACGTCGGCAACCTTGAGAGAACGAACCCGAGGTAGCCGATAAATCATTGCCGATGGGCGACCAGGTCTTGCGGCGCTACGTAGAAATTTCACGTTGGAACGAGACGCGCGGAACCAAACGACCGTGCGTATCGCATAGCTGAATTTTTACGCTGACGTACAAAGCGAAGAAATTTCCCCCGTTTTTCCAGTAATAACAACTTCGTTTCGCTCATTTGTGTCGTAAAAAGTTTGCAGTTCGTGCAGAAACAACGGAAGGAGAATTTTTTCTTTGGCTTGAATTATCATTTCGCAAGGATGCTAGCGTTAGGAGAAACAGAGCCATAATTTTCTTCGAACATTTTCCAAACTTTTGTCCGCTTTCGTGTTATCCTTTGTAACGCGAGCCTCAGTTGGACCCGACCGCTATATCAACTTTACTGTCTTGCAATACGGCTGCCGTCTATTCTGCCGCAAGAGCCGCAGTTATGTGGTGCAGCTCTCTTCTTTCTCTTAAGTATTTCGCTGGGGAGTGATTAAAGGCAACGATTTATACGCTTCGTTTATTCGTTAGCACCGTTGAAAGAGAATCGAGTTCAACTCGTTGCTCGCAAAACGATAAAAGTATAACACATAGCTTCTGAAAAGCGTTGATGCGTTTCGCCAACTTTCTTCGTTTCGCGAAGCTTCCCAGTAGCGAACAAATCTCTCGCTTTTTTCATTTTCTTCTTCGTTCTCCTTGCGTTTTTCCACGATACTGTGAAACGCAAACAAACGACGATCGAATACGTGGGAAATAGAGTAGGATAGGGCTTGGTGTTCTCTGATCCCCATACAGCTCTATCTTATTTGTCCTTGTTCGCACCTCTGTGTTCGAAGTTAATAAACTATTCGATTGACTCGGTAGGTACATCTCGCCAGACGATGACACTCGTGCTCCAAGTACGAATAACTCTTTTGTGTCTTTATCGAAACCGAAACCGTTTGCTCGAGATCTTTGGCTGCAAATTAAAGTACATCGAGATGCCAGCTGTTTTGCACGATGTGTTTAGCTTTTGAAATATACGAATTATCGGAATTACCATTACGAGACCCCCTATTTGCGCGTCTTTCGTTCCATATTTCGTTCATCGTCGTGTTTGAGCACGCGGAGGCTCGCAAACAACACGCATCAAAAGCATTTTCTCTCGGAAGAATTCAGCACCAGATTCGACAAGTTTCAGAAAGAGAGAGACAGGAAAATACAATCGTTTAATTTATCGCCGGCGCAACGACCGGAATATCGCGTCTGCGCCAACGAGCATGTAGAACCGATTGCAGCCGACAGTTACGGACGCAAAGGGTCCTCGTCGTTCGCGATTAATCAGCGTGGACATTTCGTAACGACGTAGCAACACAACATCTGCCGTATGCCTCGCCACTAGACGTCAGTTCAGAACTACGATTAACAAAAGCGCTACCCGTTGTTCACGAGTGCAGCTTTACAGGACCGAGGTAACACCGCGGCTCGAAATAATCGCAGAGTATACGCGAGGGAAGAAAGTACCGTCGCCGGGATGTCTGATCGTCGAGACGCTTCCGGCTACTCGATGAACGTTCTATCTTTTCGCGAGCGATCGAGTTTATCGAATGCTCTGCGGTCTAGGAAACGCGAGAACCACCGAGTACTTTGACTGATTCTTCGTTCTCTGATTGACGATTCGTCGAAAGTTCTGGGATATTGGAAAGCTAATTTTTATAGATATTTAGAAAAACATGGTACGTCGCGAGAGCCTCTATGAATTTTAACTCGTAAAGTCATAAATACGCTTTCGCGCAGCGACTGCGAATAAAAAGGATGAAACTTACGCTGGAAAAATGTAACCTTTCGTGAGATGTTGGTGGTTCGCAGCAGCGTCCCGGACGGAGATGGAAATGAAACATGGATGCGCTGTTTTCGCAGCCGCTACCTGAGAATCACCATCGCAGCGAGGGTACCGAAAGAATTTTAGCACGTTCTGTCTCCTAATACGCTAGTGGACACGCGCTCTCCGTGAAACGAGCTGCTTTCTCACGGGAACGGGGAATTTCGTGTTTTTCGAACTCGAGTTGTACGTTGAACAAAAACTGTTCCGCGATACAACCACCAGGACCGACCGGTCCGCGCTCTCCGCGCTCCGACCTAACTACCGCCGCGGGATGTTCCTTGACTGAAAAAATGTACGCGAAGCTTGCAATTAGCCGAGCACATCTAAACGCAACACGTACGGATTACTCCGTGCGCCGGAACTTGGCGAATGTCTGACCGGCTGTAAAAAAGATCCATAGAGGTACAAAAGAAAGCTGTTAAATATTTTTGCCGAGACCGTAACGTGTTCGGGAGTTTCGACACGAGCGTTTAACTACGCTCCGCGCGAAAAGAACCAGCCACATTGAAACGGTTCTTTGTGTTTAAATTTTTCGCTCGACGTGGTGCACCGTAATTTATGATGGTACAATTTCGAATTTTATTCTCGTGCTATCTTTTACGAGGAATTGTATAGTTGTCGGTGAATTAAATTCAGATATCGTTCGCAAGTCTTCCAACGTAAAACGTGTCCAGGAAAAAATCTTCCACGTTATACGTTTATAAAGCGCTCCTCGATTATACATTTTACAGGCATCTCGTGTAGCATCTCGTGTAGCATCGCGAGGCGAGCGGTCTCTCAGAGACCGATAGAAGGATGGAAATAAATTAAACATTAGCCGGAGCATTCGTTTAAACTTCAAACCAACAACTAATCCACAGGATATACACAAGTTCGAGTTGCATCTAATTACCGCTACTCCAAGGACTACGTTACGCGTACTCGTTGTTAAGACTTCTTATTAACTCGTTACACGAACTCTGACATAACATTGCATTTCTAATTTTGTGTAGCGAGTTTTCGACTCTGAAACAACGGAACGGAAAGACACTTGTTATCAAGGGGAATGTATAACGAGTGACAAATACTTGAATTACATAGCGGTAATAACACGGTATTAGAAACTTCCACGCACGAGGATACGTTTCTTGTTCGTTCTGTTAATCTTGTTCACTGTTGCCGTCAATTTACGTTGTACTTTGAGAACTCCAACTGCGCAACATGGAAAATTCGCCTTATCCCTAGAACTGGAAATCGTACAAATATATGCTTCCGATATTTCAGATCGTCCGGTATACGTAATTTTGTTTCCAGCCGGTTACACGGTACACAGAGTTCGACGCGGCGAGTAAAACCATTATGCGATGGATAGAAAATAACGCGCGACCAAATCGGTTGGATTTCTCGGAATTCGCAAATTGTCGTACGTGTCAGTTTGTTTGCTTTATTCCCCCGTGGCAATCGCAGCGCAATTTTTGTAAATAAACCGGGTGACCGGTGCCGCGTTATTTTACAAACTTGGGTCGGGCTCTCTTGACAAGTTCCTCGGTACAAAACGAACGAAACGCGTCTCGCCCAAACAAGCGTACTTGTCAGAAAGATTGTACCGTTCTCTCGTTTCGCGAAACATATCGTTTATCAACGCGAGCGAAATGATACAAGATATACGCGGGAATCGAGGTCAGTTAGTTAACCAGTAAAAAATCCATCCCTGCGGCAGGGTACGCTTTACGCTCGACTCTTTTTAATCGGTCACGACATTATCCAAGGGGATTTCATCGTCCCACTTCCTACAGAAATCTCAATCGACGTTCGACAAACAGAAGAAGGCAAAGTCGATTAAGTCTTGACGCCGGGACAATTGTTCCGGGAACGTATTTCTCCATGCGACTGTAATTATGATCCTCTCTTAAGACTATTCACGGGTTTAAGACTATTCTCTCATCGGGGAGGAAATGATCGCTCGTCCGAGCCGCGTTCATCGAGTCCAACCAAAACTGCCAGCGAACGTCCATCTCTTTCCAAATGGAAGCCGTTGCTTCGATGCATTCTTACGATTGCCTCTTGAAAAGTGCGAACCTACCTAAATCTGTCGAACGATTTCAAACTTTTGCGAGATTGAATTTTATCCCCGCGAGTAAAAAAGTTTTCTAGTCTTTGGAAAATTTCAACTACTTAAGTCGTTAATCGACTTATCAAACTTAAACACCGTACGATTCGCCGATCGGTTCTGCTACGTGATACTTTAATACAGAACTTTGCTATGCGTAAGACGCTATAATTTATCGCAGAAAATTCTGTAGAATGATATTAGCTTGGAGACATTTGCCTCGTAAATTCCTCTAGATAAATACGTATCTGAACGCAGGCAATGTACATGATTAACAGTTCTAAGATATAATATCGATAATATTACGATGTCGGAGTAGCGCAACAATCTGGGGAAAAGATTGCGGCCAAACCTCTTTTCTTTTTGCTTCTCCGTGAACGAACTGCACGATAACGTAATGGCCGACTTCCTGCTTCTCTAATGGCTGGACGTAGCCGGGAGGCTAGGATCTAGCGCCAGCTACAATATCCTATACGCGATAATCGAGCTGATTTAAGGCCCCGTGCTTCCGACCACGCAGGAAAACACTTGGATGTTAGGCACACCTGGCAGGTGGTACGGCATTCGGTGTGGACTCGGTCTGCACGGCCACTGCTTAGCGTGTTCCTCGGTAATATTGGGTAATTTTGCGTAATTTCGCGCTTCCTCCATCGAGCCGAGGTATTTCATTCGCGATCCACGTTTGTCATACGTCTCGCCTGACGTTTCGCGTTGATAAACGATCGTTTCTACGTCATTATTTTCAACAGATCGCCGCCTGTCAGCGGTTGTCTTCGTATTTTTGTAAACGCGTCTCGCTTTCGCTCCAGGGACGTTCAATCGCGTTCGATTCACTTGCAATCGTCCGAGAGTACGCTAAAGCTACCAAATACAGCAGTCGCTGTATGATTCGCAAGTTACTTCTGCAGTCTATGGAAATCGAGTAAAGCCTGTGGATGCTTATCGGACTGGCCTCTCGTAAATAATATTTTGTCAGTCGATATTTTCCTTCGGAAAGGACTAACTGCTGGATCCATCGAAAAATGCGTTTGATTTTCTCGTGAGAATTACTTACTTTCGTTCAGTCAATAAAAATGCACCGAAATTTGTCCGTAGGACGAGTTATAGGAAAAGAATAACGGCAAGTTACAGCCGCTCGGGAAATTCTTTCCAGGGAAATTCAATTATTAATCGTTTCGATGCGAAAATTTGCTTCTATTCTAAGGACAGCAAGACGGTTATGTCTCACTCGACGTTGTCAAGAGCGTTACATCGAGCTGAGTGTAACGCCGACGTGTAACAACCGAGCGATCGATAATCCATCGAGAGTAGATGCGAGATAACGAAAATTGTAGGCGCCTCATCGAACTTTTATACGCGGCTTTCGAAGCCAATGACTACTAGTCTGCCGCGGCGTTGTCGGCAAAGATACGAGCTCGTCGTGCATTATAAACGGAGGTTGCGTATCGATTTAACGACGTGGATCGAGTACGATGTACGTAGTACCATTGGAATTTATGGTCGACCGTATGGAGGACGCACAGCCGATTAAGTTTGTCGAGTAGACTCAGGCAACGACGTAAGCTGTTGCGCGTATAAATTTTCCTTTTCACATCGTAAACAGAAATTTCGCAGAATCGATTACAGCAATTAACTGCAGATCTCAAACCCGATAAAAATTGTTTTGCACGTCATGTAGAGATATACAATTTCTCGGTGTAACGGATTCCCGCCTTTATCCTTCGTGGATATCGAGCTTATCGATAAGATATTACTATATTATTCAGAGCCGTACCTTAGGCAGGATGTCCGAAAGCAACGAGGGTCAAGCAGGCGGAAAAGTAATCTTCGCAATTTCGTTTCTGCTCTCGTAGCTAGCGGCTTTCTATCGACACGACACGAACCTCGACCCTTGACCTTAATCCCCGCTTCTTCATCTAAAATTACGATGTTTGCGCGTTTTATCAATTCTTTTGCACGCGGTAGACCGAACGCGATACGCGTCGCCACGTCGCGTCTAGCTGTTCCTCTTGCGTGGAGCACGATGATTCGCCCTTCCTTTCGTCTCGCGTTTAGTCTCTGAATAATGTATTATTCCTATCTGAAATAGAGTTTGATCGTGACATGGTTTTTCAGACGTCCTCCTCCGTATCAACAAGCTCCAGATGAAAAAATATATTTGAAAACTCAACACTTGCGATTTTATTTCGAGAAAGAATCTGCGAGGAAATTGAGAAATTTTACGTTATTTACAGTTCTCGTGTCTCTCCTCCGAAATTGAGAAACTTCTTCGACTCTTATGCCATACATAAAAAGAAAAAAAAAACGAATGGTACTTCTATTGTTATCCGACGATAGTCCGACGGAGATTTCAAATTTGAGAAAGAAGAACGGCCTGCGGCTTGCGAGATCCATTCGAACAGGGTGGAAGGAAGCATTTCTCTGGAAATCATAAATAACCGATGACACGCGTAATCCAGCGACCCTTTTCTGCGGCCAGACAGCTTTTCGAGGATATCGGCTGGCATTGTAACGCTTGCTCAAGACACTCACAGGCCAAGTTACCCCGGATAGTCCATGTCCCTTGAGCGGCAGCAGCGCAAACTCGCCTTAGACTGTCTGTACGCACGCAACGCTTCATAGTTAGAAGCGCTCGCGTGGAAGACGCACGGACTCTGTTAAAATTGCCCGATAATAGACACATAGCCGGGAAATTGAGTCGGAACCGGTTAAACATTACGGCAGTCTTCCCATGAAATTGAATCTGAAGTAATCGAACGTTTGAAGAACAGCGACGTTGATCCGAGAAGGAAAGGGATAATCGGGATGGTTCGCTATCGACGTAGCGTTAAAAAAAATATATTGCCACGTTGCGACCTGCTGAATACGTTTTTCGGTAGAAAGTACGCCACCTCCTCGCGAGTCCTCTCATCTGCATATAATCAAATATAATCTTCTGGGAGAAACCAGTTAACGAGGTTTGCTAAAGCGCTGATACGGTATCGTCAATTGTTATATGGAAAATACGCGTATTACAGGAAAATAAGATTGAATGGGCAAATATTTCTGTACAAATTCAAATAGATATGTCGTATTGAAGTGAAATAGAAATCAATCGCTAATTTGATCGATTCAGCGAATAAACGACGTCCCAATAGGTAGCCAGAAACTTTTACTCGTCACGTAACATGTACATGAATAAATCGGAAGCACGTGTCCAAGAATCTCGACTATCCGTGAATTCATCAGCTTAACGGTCTAAATGAATGCGGCACTTGACGCAAGTTCATGCATTCGCTACGAACTTGGTGCATTCTCGAAACCCCAAAGAGCTAGACGTAAGATGACTAGGAAAACTTAGTTTGCAGAAGCGGATAGGTACCCGCGCGCGCAAACAGATATTAATAAACATTTGATGCCTTTCGGCGGAAGTTTGAACGTCTACCAAGGCGTTTTTCGAATTCAGCAAGAGACTCGTGAAAGAGAGATCGAGTCTTGGGAAAGATCGATCGACTTTTTAGCGAATGTCAAACTGAGTGGAAAAAAGGCGAAACTTTTTAAGGATCTCGAACACATGGTTCCTTGGAAATCGATAGTTGGAATAGCTCTCGAGAAATTCGAGCGTTCGAGATCGGAGAAATCGATCATGCGGAGCAACTCGAGATTTATCGAGATACACTCGAGACGAAGGAACGTCTGAAAGTTCTTGTAAAACTTCAATTCCCAACGATTACAGAATTTCAGAACTTTCAACGTATGCGCCGAACGATTCGAGGCGTTTCGAGTCCATCGTTAACAAAGGGCGGCAGCACATGCACGCATACAAAGGGCAATGAGACGCGCCTGGAATCAAGTGACAATAGACGCGCCAGGAAATTGAGTTGGCACTGATTAGACATTGCGGGCGTGCCGTCATGCCGCGAAGGTTCGTTGGAATCTACTCCGGCATACCCCGGGAGTCTAATTCCACCTTCAAGTTCGACCGATATTATCTCAGACTTTAGATCGAGCTACCGACAACTCGAAGAAAAATGTGAAACTTTTCGCACGGACCACGATAAACCGTGTTGATCCGTTGCTCCAGTTTTTCGCGATTAGCAAAAGAAAATTAAAGGTGTTTGTTGGCCGAAATCGAGGCAAGCTTCGAAACGAGGAAGGCAGTTGCACGTTGTATAAATCTCTG
The DNA here is from genome assembly GCA_014737475.1 of Bombus confusus. Taxonomy (NCBI): domain Eukaryota; kingdom Metazoa; phylum Arthropoda; class Insecta; order Hymenoptera; family Apidae; genus Bombus; species Bombus confusus. The sequence continues at coordinate 2,683,825 of JACXIV010000041.1, forward strand.
ATGTCACTGGCCGCGGATGTTGCGATCATCGTCGTGCAATTTGTTTCCCTTTGAAACGCGAAACGTTTTATACTGCGGGACAGAGTAATTGAAAGCGAGCAAACAGTTGTGAATACGAAAGAGTATTTTACCATGCGCATAATAGGCCATGATTTCATTTCCGCCCGGCGGAAAAGTTGTTCGCAACGACGAGAAACGTTGCCGTAGATTACGCTAGAACTAGACGCATTCTTTACGGTTACGAACGTATACAGTTTATGCAATGCCATGAATAAGCGTGTCACACGCCGCGGTAAAGCCGCGCACGTTTTACGAAGCTAGCGCAGCGATCATAATTTTCGTTCCAATATTCTTTTGTTAGGTATATATTCGCATTTTATAGTATCGAACGTAGTAGCTTTTACGAGTACTACTAAGCCTCCACGTTAGCTCGAAAGCTGCTCCTTCTGCAATAGCCCAGTAATTTCCCTTTAAATGCCAGCTAATGTATTCGCAATATAAAAAGTTACTAACGGTATGTCGAATATTGTCAGGTCAAATTTAAATACCGGCGTTGGTATGCTTCGATATTTGTGATCCATATTTGCATGTTCACATTCCCATTCGTAACCACGAGATATGCATGCGTGCGTCATGACAAGCGAAATACGCGGATTTTTATAACAGTTTAAAACCGTGCATCTGGTCCTGCGTGAAACGAAAAAATAAGACCGGCACTGGGAAAAATAACGCGACAAATCGAACGATGCCGCTCGTATGAAATTTGCAGAGTGCTGCGAGCAAAATAAAAAAAAAAAAAAAGGAAAAAATTGCGAAAGTCATTTTACATCGTGCAGATTAATACTTTATCGATCGGCAATGTTTCCCAGGGTTTGTTTACGTTGCAGTACGATTATCGTTATACGTATACGTGTATTTTCCTGTGAAGCGACATTATCGTATAAAAGTGACATATTCGCGTGAATTTCAAATAATTTGTTACTCCTAACAGACGAAAAGCGATCACTTTTAAATATATATCGTGTACTAAAGGTTTCTAAAAAAAAGAAAAAAATATACACAGAGTGCGCGTGCCATTACCTATGTATATACCTATGTATATCGCGACGAAGATTTTATTTGAAAGATATCGAGTACCGAGTTACCGCGTATAGTTTTCGCTCGCGAAAAGCCTCAAATATTTTGCCAGTCACCGTTAATGTTCCACTGATCTTCGTTACTGTCTATTACCCGGGATTCCAACCAAGTAATGCTCTCGCATTTTACGCGATATGGAAACGCAAGAGTCGGAGGCTTCGGCAACCTCGAATAAGATAACCCTGCAGGTCGAACTCCGGGCCGTTATGCCGATAACGAAAATCCGTTTCCGTAAACCAATGTCCTCCTCCATTCCTACGGGGAGCAGCTATACATACTATTTCAATCCTTGCGAGGATTACGCGGATTTTCCTCCGTTCTCCGTTCCACTACCCATCCTTCTCTATTTCGATCATACGTACACTCATCCGTTGCATTTAATATTAAACATTTATTCTGGCAAATTGATTAATTATTCGCAAGCTTAACACGTTCGATCCTCTGGCCGCGAAAGCTTTCGAAAAAAGGAATAATCTGCTAATAGTCGGGCAGGATGCACTTGCGCAGCATTTTTTGTTGCAACGATAGTACCGTGGTCTTTATTCGACGGGGCAAGCCGATTCACGGACGTTCAAGAAAGGAGGGACGAGGGAACAAAAATCCAACCTTCAGCGCGAAAACACGGAGCTGGAAGTTGCGGTGAATAGCGGCTGGCGCGACGTTCGGATTTCCTCGTATGTTTGGTGACCGTATTTTTTCCACGATGACAGTACGGGCCGGCTAACAGAATCCCCAACTTTGGTACCGCGCCAAATTATTATCGTCCAGCGTGCTTTATATTCTGTCCGATCGGGTGGTTCGACGCCCCGTCGGTGTCGCCGTATAACCTGGTTTTCCTCCGCAAACCGAACATCCGACAAAGGGTTATGTAAACTTTCGAATCGCTCGAATTTCCGCAACACCTTCAACGTTCTTCACACCGTTTCAACGCCACTCGATCCGGCACGTCTCTATCGCGTCGTACATCGTACGGTAATACTACTTACAACAGTGTCCTAGCCCGAAATAGAATTAGTTAGGATAATTAAAACGCGTTGAGAAAGTTTCGAACGATATGCATCGACTTTGACGAGGCGTTGTCCCCCGGGATAGCTACGAAATACGCGTTCGCGTGATCGCGTCTGCATATGTGGTATAATCAATTTTTATCGCAGGTAGAATTGCAGAAGCGCGTCAGTCAAGCCCCTACGAAACGAGTCGAGGCCGTATGTTTCTAATTATTTACTCAAGATAATAGGACGTATCGAGCAAACGATAATATTAATCGACTATAAATCAAGCAGCTCGTCGCGGACGCGATTATTGATTCGATAAATTTCTGGTCTTTCGTTCGTCGAGTATGTTTCATGGCAAATTAATTCCTGCTTATCGGAGAACAACAATTGCGTGCCATATTTCACGTAGTCTGATATTTTGCAATGCCACTGGCCGTGTAATAAACGGCGCACGATCGTTATCTCGTAATATAGCCCGAGATGCAAACCGCTCGGGAAAGAAAGATTTAACTTCGTTTCCGTGATGGCCGACACGGAATTACATAAGCGTCCGGCTCGTTTCGAAAACGAATTCTACAGGGGAAACGAACGCTCGAGGTAGTAATTTTGTACTGCTAGATCGCGAAACAGATACCACTTTAAATCGAATAATTAATTGTGGTCGGTCAAATTACAGATAGGAACGTCGTATAATAATGGTCGGTACGCAATAGTACTTTGCCAGTCGAAGAGAGAATTTATGAATCAACTACGCGCAGCATTCGAAGAGGCGGTCAAAGAACGATTCAATTCCGTAATGTAACGCGAGCGCGTAAGAATTTCCGAGAATTTCGGATTTCGAAATGGGAAGCATGCCGGTCGATCTTAGACGCGATTCGATCCGCACTCGGGGGAAGCTGTCCCGTTTCGTAAATTGTATCGTTCGAGCCATTCGATGGCGTTCCGTTGCTTTTGCTTTTTGAATTTACTTTAAACACGCGGAATCGAGTATCGTTGCACGGACACGTACGGTTGTCGATTAATCGCCGACCAACCGGCAAACATCTCGAGATGAAGTAAACGGAAGCTAGCGACGTATCGCGAAAGGCGTACACTGGCGAATAATTTTTCGACGAGATGCTTGCTTTACAAAATCAACGATTGTATCACCGACCTGCACAGTGCTTATTTCGTCGTTGTCCGCGTTATTGTTATTCGTATCGCGCAGGAACTTCGCTGCATTAATTGCAATACGATCGATTCTATGGTGCTTCCGGGTTGTTTAACTCCGCTCTGCGTCCGCAAACTTTCCCCTTGAAGATGGCGAATTTATAAAATTGGCGCTCCACTGCTGATCGCGGTGAAACCTTTCATCGGATCGCGAGCGAAATTGTTTAATTTTTGGTTCTAATTTATCGTGCGATATTGCCAAGACGACAGACAACCATAACTCTAAGCGAAACAACGTCGTGCGCGTTTCATTTTCCCCTTTCCACTTCCTCCCCTCTTCGACCCCTACTCCGAGAATGAATTGCGCAAGCCCTTTCGCCCTTTTTATCATTCCTTCGCAGTCGCGCCTTTCCTGGCGACAAAATTGGCTTTGTTATGCGGCACGAGGTTTCAATTCCCAATACAGAACGGTCCAATTTGTGCCTGTCGCTGGTTTCGTCTCCCTACTTCAACTTGGTCGATGTTGTGTACGTCTCCTAATGAGACACGGTGAACCTGTCGGATCGCTCAAACTACCGTCAACCATACCAGCGACTAGTTTGCCGGATTAGAAATTCCGCGAATCTTCCACCGCATGCGGCTGAGTACAATGGCAAACCGTATGTTTGAGAGGCGCGTTCGTGTGTACACGAGCGGCACGATGTAACGTGTACGTTATCCTCGTCCTTGTGCCAGCATACATTTCTCCCTATGCGAATCTATGTACACCATCGTCTCGTCTATATTCGCCGAGGGATTCGCGATATCGGATCGGAGCTCGTCTATGGGGCCGCTTTCGGTCCTCTGCCTTTATTCGTGGTCTCATCGCTGAAATAGTACGGCCAACTCGAGAAGCGCGTTGACTTCGTAACGCCGCAATCGCGAAACGTTACAATACGCGATACGACTATCTCTCGTATATTTCTATTCCGACCAGTAAATAGTATCGCGGCTAGAAATCTGGTAGGTTGTTGCCGTCGATTGATCGTCGTGTCTCTCGACGAAGGATGACCGTAACTCGACGATCGCCTATCAACCGCGGCGATCAATCGAGTACCCGCGAGCAGGCACAGTTCATTTGCGAACAGATACGATCGGAGGGTAGATCGAGCATTCGTGCTATCATCAGCCGAGTCGCCAGCTACTTAACTGCAGAAGCATCTGTTTGCATCGTACGTTAGCAAGTTTCTAATTTATTTACTCCGAGAGAGAAACTTTGGCCACAGCCGCCAACTCAAAGACTTGCCGCTTTACGGCACGTAAGTGTGAAGATAAAGTTACGCTGGCACGGGGCTATAAAACACACTGGGCTGCATGGATTTTCGCGCCACTTGACGCATCTCTGGGAGAATTAAGCCGGTTTTGTTGCCGCAATAAACGCGCCGCTCTCTATTAATAATTCATGCAACCAACGCGACGGTCGGATTGTGGAGAGCCGCTTCGATCTTTCGTGGCATCAGATTCGAAGCTGATTTCGTGTTCGAAGGAAGTAAAACGAGAGGTTTAATTCCTTTGCGCGAACTCTTCAGCGAGATTTCCGATGCGAACAACGTTTATTTCAAGAAAAGAACCCTCGAATCTAGTAGCGAGCTATCAAGCTTGAATGCTTCTTTTTTAAATTGTCGTTCGAGTGTCGCGTTTCTCAGGATGCCTTGCATCTTGTGGCGAGTAAAATCGATGACCGTACCGTAAACTCGATTACATCTTCTAAAGGGCTATCGAATTGTTAATCGGTGCAAACACGAGACGTTGAGATACGTCCGACCGTGCAAGTATAAAAAGTAAGGCGTCGAAAAACGTTGTAATACGTCGTTAAAGCAGCGAAATTTTTCCCGTAATATCTCCAATTGCGGAGACGCTTTGATAAATGGCCTTTCGCGCAATGATTGTTCGCTTGTTCCAGGAAAATGTACGACTAGGTAAGCAAGGCAAATGTAAAGCGAAAAAGAATGAGAATCGAACGAGCGAAGAAAAAAGGGGACACGAGATTCTTTTTCAAATGATCACTTTATCAGACAGGTGTTACTTTTCCACTGCACTAATACGTCTCGTTGTACCAGCCTTTTAACATCGTCGCTTCTGTGCTCGTTTCCTTTTCAAAATTCATTGTCCGTCCACGTTATCGTCGAATACTCGCAGTTTCTCACCGCAACACGCATTTTTCTGTTCGGTAAATAGTCTTTGGTCGGTGAATTGTTTATACGATGAAAAATACTCGAAACAGACGAAGTTAATTAAGCAAACGCAAACAAGAGAAACCAACCTCTTCACCCGTTATGACTCTTTCTGCTTTACGCTTCCCGATTTTATTATAATATATTTCCATCTTTGTTATTTTTTTCTTTTTACGCAGACCGAGGTAGTTACCAGCGAATACGAGCAAGTCGAGAGGAAAGCAGAGAAAAGAAGAGAAATCTCTGTCGTAAACGTCAAGCGTGCAAGACGCATGACGCGTCTCCGTTCCGTCTTACACCTTCTATCCCTACTCCGCTTTCAGAATCATTCGACATTTTTTACCGGCTGACTTCTCACTCGGCAGATATAAAAATTCAATTGCTGCTGGAAAAAGGAGAATACTTCGCTAGCTCGCCTATCTAGACCAGACAGAAGTTGGCCGATTTCCAAGTCGAAGAGACGAATACCGCAGGCCGCGTCGCCGATTTCGGTTTTTCTTTCTACGACTGTTATTTTCGGGCCGATTCCGCGAACGTGAGACGTTGCGTTATTCGCGACAATAACGATTCCCAATTTTCCCGACGCATTCGTGCGTTGCTTCGTCGCTCTGTGCACCGTACACTCGTACTTATATGCACCGTGTATCCTCTTTCACCGGTTATCCTTTGTAACGACGATACGCTATCGCGATCCCACTCGAACATTCTAACATTTTCCACGTTATGTCGTTATAACGAAGCGCAAACGCAAGTTTATTTTTTATTTCATTAGTCGAGAACGTGAGATACCAGTTTGTTTTCGACACTGCTGCTGAAACAAACTTGACTCGAATCGAATTGGCTCGAATATGCACGGACCAGGCTCTGAAATTCGGTGTCACTGATTGTCAATTTCTATCGAATTAAAAACAACGATATCTAATATCGAAATAAAAATTTCGACAAAATCGAACATCGCCGTACCTTGTGGCGTTAGTTGCCAAAAGAAATTAAAAATTGCTGCCCAGGGATATTTCTAGAGAGGAAAATTATTCCCAGGTATGAAGAAATTTCCAGTCAGTCGTTGTACCGCCCTCCAGGCATTGAACCCTTCTTTTAGTTTCCTTTACGTGAACGGAAAGTGTTCGGCCATAAAATATCCGAAGAAAAAGTTTCGCGTGGGTGCCCTCTCAACAACAAGTGTTCGCAACTCGACGCGTGTCCAAAAACAAACTGTGGGGCGGCTCTCGATGGAGAAACGTAAGAACTGGCGATAAAAGGACGCAAGAAGATTAGAAAAAAGAAAGCGGTGAGAAGCAAAGGAAAGGAAGCGATAGGAATGTCGATGAATATGCGTCGTCACGCGCCACGTTCAGCTACGCTCGCTGCCAAATCCTTCAATAATCCACCAAGGATACAAGGGGATGTTAAGTGATTTTCTTGGATTTATTTGGCAATTGCCGCTTAACTTCGAGGACGAACACCGTTTTCTACGTCGCAAGCTATGGCTGAAAATGATATATCGCATAATTCGCGAATTTGATCTCGAAGTCTCGAAGTAATTTGAGCTGCGTTCGAAATATTCATTAACGTTAACTCGAAGCGAGAATAATGCCGTACCGAGGAGTTTCTAAGTTTAACGAAATGAAATGCAGCAGAGTCGTTTGAACGCTATAATCTGAAATGCGAAAAGTGCGACCAAAGTGTTTACCATTCTGACATTTGTTCGGTATAAAAGTTTTAACTGATTCCTTACAATTCGCATGTATGTTAGTCACATAAAACGAGAAAAACGTAAAAGGCGAAAATCAGTTACTTTACGAAGTAATATATAGTTCTAAAGACTTAACCTTTTTATCGCCACTGCCTTTTAATGACTATAAACAGTACTTGCGCTGTTTGCCAAGTTGTCGACTAAATTCGTAGAGTTTCAGCTAGTTAAGAACACAACGATCGCAAGGTGTTTAAACGACGCCTCGTTTAAAACTGACGAATGAATTTTTTCGTTGCTTTTGTCTTCCGTGTCGCTTCACATTTTACTAGATCGCGCATACGTTCTGATATCGTCGATGTCGAAGAAAATACACGACGCACGACATTGCCGCAACAAGCTGTTTAATACGTAAACTTGATGAAAATGAAGAAAGAGAGAGAAAGAGAGAGACAGAGAGAGAGAGAGAGAGAGAGAGAGAGAGAGAGAGAGAGCAAGATTGGCAAAGAGAGCGGTAATCGCGAAATAGCAAAAGAGTTGGAACGAAATGAAACGGAGGCTGTGTTTAAGAGCGAACTGAATCAATAGCACTACCCTGCGACCCGTAGGCCAAATATAGGTCATACCGCGATCCCTTTTTCCTTCTCTATCTTTTTTACTCGCCATTTCTTTCTGGTTGCTCTCTCATCGTTTTCCTTGCACGGTGTTCGTTCTCCAGTGGAAGGTATACGATGTACAATATATTATTGCATCGACACTCGGTTACGGTGCTCTCGTTGTCGGCGCATATGCATTTTTCGTAAATGAATTCCATGGGTGGCCCAAAATCGATGCTACTGCACACCATTGGGTTACGCGCGTCTCAGAAATTAAGTATTTGACTGGAAATTATAGCACATGTTACGAGTCGTAGGTACAACACTTACTTCTTTCTTTTCTTTTGCCTATTTTTGAAACTTACAATCAAGATCGGTGGCTGCATTCAACGTTTGTCAAGTACAATAGTTATATCAACGTATTTGATCGTCAGGACCAAAAATAACATTCGTCTTCCATTATAAGGAGCTTAGTAGGCAGAGCTCGAAAGATTGACGACGTTGTTGCCCTCTGGGTTGGATCCAGTGAAGGAGGGTTTGCTTTCAGCGTCTGACACTTGAAATCCATCCTCTTTGGTGTCTTTTCTGTCGCGAGAGAAAGTTGCGATTAGTCGCCAGAGCTATGTTCTTCTCGATGTGACTCCGGGCTACATTCATCATTATTCTCATTTTGACAGAGAGAAGCGACATCGCGCTGTCGTCTTCTTGCTCGTATTCGCGTCGTTGTTTTTGCTGCTTTGCGGTTCTTTTCCTTTAATTACAAGCCGAAGCTACTTCGTACGCTTCAATATTTTCTAGTAAGCAAAAAACAAGAAGCTGCTTGCTTGCCTTTGAGAGCTCGCTTGAAAAATCTATGTAACCTTTATCCGGACGCGGAGATGCTGCTTCGAGGCGAGTAATACCGTAAAATTGCGAGTGAAATTCATCCTATTCCCTTTCGACAGCGTGTTTTTGCAAAGCTCGTTGTTGCCAAACCCTGGTTCGTGGTAGGTACACAATCCAGGTCCGTGCATTCCGATGTAATATCAGCGATGCAAACGGTACTTACTTTCGAACAAACTCCGCAACTAAACGTAACTAGTCGCACGCGATAGCAGTGAAATTAACGCGTTACTTCTGCGGCATAGTAGTGCAGAAAGCAATCGCGTCGCCGACGGTAAATTCATTCGTCACTGGTCAAGCAAACGAGCCAGAAACAAGCCGGCCAAAAATAATTGCCGTTATCGTACCGAATGACAAAGACCGACCGTTACAGCGAGCCAAAGTTTTTGCAACCACTTCGACGAAACGTGATTGGCCGCGGCCCGAACAAATTAACAGTTAACAAATTAACAGTGTCACCGGCGGGCACGGTGGACGAAACGCAAAATTGCCACAGACCACGGCTTCCTAACGTTTCCGGTCGATTGAAATACACCACTCAGCCGTACGACCGTCCCGCCATTCTATGCTTCCAATGGCAAACCTATTGATTATCCGCTCGCCTTCCTACCGCGTTGTCCATTTGCTGGCTGATTCATTATAATTGCAGCGTCGAAATGGGAGACCGGTGTCCACATCGCGGCGTTCCGCTTGCCCTCTAACCTCGGCTTCGGTTACGAGCCATCGACTCGCGTGTCACCTTATTTCGATTTTCTTTCTCGTTGGTAATTCTAGAGCATCGATCAATCGGAAATGAGAATATTCGTCCGCGTAGTGGAAAAACTGTTCGCGCACTTGGTTCTGTTTTCGCGCGAAATACTCGAAAATATCGTGCACCGAGAACCGTGTAAGGAAAGTACAGTGCACGTGAAAGAAAGAAAGAAGATTGGACGTAAAGGTGAAAGCTCGGTACAAATATCAAGCCACTTTCGAATTATGAAACGTATTGTATCGGGATGTTGGTTTGGTATTTATTTCATCTTTTATTTATCAGTTGTAAAATTACGAAGATCAGATTGTATATAATCGACTCGACAATAGAGAATAAAATAAAACGAGAAAGAGACAGCCCAAATAACTAGATCCCAGAGAAGCGTAATTCAAAATCGTAGTGTAAAAGAAAGCTTCGTGTACAAGGAGTTAAATTCAAATAGAATTTTTGTTAAGAATGACGTTCGAGTCGCGTTAATTCAAACTAGATCATGTGAACATAGGATTGTGCGTTTTCTCTAAAACACGTTAAATTGTCCGAAAGACAGAATCGAACGTATATCTACCCTCACAATGTAAAACATTATTTATTTCGATCCTCGAACGTTAAACAAATGGAGCAGTAACGGACCATTTGGCTAGCTAACATATTTACTAAATGTATACAAATGTAGTAATAAATTGCAGAGTCGTGCATTCGTTGGGCTCTACGCGATGAATATACCAGAATTATCGGTCGTCAGTAGTCGTAATAATACTCGATTTTCTTATTAATTATTTTCTAGTAGCGGACAATCTAGAACATACGCAATGTATGCCGCACAGGGCGCACAATGTTTCTCGATTAACTTCGTGGTTCGATCGGAGAGCATATAAACCGAGCCAATGAAAAGGTTATGAATAATATATTTATACGATTTTTCAGGCAGTCGCATCGCCTTCCTGCTGACCCACATTGCTCCTCTGCGATTAAACACACCGTGGCGCGTCGTCAAATTTATTACGGAAACATGAGACGACCATGTTTTGCCATGGCGAATATTTACGTTGGAATATTGGCACCGTTATCGCTGAAAATCACCGCCAATTCGCCATTGTCGCCCCGCGTAATCTCGTTCGCGAATGTAAATTCAAGATACTCGACCGAACGCACATTGTTTTCGTTAGTTTGCTAGCGAACCGCGTGAAAAAAATGAGCCTTACGTTAGTCGAGTTTCTGCAAACGTGAAAGCGCTTCACGCGACTGGTGTACACGATTATCGATTCGACCGGCCGCGAATTTTGTTCGGTACAATGACACGGAATAACGAATCCTGCGACAGAACGACTCCACGTGTGTCGGTTTGAAAAATTGTCGATATATATATATACGTCGAATGGTAGAAATGCTACTCGATGTTTCAACTGGAATCTACCAGAACTTAGTCGGGAGATGTATTCCAGGATAACGATTATCGTCGATAACCGGATATCGTCGGAGCGGAAATTTGAAACTATCTACTTACGTACACGGTATGGGAATAGTATGTAAGTACATATATGTTCACTTTTCAAAAATTATAGAGATTTACGTCGATCAGTTTCGTTGATTTTGGCGGAAAGTTAGCAAATTTACACTAGCTTCATAGCGGAAAGTTAGCAAATTTACTCTAGCTCGAATCCTCTTCTTTCTTGCTTTATCGCGTCAAATTGATTCGTCGATTGAAAATAATAATTTACAACGTAGCATTACCTATCGGTCGTAGACAACGCGGCACGACTCGAAATTTGTCCAAACTCCTAGATCGAGCGATTTCGTCAAAGCAGAGCCGAGCGGCAGCGTCGATCGAGAACCACTATTTCCAACTAACCACTGGGATCTATCTGGGTCTTGTTAAAATTACGATATATTGTCCTGATGTTGCTCGAATAGTGATCAAAGTTTGCTCAAATCTAAGGCGGTAATCAGACTCTAACAGACCGAGCGAACGACGTCGTAGTTTTCGGTCCGGAGATAACGTTTGCCGTTGAGCAAGAGAGAGCTCCGTAGTACATTGACACTTCGTTAACCGCATCGGAGCTGCGACGGAGCGACACGCGAGCGTCTTCCCTTCTCCCTCCTCACAGCCGTAATTTGTTAACACGATGCAACGTTAAAGGAAGTTGGTGTTTTGCGCGCTATCGTAGCGAAATCGTGCGACGATGTTCGATCACCGGCAGCGACTCATCGGATGATCGCGCTACAACGATACCGTGGGTAATTAGTAGCTGCCTAGTTCCGCGACAAACAACCACGTTACCGTAATATCCGATTTATCCCGCGATCCGTATGACTGTCTGTACGGTCGTTAACGCGACTCTAACGTCATCCGAGCGATTACGCGCGAAGATTTCATTCTTTCGACTTGACTCGACGTCCGTGCGTGCGGAAATATTTCACTGGTGGCAAAAACTCGCAGTTAATTCGATCGTTGGCGATTTAACGATGTAGCATGGTCGCAAGAGGAGGCGACATAGCGCGGCACCGGCCTCTTACCAGCCCTTATCTACACGCCGGCCTGTTCGCCGTTCTTTTTGTTTCCACTCTCCTCTGCCTCTATCGGCATGCATTCGAGGCATTGTTAGCGCGCGGACGAGCCTTCCTTTTATCTTCTCTGCTGTTATTCGCTCAGGCCGTTCTACCACCCTCGCCCCATTTCGCTCCTTTTCTCCTTTTGTCTTTATCCACTCGCGATAACGACGTTCCGTTGGTATCAAATTGATCAGACGAGACGCGCCTTAACGACGTGCCGCGTATGACTGTGCTCGGGTGTAGCCGAGTTGCGCTTCATCGACGATCGACCTGCTTTCGTGCCGACTACCCTCCCCTTCGATCGCAAATAATTACGTAACGCTTTATCCACTTGGCGTCTTGTATTTTATACCAGGACAAATGATGCCCGATGGAGCATACCGTGACGCGCGGATTAAACGCGAACACAGTTGGTTTCAAAACGTTCCACTCCGATACGGTGGTGTTTTATTAAAAGGTATCTTCTATATTTACAATATAAGCCTTCTCGGCGGCAATCTTCAGGACGATAAGCAACGATGAGAGCCTTTGGTACAACGAAAACGGGAAACAACGAAACGCAACAGCCAGGTACAAAAGGATGAACGATCGATAGATCACGGAAGGATCAATATCTCTCGTCCGTGGTGTACGAGGCGACGTAATCTTGGATGTCTTGTTCCTGTTGCGCCGCAGTTTGGTGATCGTGAACTCGAAGCTGGCCTTGACCGACATAGATATCAGCCGAGTGGTCGTTCTTGCCGGAAGTGTGCACCACGGCATGAAATCCATCCTTGTCGGCGCGGTAGCTGACCACTCGAATGCTACCACCTGGTTCCTTCACGCTGTACTGGCCGGACACGCTGCTTCCTGCGGAAAGGAACGGCCGCGGATGAACGGAAGCCGCGAAACCAATTGTCGAACTTGTAACGAGACGTAATTGAATGCCAGAGAAATTTCGCTTGAAATCGCTCTATCAGCGTAACAACGCCGAGGAATAACTCGACCGCGCGGATACAGTAGAGATCGCGAGCCAAACCGCGCGGGCCCTGTCCTCCTTACTTATTTATCCAGTATTTGTATCCTGCCCACATATTCATGACGCGCGTACGAGCAAATTACTCTCGCGATCGAGTTACCTCCGCTTCTAATCGCGTTTGAGTTTTCGTGTCAAAACTCGCATCGACGAACTCGCTCACGAAAGAGACGAGAAAAGGAATATGAAATCTCGAACGGTTGCGTCTCTCTCTCTCTCTCTCTCTCTCTCTCTCTCACCATCTCGCGTTTCTTTCTGAGAATGGAAATCGCCAGTCTGATGGTCCTGGACGCCGTACGAGAACTCGTACTTGGGATGCGCGACATAGTCAAACTCGTAACCGTGTTCCTGTTGCTCGTGTCCGTGCAAATCGTTCGAGCTGTCCTCGTGATTCTCCGCGTACGGTACTTTCACCTCAAACACTGGCCCCTCGACGGGCCCGTGAAACTGCAGATACGAGTTGGCCAGTGAACTGTGCTGCACTGGATCCTGTTGTCCGTGCAAAGCCTCCGCTTCCAGGGATATCACGCCGGCTCGTGATCGATGGCCGAGCGCCAACGTGATGGTCAAGGCGATACTGACCTGTGGCACAAAAAGTCACCTTCGAAAGTACCTTGTAACCTGACGTTTTTCTTCGATCGGATCTGGTACATCAGTCGTTGGGAGATTTACGCGTGATCGACGTGGGAAAAGGTGACGTTTAACGGGTCGATTTTTCAGCGACCACGGCATTGGTACGTGATTCTGCCATCGATCTCTTTTATTTTTTACAACGTTCGTATAGCTATTCGCGCGTCGCAGATTGAACTAATTTAAAGATATCGATCGCGCTGCAAATGAAAAACCAGTCGCTATGGTAAATCGCGGACAACGAATTTAAATCGCACGCTCGATCGCGAGGTATGGTATACGATATTGCCAGGAACGAGGTACGATTCGATTCCTTAATTGTGGGCTGCGTATAGAATCGTGTCAAAGCGGGTTGCATCGCGATGAAAGCAATCGAATGTATGCTGCACTTATAACGATCGATTGAATCTCAGAGACAGATGCACAAAGAGAGCGAAAAAGAGAGGAGAGACGAAAACGTCGATCTGAGACGTCCCATTTTCAATTACTACGTCGATTGTCAGCGCACAAACGTTGACTATCGCGTCGAAAACAGTCTCGACTCGTCGATTATACAAGCCAATAAAAGTTTCGCGTTTCATCGTGGATTGAAATTCGATTCTCTTCGTTTCGTTTGTACGCGTTTCGCTTTGTTTGCTCGTTTATCATGACAAATGAAATTACCGAATACTCTTCGCCGCAAAATATCGATAAAAGTATCGAACAAACGGAGGTAAAAATGAAACGGGACGCAAATCAACGCGATCTACTATAATATTTAGCATGGTCAGTCGCAGCTTTCAATTACACCTCGTTCGTAATGTTGTAACAAGTGTTGAAGCGTGTCAAACACGAACGAGCAGAATCGCGGTATAAAGAATGCCAGTTGGTTTTAATTACTCGACACAAGCGCGGAATAACAAGCAGTTTAGTCCGGTATTCCATATGCGACGCGATTATACGACTCTCGAAATCATGATACCGTGTTCTGCAACATCTTCGCTTCTCTCGCACGATGCTTTTTCGTATCGAGAAATATTCTCATCTACGTATATCCCGACTAAGTATATTTTTATAAGGTAACGAGATGAATCGAAACGATCTCTAAGAAGGTCGTCATCTCTCGCGCTCGGTTTTCTCAAATTTTTCTTCGAGCGCACTTTCGAAAATAATTCCGACTAGAACTCTCTCTCGCTCCGGTATTTTTCTTGTCTCTGATCGTTTCCCTCTGCCTGATTTCGCGTGTCCCGCTTTTCTCCGATTCACGATTCGATTTCTTCGTCGATACCGTACCTTGATCCTCGTGTCTCCCTCGTATCTCATGGTATATAAAGCGGTCAAGTGAGAACTGCAACTTTCCAACGTATTTTCTAGCCTTTTATACCATGGCAATGCACATTCTGTATATACACGACGCTCGTAAACAGATGTGAATCTGCCAGTTACGTCGGACATTGCGCGCGTGTGCGATACGTGCGTGCACGTTGGTGAATTTCGCTTCAACATGGTCAGTCTGGCCCTCTCTTCGTCTCCGCTTCGCGACGACCTTTCACGTACGAAACCGCTGTAACGGAACTGTTTGTCACCATCTTCTCACGACTTCGCTGCTTCTATGCTCGAAGATAGGAACGACGTTTCTCTTTTCCGTTGAATCGGTATTAGAAACTTTATCACACGATCGTACGATCGATTAATCGTGCTCCAATTGGCACGACCGATCTTACCTACCTTCCTGTGAATAGAAATTTTGTTCTAATAACGCTTCGACTCCAGTAACTCGTAACCAGTTATTAGTAGGTTCGCGTTTAGCGTTATACCATCAATCCTGGTTACGATGGCTTCCTTACTTTTCCGAAGACGCCGCTGAGCGGCTTCCTTTTCGTCAACGCGAAGCCTGGCGCCGCGTCGCTGGACGACGCTAGGGTCGAATAATCCGCTTACTACGTTCGAGCCAGGATTTATTTGGATTCTTAACCCCCTGGGAGATTCGGTGCTTGGATGGAATCGCGTCGGGTCTACTTTAAATGCCTCGATCTCCGACAGTTTTTCCTCTCTACTTGAGAAGCTGGTTGTCTCGTTCGTTTAATAGCGCGGTTTAATTCCTTTATTGGGCTGTTTGTTCCAGCTCCAAATACCTTGGCGGGCTCGAACAACGAGCTTGCGTCTCTCAAACTGCCATTGCGCTAATCCGGCGAATCCGCTGCTTTCCAATTATTTAACAAACGCTTCGACGATTTACTCGACCTATACCTCGGAACGAGATCACCGGTGCTAATCAGCGTCAGTTTGATCATCGACTTCGATTATTCGTAGTCGAGCGCAACGAGTGGCAACGTTTCAAACGGAAGTATAATTCGGCGGAGCTTCTTCGGGCGACGTGTTTGAAGTCAAACATCAAAAGCCTTGATTTCCTAGAGTCGCTGCATCTAACAGGTAGACCGGAAAACATGGACAAACGAAAAAGAAGCGAGACGCGAGTGTAAAGGATATACACGTATTCGTCCGTGGATGTTTACAGAAGCTACTTTGAAGCAATGAGAAAATAAGAAAATGTCAACGTCATCGAAAAGGGAACGGTTGATCAGAAAAATAACAAGTTCTATTCCAAGACCTCCGTGCTCCGTGCTGTCAGCGTTTGGTCTTTTGCACTCGCAACGATTGAATTTCTTCCTTTCCGCCCTAGTTCTGCCGTTTTCAATTTACAAATTGAAAATCCTCTATTATCTTTATGCGCGTCGATTAACATTCGTGACGCTACTGCTTCGTTCTAAGGCTATCGGGACACGAATCGAGTGCCACTGTAGTTTGCCGGTAACCACGGTTTGTCGATGTCTCATTACGATTTACGTTTAGATTTACGTTTGGCCGTCTCTTTGACGAATCGTGTGTGTTGCCTCGACGAGACAACCTACAGAGAACCGTCAGCGGAATTGCGATTTTGCTCGAACTCGGGAAAGCAACATGTTACGTTCTAACGTGTTTCTGTTCTCATGGACGTTCTTCAAAGGTTTAGTCACTGAACGGAAGATCAGAGTAAGAATTTCGTCTTTGTTACGTCGCAAGATGATGTTTGCGTTTATCAGGACTACCCAAGTTGATTTCAAGTAGTTCCGCGCGACAAAGTGTACCGATCGATGCCAAATGGTTGACGTACAGACCGTATGACCGTTCAGGTGAAGTACATGAAAGATTCTGCTTTCACGAAACGAAGCCAACCGGAAGTTGGCTAGAATTCCAAAGAAATCTTTTCTCTCCGCGCTTTTCTCGTTCGAGATAAAAATTGCTGAATGCTTTTGCGCATAAACCATCGGTTTTACGAGTAAAAAGTATATTTCTTTTCTAACGTCGGCAACATAAATGATAAAATTTTTTACGAACGAGTACGCTTCAAATAAGAATCGACCATATAACGATAACGTACAAAGCGATAACGTGCTTTTTGTTCGTTATTGTCGACTGCTAATTAATTCGCTTTGTGAGCAGTTCGGTCAGCGCGGATTTAAAGAACGTTATAAGCATCGGATAAAACGCGTTCAAGCGTAAAAATATACCCACGGCAAATATAAATATATTCAATTAGAGCAACGTACATAGACGGTTGGTGTCGGCGTCTCTGCATCAAACGATCATTTCTTCTATACATACACCATAGATTATTTGCATTTGCTCTATGCGTTGTTATTCCTTGCGATTCGATACAGCAGCGTTTCATCTCCCAAAGACCAATTACAACACGTATCGTAACTCGAAATTTATCCTTTGCCCGTAACAATTATATTCTCGCGGTCCGATACAAGCGCCACTATCTACGCTAATTGAAGTGCTTCTGCGTGCTTCATCCGAGAAACAAAGACACGAAAACAAGACCGAACTTCCTCCTTCAAAGAAAAATCTCTCTTTGACACGGGTACGCGGATTCTCTTGCTCGAGCCGTTTCGCCTCGGCAACAAAATCTTTGACGCGAAATTGCTAGATGAACGTACGATGGCGATAAACAATGCATCGTTGGAGCAAAGATGGGTAGCTTCGTATCGTTGTCACATATTTCTTTCTTATCTTGTTCCTCGAAAGAAGAAAAAAAAAAGGGAGAGGATGAAGTTTGGCCAAGCGAAACGAACGGGTTCGGTGAACGAAGTATACGGATAAACGAAAAGGTTTGTATCCAACCATTTCGATGGTTTCCAGAGTGGAAGGATATTAAATGCTTTTATTTCTTACGGAAACGCGGAAAAACCGACTAATGTATATCAGCCACGTTGCCGTTATACGTATATCTTAAAAGCAGGGTCTTTTTATCTGATTCGTTCTAGAGGATAATATGGTACGCGGACGAAGATAAAAGGATCATAACCGTGATAAAATTTAGAATACGATCAAATAAACGTGGTTAAATGGAAAAACGGTGTTTCAGTATTTTCTCGTTCTTTTAACGGAACGAAAAAATTTCATCGCGCCTTGTAATCGTTCTTCCGATGCAATAAATACACCATTCACTTATTTCAAATTCTTTCGACCGTGTCACAGACTGTAGATTGATCTTTTAATCAGAAGAAGCGAGTTTCATTCCCCGCGAGGATTTTCCACGAAATTTCGTGAAAATTTTAGTAACGCACGGAGCATCCTGGGTGGATCGCTCCGAGAACAGATCCTTAAATTTTCTACGAATATATGTTCCTTCTTTATTAAAAGTTCCTACGGAATATATATGGTGGGTTAAAATACACGAGGTTAAAAGCAAGCCGGAACAACGACAACGTTGGTGCTACGATTTAAATAATTCGCGAGATTATGTACAATGCGAGTTGGACTCGTAAAATTGCAATAGTTTGGATATCTGTCTGATATAAATTGCACGTCGGAATAAATGTCAGAGGGAAAGGATTGGCTAAAATATTTTCGTTCGAATGGTTCGATGAATGAATAGAGTTCTGAAATCGAGAGGAATCCTAAGACTTTAACCCTTCGTGGGCGAATGAACAGCGTAATTGACAGGGCGCCTAGGACGTGAAAGAGAAACGATGACTAGGCGGATTCCTTCGAAGCCACTTCTTCTGCTTTCATACTCCGGAAAGCTTTGGTAAAGCGCATTGAGTGCAAATTGCGGCAGACATCCGATCTAGGTCAAGCCGATGCGCGAGACAACTGGTACCGTCGGCTGTTTCACGATTAAATGAATGCACCAAGTTCGAGAGGAACAGGTTTGCTCGTTGCAGCGCGGTCCGGTGACAGCGTACCGTTCTATTGCTTCGAGCTTCTTCACCGACTTCATATTGCACCCATCATGCTTCAATTCTTTCTCACGATATATGAAATCCGAAACAAGAATACGTGTATCGTCAACTTCATTATTATCAATTTTCTTCTTAATCGGACTTGCTGTATTATTTGCTTATATACGCGCATGGTGCTACTCTAGCGTTTGAAATTTGAAAAAAGTTCTTCGATCGATTCGACGAAGCGTCGCTACGCACATACGTACGTATAATTGATAAAATCCAATTTAGGGGCAAGGATCGTATAAGATTTCATAGTTGTTAGAATTCGGGAAAGTAAAACGGAACAGTGGCGGAACAACGTTAAAGGGCCAGGCTGTCGGCTGACTCAATTAAAATTCTTAGTAAAATTTCTCATTTAGCCGGAGCGCTTGGTTCTCGCGAGTGGCTATCCGCGAGGCCGTACGACAAACGGAATTTTACCGAGTCATTTTTTCTGGGAAACAGTTAGCCAAGAAAGGTTAAAACGGGTAATGATAAGGAAACGCAATTCCAACCATTCTTTTCGCGTTATTGCGGTTGTGTCAGGCGTTTCCAGAGCGTGACTCGCCAAGCACAGCAAGGCAATGAAACGTTAAAAATGCGGGCTATTAAGGGCCAATGTGCCAGGATACCGTTTCATTTGCATCCACGCTACCGTCTTTCTATTATTAAAATACGGAAGTGGTCGGTGTCTGCCAACGATTCCTCCTTATTCCCCTTTTCCGTAGCTACGTTCGAACGCAATTATGCGTCGAGAATATCGAACTGGTACTATGCATTTCCGATGTATTTTCGATGTATTTTCCATGCATTTTCCATGCATTTTCCATGCATTTCCGACGATTGTCTTTCGAAATATATCACTTGCAGCCAACGCAGCCAACAAATAACCAAAAACTCGATACAAAAACGCAACCGATGCTTGCACGGGTATACGATATAAAAACGTCGAGGTTCTAACAACGTTACTAAGCGGACAGTTAATCAATCTTCATTCTCTGCTACCTAATTACCGCTACATCGTATAAAAAGATACATTAGGCATTGTCCCTATCTAAAACACGAGCAAAAGAAATCTTATTCATACGAAAGAGTCGCGATCCAGTTAATAAATCTCCAATGCTCTTAAAAATCATTTGCAAACGCTTTCGTCGACAGAACGAAGTTTATGCAAATGGATTACGCAAGATTATGCGATCTATCGTTTTGTTGGTTAAACACAGCGTCAAACACGGTGAAATCGCTTTTCTTTAAACAACCGCTAAAATTCGCCCAAGAGAAATCTATGGCAGTTCGTGGAACGTCCACCGTTGGTTTCCGTTCGTTTCCGTTCGTTTCCGATAGCATGAGTGATAATGCGCGATTCAGAAGCATCGGTGGAGGCATGGCCACTCGGTGCAAATGTGACGCGTCACGATCGCAGATTAACGCGTTAACAAGTTGTCAAGCGAGAACGTGTATAGGTAGGTGTCGACGCGTAAATCAAAGTTCAAGATACCAATTTACTTGCACTTATCACGGTTGCGCAGCCAAGCGCGACACTTTCTCTCACTCCTAGCCGCGATCTTAAGACCTGTTGATCGAGCACAATCGAGTTCCTCGTCAGCGGACAATGTCGTTCACACGTTTCGTGGCGAGGTGCACACGTTACCGAACACACGTATGTCAATTTGCTGGCGCCTAACTAATCCTCGAACCATGCTACCAGCTGGACGACACATGTGACGTGGATTGGCCATTATGCGTTCATCGAGAGTAACAAGTTTTCAGGACGAGTCGTTAACGACGCGAATAGCGCTCGCTCTTCGATCTCTTATCTCGTACAGATTTCGATAGAATGACGCAACGATGAAATTGCATTTCTTTCTTTTTTTTTTTTTCGAACGAGATAAACCGTCTTTCTCTTCTCTGATTAAACTACCGTCTTAATTGGATTTGTTTTCGCTAGCAGAAAATTGTAACTTTTTGCTTATCCCATAGCAGAACCAATGTCTATCAATGATGAGCGAAAGATTCTCCATTTCACGTTTAATTAAGTGGAAACGTCCGCGAGGAAATCGATAGGTATCGCTGATTTGCAATTAGAAGGATGCTTTGTCGATAGTAGATTGCAATCCCGCTTCTATTCTTCAGATATCGATAGATTTTCTTGCCAGAGTCAGTCCTTGGGCGTTGATTAAACGTGAAACGGCGGCGGTTTCTTTCGTTCCGCGTCTACGTCGTATTAATTTAGCGAGTAACGCTCCTTTAAACTGTCACGGTTTTGTTAATGTCGGACAGTGAGATATAGCGACCAAACACAAGACGTATCTCAGAGTCTTAACGCATTCAAGCGACTCGCGTTATTGGTAGCTCGTCCACAGCGGTTGCGGTAATCCTGCTAGCAGCAGTAAGCGCTATGTCGAAGTCAGGGATCAAAGCCTTTGTAATTCTATAGGACGCAACGTGAAAGCACTTCGAACGTGTCACCTGTGAATGCGTATTTCGTGTACACACCGAGTTTCTATTGAAATGCCTCTAGAGCTACCAAAACAGTATCAATAAATGTTTGATTTAATCGTATACTCAAACTAATCCTCGATCGAATTTTCTAACAATACAGAAGATTAAAAGTGACAGATTCACTCGGCCGTTTTTCGTCTTTCTAACGAATAACGTGTTTGTGAAACGTAAACGTTCTATCTTACGAATAGTTTCCCCTCTTAAACGTGTATCTATCTACACACATAATAATTAGCCGTAGTATTTAACCGCGTCGCTTGTCGAGGTTTAACGTTTACCAAGTATTTAATAAATCGTTGGCACGATTACGATGCCGAACACTATAACTAGGATTAATCTTCACGGTGTTATTAGCGTCGACGATCTGGTTCAAATCCGAGCAGGATATCGACAACGGTTCAAGGATGTAACCCCAAAGCAATTCTCTTAAGGATCTTCCAAATACCAATGCTCTTTGTATATTCACGGATTAATATTGCCGGGAAATATCGATCAAAGGCTACCTTCGAGCGACTATTTTCGTCTCTGTCGCGCGTACACGTCTGATAGTGTGGATTAAACGGTAAAGCACTGGTTATAAATGAATCATGACGTACCTACACGCAAACCGTGGAAATTATGACCAAGCGAATATATATAGAAGCACGAATTATAGGCAAGCTGTAATATTAGTTCCTCGTGTTATCAGCCCTCTTATGCACCGAAACCGCGTGATGCATCGCCCAAAGGGTTCCTGCAGAGTTTCCCGTTTAATTAAACTTCTGATTGGTGACGATCCAGCGAACGCAACGTAATGACCAGAAGCAATCAGCAGCTGCCTGAAGGGGCTGCGCACTTTTCGAAAGCCCAAGCAGACGGAAAGCTAAGCGAAAGGTCAGTCCTGTAGAGATCGAGCGATCTTGATTAAATCTTAAGAGCTTCCCTGTTTGCTTTTCCGCCATTCAATTACATCTACCACTAAAATTATTTTTTCTCTTAACGATCTCCTTTTAATACAGTGACTTTCGCCCGCAAATGTTTAGCCCGCCGAACGTATTTTCCACTAATTCGTGCCTCTATACGCGAAGTATATTTATCTGCCATCGTAAACATCGTAATGGAGAATATTTGAACGCGAGTACAAAGGGGTTATCGATTCACATATCATCGCGTTAAACCCTTAATTAGCGATTGTCGTTGACCGGTAACGACGATCAGGCGGGGAAAAAGTAATCAATTTGCGATCACATCGCAGCTGGATCGCGTAGGAACCCGGCCATGAACCGATATGAGCAGAGGTTCGAAGTCTAATTAAACTTCAGATAGGTTCAGCCAACTCGATACGATATAATAGAGAGCAAGAGATGCTGCAATACCGGTAGATCATTAATTTATTATGGTACTGGGGGAGTCAAAACCCATCCTGAAAGAAAGAATTTTGCATATAATTAAACTTATCGCGAATTCGCGTGAAATCCGCTCAAATATTGTACTCAGTTTATCGTTGAATAAATATAGCATGGAATAATGCGGAACGGTGTCTGCTCTGGACCGTAACAAAAAAGAAGAGCATTAACAACGATATCGGTTGGATTTTAATTATCGCGGAATATGTTTGCTACTCTTCTCCGCGAAATCGATTATTCGAAGCCGACGTTTTAATTAATCAACGCGTTGCTTAATGCACCGATGCAGCTGCATTTCGGTTTCGTTATCCGTTGACTGTTCTTATCGCAAAAACGAGAAAATAATAGGCGGACTTATCGATTTCTTTCCATCAACTACGAATTTTGTTCCACCAAGGACAAATATACAGGACAAGATAAGGGTTGGCAGGACGAACGGAGAAAAAAACGTCTTCTCTTCGTTTCACTTTTTCTTCGCGCAACGTCATAACCTTGCGGATTTTTAGACGATCTGTCTATGGTACGGATGTTCCGATCAATCACCCAAGTCTGACTGATATTGGACGAAACACGGCAAGCGTTGGCATCAATCTTTGATTATCCAACATTCGATGCTTCTATAGTCTTGTTTCTCGACTACTTTCGTAGTAACAACATAAAAATAGACGCTGCATTTTTTTTCATAATTCCAGAGAAAATAATTATAACGAATGTTTCTCAACTTTGACCGTACGTCGTTATTTCTGTTCCGGATGATACGAAGTAAAATATCTTGACGCTGAATTTATAGAGGTTATTAAGTCCATACCGCGTACCTCTATACCAAAACGAAAGCTTTTTGCCCAATCGCAATTCGTAAGCAAAAAGTAAACCATGACAAAGTTCATATCTACACCGAGTAAATTAGTCTTCTTTCTTTATTTCGCGTAACATATACAGCTCTCTCTTTAATGAAAGTTTTCGTAAAATTGACATAGAAATCATTCGTGGACTATTTACGTTAACGCTGTGCCACACACTTGTAAACAACACCTACACATGGACTTTAAAAGTGTACTTTGCAAATTTTATGTTTACTTCCTTTAATTAATTACTCGCTATTCCTTACGGGGGTTCGTTATGATCGCTGATTAGCCGTAAATGTGGAGATTACGTAACGTTTGTGAAACAAGTTGTAATGTGTATTGTAGTTGATCCATTAATTGCGACGAACCAACCTATGACGATGGTCAGCGTAATCATGATTTAACTCATGGTGATGATAATGGTGGTCACTTGCGAAACCAGGATAACCTTTACCGTAATTACTATCGCTTTGACTATAGCCATGTGATAATACTGCCCGTTGTCATCAACTCCTTCGTTGTGATCATGGTCAAGACAGTGCTATGTTATTGCATATACTCGTCGTCTTTGCACCCACTGCAACTGCCCGCGCTATCGTTACGCTCGTCATACTTTTTCCCATTGTTTCTTACACTGGTGTGTACTATATTTACAATAACCATGACGATATCGATAACGTTTATAATTTTTTTCTTTCTTTACTGTCTTCCTTCCTATCCTTATCTTGATTCTTGTTGTTCGACTCGTTATTATTATTATTCGCGGTTATGGTTCAATAATACAGTTGTTATTGTTACATGCATTGTTAGGCATTAGACGTGTCTAACGCAAAAAGAAATTAAAAGAGTACGGAGAGAAGGGGAATTAAAAATATTTTCACATTTACCTAACGTAACTTAGAGGCTAATGCTTAAAAGAATTTGGAGAATCAAAACGGAAGTAGAACAGAATATCGCTATGCTATACGAATTAGCTAGCTTCATAATTCTATCCATGGGGTGTCTACGACAAGTTTTAAAAAGTAACGTATCAAACAGAAATCTTTCTCTGATATATCTTGGAGGTACGTAAAATCCAATTAGACTAAGCAGATCGGGACAGTTCGCTTGATCGCTTAATAATCCTATAGAAGTAGGATAGATCGAATATCTTCCTACGACTTTCCAGTGTTTTCGTACCAAGTCGTTCCAATCGGATTATAGTTACGATCGTAACGTAACATACTCAGACCCAATTTATTAGCTGTGAATAATTAAATGTGTCCACTTTCTAGTAATCAGTTGTTCTTGTTAAATATAGGAGATCACAGTACTGAAGCATACTCTAAGTGCGATCTAACTAACGAGTAGATTGTTTTAATAGTTTCGATGTTAGAGAAACCCTTTGAGTACCTTACAAAGTAAAGAGATTTTAAAACTGTGTTGGTAATATACATTGATAATTGTATTAAAAGTCGCTTACGTAAAATAATAGTATAAAAATCTGATAACCGGACGGAATCACTCTATAAGTGACTACATATTATACTAATGAAACTTCCCTCAACAGCTTTCCATGTTAAATTAAATTCGAAATTTTTTGAAACTTACGATATTTTTGCTGCCTCTACTTAATTATTAATGTTCGTGCATATATTATTCTATTATACTTATAGTCTCTGTATACAAGAACCTTGATAAGATCGTCTTTAATTCTCTATCTAGATGAATCCCTTATTAAGTTTGTAACTTTCGCTATCGTCGTTACCCTTATCTCCCCAAACTGTTCCCATTATTTTATCACTCCTAGAGTCCTCGGTTGGATCAAATGTAAGTTCACTGTTCGGTGTAATACGGTCACGATCAGTAATAATCAATTCGAAACCTTGTATAATTAAATACATTCATCGGTATTTTGGAAAATCGAACGTACATTATTACGTTCTTCTCATAATGTGACTCTCATTTGAATGGTCGTTTATAGAAGAAATATTCGCCGAGATAATTATGCGAAGAAAATTATGATTGAAAACCATTTCGACATTCTATTCATAAATTCGTCAAGCGACAAGAGACTATATATTTGACTATGTAGATTATAATTCGGCGTAATACATTATTAGGACACAGTTGCGCGTAAATAAAATAGTAGGAAGAATCGTTTACGCTTCAAATTATTCAGCTGGTCGGGTTGCAATCTTAACTTTTGGAATCGAATCGGTATTAGCAACATTTAGAAAGTAATTACTCTGGACTCTAGACGAATATAGCACAAGATTTGTACGTCGTTGTTTCCGTCATTTTTCAATTTATGTTCCTTGTACTGCACGCGCGGCCATGAAACGTTATCATAAATCGAGCGCATACCATATACCAGAACTACAACGTTCGTTACTTTCTTATTCGGTCTATCGGAAGGAAAAATTTACGAGTTCGTTACATTTTCTCGTTGGCTAGGTTTCGAACACGTGACTCGATCCAACTTCGCTCGTACAGTATAAAAAACTTCTTCTATTCCGTTATACCGGTCTTTTTCTTTCCTTAATTATTCTGTCATTTCTGCGTGAAACTTTCGTCAAAGATGCATGGCTTGTGATACCTTGCCAAAGGCAACAGGCAAGTTTCCATGAAGCTTGGGCTTGGCCAAAGGAAACGCACCGAACTTTCTTAATCTTGCCGATGGTAAACGTCTCTCGGTTACTCTCCGACAACGCGACGCGAAGAAAAGTAGAAAACGGTCGTGCGAGTCAGCCATGGAATTTTTACCAAGGAAACGAAGTTATCTCGTTGGGTGAAACTTCCGGATAACCTTTCAAGATTTTGTGAAATTATAGCGGCATTCGTTTTCCCCTTGTCCTTGTTTCTTCGTCTGAATAGGGAGATCTGGGAAACTTTCGGATGACCGAAAGGGGACGCGTTATATCGCTGGACACAATGAGCGTCTCTGAAATTCTAGTATTTTCAAAGAGGAGAGCAGCACGAATATCTCCCGAGGTAAAAGCATTCGGACAAATTTATTTTCGACAAGATTGACGTGTCCCGTGACGCTAATAAAATCGAGCAAAAAGCTCGACGTTCCACTTTGCTGGCTCGATTGACTCGCGTGTTTAGTAATTTCACCGGACAGCAACTTGCTGTAATTAGCCGTCTAGCGAAACAGAATTCTAGAACCAGCCGGATCGTCAAGTGGATCTCACAGGATTACTAATTTGTCACGATGATGTATTGTGATGGCGTAATTAGAAGTTGTCGCCTCATGAATTACAACAGCGTGCGAGCAATTCTTGGCTTACCGCGCAATCCGCACACTCTTGTACATTTCTGAGAATGTGACACAATTGGGCTATTACGACCATTCATTATAACGTAATTGTATTCAGCTTAATTTCGTGTTACGTTTTCACAGTTGGAAACAATAGTGTCCCCTGATGTTACTGCATTGTCATTACTGCGAAACGCAACTCTACAGTATCTACCTGTGCACCCAGAGATCACCTACTGTATTACTAAACGATTTTACGAGCGTAATTCGCTCAACATTGGATGGTTTTCTCCGCGATATATTTCGATATTTGTCGTCTACCACGTAATAGAAAAATAAAGAAAATTACATTTTTTATTCTATATTCGATTATTCGATGATCCGTTTATCCTGTCTGTACCTGAACAAGTATAACAAAAGAAAACATCGTTTTTACGATCGACGCTAATGTATGTAGATATTTTTCCAAGGAGAAATTGAGTTACCTTCCCCTCGAAAGGCCTCACCGATGAGAGGCCAACTATAATCTCGTACCTTTGCGATCTATAAATCACTTGTACGACGGGAAGCTGAAGAAAATTAAAGATACGAAGGTAAGCGTCAATGGAGGGGAATATTTAATTATATTCGTCACGAACAGTCGTTTTCCAGTATTATTTACGAGCTCGAGTTTACGATTTCTTCGTCCATTCCCGTAAGTTCGCGTTGCTCGTGCTGATCCGCGTACGGTTCCGGAGTTTTCACCGATCAGTCGTAAGACTCGAAACTCGTTAAGATCGAATCTAATTATCGTCTATGCGATTTACGTGGTTAATGCACGTCTGGAAATTCGTAAGTCTCGGCTAAGTCGACGTTACCTGCACCGCGCGGATTATCGAAGGATTACCTTCGCTCCATAGACTATAAAATGACGAATGTAAAAAGAGATAACGAGTTGATAGTTTCTTTGAACAATAGGAGCGAACAGATCCCAGGAAAGAAACGATTATCGACCTTTAAAATCTTATCGATTCTTCTGGTCATTAACGGGAGCAATCGTTAACGAATCGTTTAGTTTTAACGACCATTTAATTGTTTCCAGCTACGAGGTTAGCAATGCCAGCCTGGCCAGTATCCGCAACGAAATTAGATCGGTGAAAATTGAGTCGGCACGTCTGGAAGAAACTGTCGCGCGCTTTAAACTCTTTTCTAATCTTGTTTCACCCGGACGTCGATCGAGCGAGCAGCATCGATTCGAGCAAAAAACCGATCTTCGATCACCGATGTCTGATCACGTTTTAATCGCCAGGTTACACTAAGGCGAGAAAAGCAGTTCATTTATAACGCCAACAAATTGACGATCAGCGCTCTCTTTAGATTAATTTCCTCCAAGATGAAATCTGGTAGGATGAAAGTTTCTCAGTGACACCATTGTCACCGTTGTTGGTCGTGTTATCGCTTGATGTTCCAATAAAGGCCACAGCTGGGGTTGATCTAATTGTTGTCATACAGCAGCGTGCCAACGTTCGCAAAATAACAGCGTTGTAAATCTTCTTTACGGCTGGTTTTACGAAGGTGTTGGGTCAAGTGTCTTCCGTATCGTGGAAAATTCATAGCGAAGGTCGAGAAATTGCTTCGGTTTCATACGAACGTAGGGCCAACATCCCTAGCTAATAAAACCAAAACTACCGTCGGATTGTTCTACGAATAAATACCAAGTGCAATTAACGCGTTTCTCTTTTTCTTATTATTTTCATGTTACGACACCAGCTATTACCATATAATATTATACGTTACGTACGGTTACTCGGTTACTATATATCGAGGCTCCGTACAGACGAACGATTTCTTCTAGTGTTTCCGCGGCGATACGCAATGTCACCAAACAGAGGGGAAACGACCCTGTGATTGTAAGCTTTAAGAAACTATACGTATCTCTGGAAGGAGAATAGAGACATTCTGCTATGAGGATAAGAAGTTCCACAGGGACCTGTGTGTCGGTGTTCGAACGATGACAGATAAAGCTAAAGTCAAAGTTCTTAACGTAGCGTGACAAAGTCCTTAAGACGTTCGCGCGACAAAACTCGTTCGTTGGTACGAAGCCTAGATTACAATCAATTTTTCTCTATTTTTAAACTATTCTTGTACGGCCATGGCCACTCTGTTCACGGGCCTATCTATGCAACGAGTTTCTAGGGTTGCGACATCAACGTTTGCGTGCATAAACAAGCTACATTGTCACTTTACTCTCGGTCGTGTGTTTGTCACGAGCGTATCGTTACGTCCGCTCTTAAATATGCGTGGTCTCCTTCTGATTAATTATTCATTCTGCCGCTGCGATGCCGTTTTTATCACGATTGGCTATTACAGGCTATATTCGATATCGATCGCCGGTACACCGACTTTTCCGCGACTTATTTCTGGACTAGAATCAAACGCAAGGAGGCAAGAGAGAGAGAGAGAGAGAGAGAGAGAGAGAGAGAGAGAGAGATAGAAAGCGCAGAAAAGAGGAAAAAGGGTAGCCATGATATATGAATTGTATAAAATGAATCGCATGCGGAAATTTTAGGTCGGAATGCTAATTTTTCTACGCGATCCTTTATTCTACCCGGTTAAATTATCGCGTCCCTTGTCCAAGCACGAGCAACGAAAATAAAGCTCGCTAACTGTCCATTTATCTGGTCAGAGCGACCCTATTGAAATATTCATGCGAATCGAGGCTGCTTCCAACAATAAACTCGCGCGATGCGTCCCGGCAGGTAGTCTCGCCGAATGCACGGCCAATCGATTACGTCCGGGGTAAAAGGCATCGTCACGCCAACGTTGTGCGACGTCCCGACAAAATACGACGGGATATTAAGGATTCCTGCCTTCGTTACTCGTTCCGTCGTTAGATCGCTAGGGCACGTAGCTTCGACTGTCGCGTTGCAAATCGTCGACTTACACGGATTCCAAGCAAATCGAGTTCTATCGTCGTCATTGCATTTGCCAGACACGAGAACAGAGGGAAAAATAAAACTGCGGCAAGTAAAATCGCCAACAAACGGAGATTCCACGTTGCTTGGAAATAAAGAGTCTCTTAATCTCTGTCACGACGACAACGACGACGACGACGACGACGACGACGACGACGACGCGGAGAGAGCACGCACGAAAGAATATCGCTGGATGAACTTTATTTCCGCGTGAGAAGTGGATGATTTAGTGGAAACGGGCCGCGAAATAACCATCGCGTAGGTAGGTATAGTCGCGCTAATGATGCACCGCATCAGAAACGCGCTTGCTAAACAATCGTGTTCCCCGGTTGTGATTCTGTTTGTAATCGCGCTGATTCAGAAACAGTGCCAAAATGTTGCGGCGGTATTGCAGAGACAATGGGCGAATAGCTTTGATTACGTTACACGAGCTCGTTGCTCTTCGTTCGTTAATCATGGGAAATGAAGCTTGCTTGGAAAAACGGCGCAAGGATTTTTCTCTCGCGCTTGCTTCTCCTTCCAACATCCACGGAAGCATCCACCTGAATATTGCGATTCGTTTTAATAACTTCCCTTCTCTCCTCTAGAGTTGATATATCCTAATAAGCACGGTTTTGCTTTCACGGAAGAAGCTTATTCTTTTTTACGTTCATTTCCTCGGCAATATCCAACTGGTGTTCGTCGAACGGAAATTTTCTCGATTGGCTCCTCAGTAGTAATTCGCATCTATACGACGTGGAATCGATTAGGATACGCGAGCGTCGGTGTTCCTTTCCTTCGTTTATCCGAGTTTACCGGATTAAAGCGCAAAAGCAGGACAGCCACGGAATATTGGATTCAAAGCGCGCCAACCGATACACTACTAGTACGCGATCAAAACGAACCGGCTCATCGTGTGAGAGTCCTATCGACGCGAATCGATTCTTCTCGCGTTGTCTTTGTTGCAGGGAAATTCCTTTCTCCGACGCGAAACGACTGACCGAAGAAATTTCCTAGCGATCGTACTCGCTTTCATACCGTTCTAGTCTCGTTTCGCGAGCAGCTTTTGCCGGCTAATTGCGCGTTATTTTCCAACACCAGCGCGAATCCTTAACGCCGAAACAACGGTGTCTTATCCCGTTGCAATAAAATCTGCTACGAGTTTATCTGGAACATTTTCTACTTTGCAAACACGCATGCTTCTTTCCAACACGGAATATGTTGGATTTAGTTGCCTCAAGCTCGAACGATCTTTTTATCCTTTACAATTTTCTGCGTCAGCTTTCAGCTTGGCTTTCTATAAGACACCGAGTTTTAAACTAGCTCCGAGTTTTTACCATCTTCCCGACAAAACAAAGAGACCTTTGGAAGATTTCTTCGCACGTTTCTCTCATTTAACGTAGCAGAAATTTAAGGCCGGATAAAAAGGTGGCCTGAAAATTGCATAACACGGCAGAAAATGAGAATCGACGGAACCGGTTTTCAACGTCGGTGGAACTCGGTGAATATTAACGCCGGATGTTGTACGGTTTGTTTTAACCTTCCGCGTTTAGGCGAGAACCACGAGATCCGAGTGGCTACGTGTCTTCTCGTTACGATTCTTGGCGGCGTCGAATAGCAAGGGAA
Source organism: Bombus confusus (assembly GCA_014737475.1). Taxonomy (NCBI): domain Eukaryota; kingdom Metazoa; phylum Arthropoda; class Insecta; order Hymenoptera; family Apidae; genus Bombus; species Bombus confusus. The sequence goes on from JACXIV010000041.1 coordinate 2,715,199, forward strand.
AAGGATGACCCACGCAATTTCGTGGAATCTTTTCTCCCTCTTTCCTTGATCCTCTTTTCCCGTTCCTTTGATTCCTACCTTGACGGAATTCTTAAAAAGCTCGGCTTGCTAGATTCGCGCACTGATTCGAGTACCGTGACCTTTCACGTGCCGAATCTAGCAAAGTTTAACCCCGGAAGCAAGAACTCGATTATCTCTTCCCTATATTCATACTTATTCTTCATAACGACGAACGTCATCGAATTTCCTTCTTTCTTCGAGACGCTGTGTATTTATTATCGGTCGATTCGAAGTATACGACTCTTCGGTATATTTTTCGCTGTCTAATATCTAGAGCTACTCGAAAGAAAAGAAAAGAAAGCCCTAGGCTGCGGCACAGTCTGATCACGTAAAGTAAAAAACAGAAAGATTCTGCCGAACCAGTATTTTACGGTAAAGCTCTTCCCAATGGACACGGATGATGTTTGCAACGAGCATGGATGGTCGAACGGCGCGTTGTAGCTGCAACTCCGGAAACACAGTGGTCTGCCAGGGCGTAGCTACCTTCCAAGTACTTCTATAAACGTACGATACAGACCAAAAGCCTTGTCTCCCGTTCTGACCGTGTTCCTGGGACACCGACAGGAGCTCTAAAGCTCTCTACACTTGGCAAAGCGAGCATGTACAGCGCGTGTGAATGCTCGCGAAGCGAACATACGCGTCGAGGATACGCTTGTATCCATTTGTTCCATTGGTGTATTTGTACAACTGTGTTTGTCATTCGCATTTTGATTCGTAGCTTAACTACGCGATTAACTCTCCGCTTAATACGCTTTCGTCGCGCATCTGTTTTACTTATTCGACACTAGCGCGAACATCGCTCGATTCCCCCGACAGCGAAATTCCTACGAGTTTGCTTCTTGTTTGCTCACTGGAAAGTAGATATCGTAAAGAAAATTGCATTCTTGTTTCCGTAAAACGAGCGTTTCAGAAATTTTGTTACGACCTGGTATCGTCTCGATTTTATTCCTGACAATACCGAATCCGTTCTTTCGCGTCAGGCTTCATTTTTTGGAGCGAACATTTTTTGGAGTTCCTCGACCCGACAGTTTTTTTCCTTTACAGTAAAAAAGATGGAAACACAAAGGTACGCGGGATAAATACACCGGCTCGTTCACACACATTTTGTCGACAAGTTTGCACCAAGAAATATACTTGAACGAAGTTCGAGGCCAACAGGCTTTCATCGGGTAATATATCGGTTCTCGCGACAAGAGATAACCCATTCTATTCGATTTCAAAGGTTTATAGTTGGAACTTGGACCATAGGCTCGTTAAATTGTAATTAAATCGATAGTTCTCTCGATAGAGTAATCGTTTAACCGAAAAGACTGCATCATAATTGACTCTCGTCGAGCTTACGACGATAATGAGAACCGCGTTTGTTGTAGGTACATGCACGCGTCAAACTACTCTATTCCCAATTAATATAGCTGATTTATCGATCGATCGATCGATTTACGGCAAAATTCTAATATGAATTTACTCTCCTATGACACACCTGCGCAGCCACTTGCATATTAATCCACTCGTGGTGCCTGGACCAACGTAAATATCTCGATCTGCATGAACGGAAAATGGCTCTTTCATCGAAATTCAATTTAGATGGGACGATCTCTATCGTATATCGATCAATCTAAAACTCACCTAATTATTTTACAGTTGACGACGTCCACTTTCAAGAAACTCCTCTCTAAGCTCGGATTTCTCTGTAAAATAGGACGCACGGTCAGTAGGATGCACATTCAATGGACCTCGAGCTTCGATGCATTTCGGAGTCCTTTCATCTCAATATTCAGAACAATGCATTCCCTTGCTATCGATACCAATATGTCCACCTGTGTTACGTCAACGTGGAAATTTCGTTTTTCTTTTTTCTTTTTTCTTTTATTTTTTTTTTTTTTTTTTTTTTTTTTTTTTTTTTTTTTTTTTTTTTTTTTTTTTTTTTTTTTTTTTTTTTTTTTTTTTTTTTTTTTTTTTTTTTTTTTNGATATAGGAGAAACGCAACAAAAACCAATCGCACATTTTCAAATCAAATTCTCATGGAACGTCGACGCAAATACACCAAGTGGTTCAGCCATGGCAACTTAACATTTACCAGGAACACAGTCCTCGATAGCAGATCCTCGTTGAAAAGCTTTTACAGTATTTTTCAACTGGCTCTGTTACACGAAATTCGTATTATCGTACTATAAAGAGGAAAAAGGACTAGTCGACGACTAATAGACCGGCATCGTGAATGGCTGTCGTTAAGAACGGCTGACAAAAGCATCGCGCAGAACGATATCCACGAGAACGACGGGAGCGTTGGACTCGAAGCCTTTTAAGGAAACTTTTCGTTATCCAGTTTCAGCGCGAGCTCGTGATAACGACGAGGATGCATCGTGAGTTCAACTTTTAGTCGGCTTTTTATCGGTCCTTCCCCCCCCCTCTCTCTCTCTCTCTCTCTCCCCCTACGCGAGCACGCAATCCCTCGGTTTATCCTAGAACCCTTCTACGACCAGCTTTCGCAGAAGTCGTTTTTATTCGTTGTCCCCTTGGACAAGCTGCTAATTTACCGCGTATCCACGGTATAGTCGGACTTGTACGTTTTTCCGCCCCGATCTCACACTGGGAAATCTGCGCGTAGTATGCGCGCGCTTTCTATGCTTCCCGCAAATATCGTCCGTCTAATTGTGTAATTACGAGGTTTTAAGATCCGAATGTTCGCATGATCCTCTTCCCTCGATTTTTGCTCAAAATATCTCACCCTTCTCTCGATCTTTTCTCGCAAGTAGCACGAATTCAATTCAATTTATCCTGCCGACGAAAAACCTGTGCGCATTGTTTGAGTCTGATACGTGGACTAGTGGATATTCCTCGAGATAAATTCATGGATACATAGTCGATCCTTTTAACCAGCTTGAAACGCTTGTCAGTCGCAGCCACAACATCCATGATGGCTTTGCATAGAAACCGGACGATTTGCGGGCGTTTTTCGTCGGCTAATCGCACGGGTAACAACTTTGCCGACAAGTTTGTCGCGAGCTATGGCTGTGACACACATCACGTAAGTTTCTGCGGTTTTTATCGCGATGCTGCTGGACCGAGGATTAGCGGCTGTTCGTGGTGAAAACGGTTAATTTCCAGAACCCTGTCTCTCTGCAGGGATATTTGTTGTCTCGCGGAAAGCCATAATGAAACTGGCATATCGGGACAAGGCTCTCTGCGTCGACACGTATCTTCTCCTCTATTCGGTCAAAAGACCGAGGGTTTCTGTTTCTGGTTTTTTGTACATTTTCCACGTAATATTCATTGTCCCCCTTCGTGAAATCTGCCAACTCGAAATTCTTTGAACCGTCCGTGTTTTCATATCACAGTGAAAAGCACGCGTTCTCGTAACGTTATATGACTATGGTCAAATACACACGGAGGCTACGTTAGTACGCGTAATGAATATCAGCGTTCCGATCTCGCTACTAACTAATAAAACGTTTTACTTCTTTTACATCTTCTTATTTCATACATTACCGCGTACTCGCAACACGATTTAATGTCACGAAAACCTGTCGTATTTAGCGTGCAGAAAGACATCGCTCTCTTATAACTGTCTGTCGATTGTGAATTATTCGTAACCCGCGCTTAGACTAGTAGCAGCCATTTCCCTTGCTTTCGTGGAACGATTCGATCAAACGGGAACAAAAATACGTCGAAATTAATCGAATTCAAACGCTTCCGAAGCCGAAACGGCAAATAAATTATCGAACGACATTCACGGCGATATTGGTGTGCAAATAAAACAAGGTTCGCCTAGTGCGGTTCGCTTTCGTGGATCGAAGATACTTTCCCTCGTCCATGTAACCGCACCACAGCTATTTCGCGATTGAAATCGAGCGAAACTAGAGAAACGAACCATCCTTCTGCCGCAGAGCGACGTTCGCATCGCGTTTCTGACGGTTCCAGACTTTTCAACTCATAAAATGACTACAGGATTTTCTTCTGCAAGCCCTTCAGAAAGCGTAACGTTTCAATCTATCCGAATGAAAATGAAACGCCGATCGATAAAACACGTAGAAACTTGAACAACGTGCGAACTAACCGAACACGGTCGAACTTAAATCTAAAACCCAACCGAAATTTAATCGAGGCCGAATAAGGCTCGAAGAATATATGCTCGCGAAGCTTCTTCTTTAGGGTACGTACGCTTAAATCGATCCTCTCAGAGATGAGTTTCTCCTGGAACGAAGATGATACGTGGCTGCGAGTGTAGGTAGAATTTACATATTTAAATAGCATGAATATTAAAGCAAGTGAGGCGATGCGTAAAAGCTTCGTGATGCAAAACGGAGACAAGTGAAAAAAAAAACGGGTCCTACGCATTTGATTAAAACTTGAAACCGTTGCTTTTATATTTTTTATTTACCAATGATTGAGTCAATTGATCAGGAGAATGCTACGATCCCTCTCATTCAACGTCATAACGTTGTGATAACGGAATCTCGTTGTAAAGTCGTATCGAAAGCTACGTTTGTCGTAAATTAACACTGAGTGTTGCAACTACGTACGAATCCATAGTAAGGTGAAACGAATGAGTCGCCTTCAAAGGCAAAGTAACGCAAGTAAATAACTTCTTAAAAAGTTCTGCGCTGAATCGAATTGTATATAGAAATAACACTGTATTACCATAACTTAACATTAGCATAGCGTTTCGTCCTGTTCCTTTCTTTCTTGCGTCGCCGTATGCTCAAAGAAAGCTAGCCCTTCGTTGTTTGTACAGCATTCGAGGGAAACGCCATTGTTTCGTTTGTAAACAAGGTAAATATTTGCAATTGCTTCGCGTATATTTTGAGAAAACGCTACAGGAATATATCGTGTACCTGAATATTTGTTTTGCAGTCTATGCTAATTATTCGCTTTGTCGAGACGACCGGCAAACGATACCGTTGCGGAATCTAACAATCGTCTAATGTTTTCTTCTAAATACGAAAGGAGCCTCTCATTTTCAGCGTCTTCCAAAACGTAGCGTAATCGAGTGTCTTAATTATCGTTTAAACAGCGAGTCTCAAAGCGACTAAACGAGAGCAGAGAGTTATTCTCGCCACAACGATATGGAATATCTAATATTCGAGCCGCATCGTGGAATCGATGCTGGAAAGTCGAACGAGTCTTCTTATTTTTCGTCGATGTAGTCACTCCGCTGGTATGCTACCGGAAGATTTGCTTACATTGGTTTTGCATTACCCGCCTCCTATAGCTCGTAAAGGTAAGATATAGAGGCGAAATCCGGATTATCAACACAGTATTCAGCCATTGTGTATATTTAATAAAAACACTTTGCAGAATTTATTTTTCATAAGCCTTACGGTATCCTGTCATGTCATTTTGATTAATAATTCATAGTAAACGAGAAAATACTCGAACAAAGAATGTCGTTTCATTGTTGATCAAAAATTGCACCCGGCATACACGAATACGACTCGGTTGTTACGTCAGGTGAAATCCATACTTTCTCGGCAAACGGAGAGAATATTCCGCATGAATCATTCGAGCATCGCATCGACTTTCGATTCTTGCAAGTCGCGCAGCTTCCCCCGCCGCGGGGTTAATCCGGATTCGCGGAGAGTCGGAAGCGTTATTCAACCTCTCGTTATGTTGCTTTCGCGGAGAAACCGTCGATTCGTTAATTAATGCTACGTTTCAGTTACTTTCATACCGAATTTCTGCGTGTGAATAACGTCCACTCGAACAATCCGTCTATGCGCCTTATCGATCCGATTAATCAAATCGGTCGTTCCTCCGTCCAGAAGAACACTCGAGCATTCTAAAGCTGCGATTGTAATTCAAATGAATTTCTTACAGAGAAGAAATGAGGGATAGTCCCGTTACGCGAGTCTTAGTAAGCGCGTAATCTTTGTCGAACAGCGGTTTCAGCGGTTCTAAAAGTAGCCTAGCCATAGTAAAGCCGATACCGACTAAAGCCGGATTCGAGCTTAACCGCGTGGCTCCGTTCAGATAAAGTTTTCGTTACGGTTCGTGAGTTCATGCTAGAAGTCGATTTTTCGTTCGCGTTTTCGACTACGTGGTCTCCACTCGCTTTTTCTCCTTCTCTTCCTCGTCGCTTGGCTTCGTAACCTCTCGAAAACGGAGGAGATGCAACGCGACGCAATACTGGCTTATAAGTATGCTCATGAATAATGCAGAAACGCAAACAAAAGTGGGGGTTGAGCTACCGTCTTGCTATATAATACTTGTGTATTTTACAAACACCGTCACCGACAATACCACCGGCACCACCACCGACACCGCCACCGACACCACCACCGACACCACCACCGACGTCACCGTTTCTAACTATCCTCGACAACCCCCTTGGCCTCGTCGTTATCGTTCTACATATGCACGTCCACGTGCCAACGCATTCCACGTCCGTTTCTGTATGCACTGGCTGATTCGTACTTGCGATACGTCTAATATTTATTAACGAGTACGCTTCCGAATGAACAAGCTGTTTCGTATTCCGCTTTAACGAACCTTCTACCACGAAGTAGTTGCGCGATTTACGATATAACCATTTAGTCGAATCACACCGATGCGTAACAACAGCGTTTATACTTGTACAAGTACGTTCACTTGAGATTTTAAGTTGCACGTTTTATTTATAGCGCGAATATCATTGTCCGCTCGAAGATACGATTTACATAACGGTTATTTTCTTCCTTGGTGGAGCATTAAAATCTTATCCATAAATTAACATTCACAGCTTCGTGCGATGCATCGAGCGCGTTGCACGGCTAATCCTGTTACACGCTCCTGAATCGCCTCGAAAAGAGGACACGAACGGTTCCTGGCCATTTTCACCCATCGTTACCTGGCAAACTCGATGAACTGGCCAGTTTAAACGAAGCGCGTCCTGGATTATTTTCACTTTATTTTTCTCTTGTGCGTTGCTTTTTCCCCCTTGTTTACAAGCAAAAATCACGAGAATCGTTATTCGCAAGATATCGTTTGCTTAATGGAAAGTCCGTATATGCGTCGGATAATTTAGTCGCTCGAATATGGAGAAGAAGTTGGTAATTGTCCGTCGAATGAAAAGTTTGCTTCAGTTTCCATTTACCCGTGACAAGGTTCAAGACGACGCGACGTTGACGCGTTTTCAACTACTTTTTGATCGTAGGCAATCTATTTACTTCCGTTCGCCGGCTTTTCTTGCTTGTACCGTAGGAGGCTCGATTTCACTGAAAGCAACGTCATCGTGTCGCAGAGTTTCACCATTCGTCGGCAGAGACAGCAAATTGCGTTGCCGTTTTTTACTCCAGTGAAATATCCGTATCACGATCCCTGCGATGCAATTAAGGTGATCGCTTGATACTTCGAAATCGAGTTTCGGCGACGAACACCTTCATTTGGTCGGTTTATCGCGCAGATTCGAAAATCTTGTTTTTACTAGCGCTTCGCGAAAAAGAATTGAAAAAGCCACGCATTACCGTCAGAGGATATATTTCTCGTTTAAATAGCGCCATATTTTCCACGGTTAACCGCTACATGTTGCATTCCCTTTGAGTGAAAAATACCATCCCCTGGAAAAAGCCCTGCGGTCTGCCGAAGAATAAAGAACGCGATCGGAGGCCGTTTCTAATTGATTAAATTTTCAACGTGGTTGGCGCTACTGTGAAAACGTTCCAACAAACGTAATCAGCCAACGCATTATCGCAAAGAAACACAAAATATTTCATTCCGCTTCCGCTATTTTCTCGTTTCATTGATCGTGTGACACGATGAATTTCGCGTTTCTCGCGGCTAGCGGCTTTCTTTTCGTGATCGACGAGTTCTCGCTACCGTTAATAAAATTCCGCTGCATAGCGCAGCGTTTATTAAAGGCTATTAATCATTGACGTGTTAGAGCAGAACTCGCCAAGTGACAAACTAAGAGTTCGAAGTCATTGCACACGCGTCTCGTTGAACGACAGACAAATCGATTAATTTCGAGCGAACCGTTTGTCGAGCCACGATAGTTCGCGTACACGTTTGCGACTAAACATTCCTGCCTAAGCAACTATTCCCTCTGACTAATCGCAGTGACAGAGAACTCGTGGAGCAAACGTCGGCATGGTTGAGACTCTGGTCAACGTTCCAGGATCAGATACGGGTCGACACGCGGGGAATTATTCCAGCTAGTGACCCGTTGGACAGCAAAGATCGATCGCATAATCTGCCGGTCCGCAGGACAATCAATGCACGTCGTGTTGCATCTTGGCCGATTGTTTGTGCCCGATCGAGGAAACAGGAAAAATCAGGATTACGTCGCACGATGCCGTGATTCGCATCCACCTCCATAAATTCTCCTTTGTCAAAGGGATTACTGCCAGCAATCCTCCGCGTCAACTATAAGTATCCTTTCTTCCGCGACGTTATTGCGATTCCTCGATGGAGAGAAATATTTTATCGACGAGGAAACTAGCGTATCGCTTCCAAACGGAAGATGAAATTGAGCGACGCGACAGTCACGACTCAGAAATCGTTTCTTTCCTTTCGCCAGCGACGGTGAATACAATGACGGCATTGGCGATTTTCTAGCCTGGGAATTTATTTCGCAACCGACTATTATGCTTTTTGGTTTACGTAAATACCCACTCGTATATTTGGTCTTTCTTAATAGGCTGCGACAAAAAGAGGAGAATGCAAAGCTGGATTAGTCTTAGGCTTTAAGCACTTGGAGAATTTATCTAGATTAGATCACCGAGTATTTTCGTATCCCGGATAATTCTTCTCGATTTTACACTGCGCAAAAATTTGTTTCGCGTACACATATCCGTATCCATCGCATAGAACGTACCGTTGAACAAACTCATCCGAAAAAGAAGTAATCTCCCTACTGACAAAGTATTTTCTCTCCGCCTTTAAATTCACTTACTTTTTCCAGATGTTTCGTTTCGTCATACTTTTTCCCCGCTGTGATCGACATCGAAAGTTGAATTTTTTCAAGTAAATTTGTATAACTTGCTGAAATCCGACTGCTTTCAACGTGGTAGCAGCAAACGTTTACTATGAATCAGTTGCTTCGGTTATCCAAACAGCCTTTGATGCTTATCATCGTGTAGATAGCTTGTACTCGTTTATTCGACTCCAAAGTACATGTATTTTACCGAGAACGCGACTTGTGATCGAATATTTTATATAGCAAAATAAACAATGAAAAATCTATTCGAGGAAATTTATTTCGCGAAAGGCGAGCAAATGACGATTACGTGACGATCGTAGACGTCTTAACGATGAGGAGCCGCTGTTTGTGCAGATAACGGAGAAGTATCGTCTTGCGGGCGGCGCTTAAAAACTTGTAACGAGATAAAAAGCGACCGTAAAGTTGGATGATAAGTATTCCGATTAATAAAAGTTTTTCGCAAATTTCACATCGTCTCATCAAAGTTAGCTCCGAGGAAAAAGGAAAGAAGCAATGGTGGAAGAAACTTGAGCGCGTATTCCGGCGTCTCTTTCCTGGCCAAGAAGAATCGCTTTTTTTGAAACCGAGACAAGGATGATTTAAAGGGACGGATCCCCGCCAACAGTGATAAACTAATTAGTCGTGAGAAAGAAGTGTGCGTGACCAGCTGCCATTGAATCTACCTCTTCGCTAAAGATTTCATTTTAACGGGCAACTACCGGCGGGATCCAGGCTGCTATTGCAACTTGTCGATAAGAAGAAATATTCTCTGACAATGTGTGCACGAGCGAGTGAGAAAAATGGAGGCTCGCGAGCCGGTTGAATCGGGCGGCAGAAGCAGTGGATGAGGAAGATGATACGTGTACGATCGTATCCTTCCCCCGGATCTCTTCCAACACCGGCCGTGTTATATATTCCAATTCGATAGACACGTTTTTCCAATGTCTGATAGGAAAATGGCTGACTCTATCGCCAGCCCAGTTTCGGATTACGCCGCGTCGGGATAACGACGATCGGGACGCCGGTTACCGCGGATAGAGGAAGTCGGGAAAGAATTTCCAATGGATATCTTCGACACTCGTCCTCTAAATATCGATTCTATCGATCGCCGTTCTTCCAATACCGTTTAAACGACGGACAAAAGCGACGACAAGTGGGCAAAGAAATGCGAGTACCGCGTAAACGATTTACGAACGAATCGACGATATCCTCGACTAATACGATAAAAACTGCCGAACCACGTTACGTTAACGAGCTTTGTCACGCGGGTCGCCGGCAATTCGTCAAAGCCCTATCTCGTTTCGCAGACCGCTTTCTTTCGGGAAATCGCGGTCGCACGAATTCTCTCCGTAAATATTTGAGAGGGACAGATTACCCTGTTCCAAAGAGTGGGAATCATCGTTTTGTCGCATTGCACCAGCACGTACGCCAGTCTTTAAAACTTTCTTCCTGGAATTTTCTTCGCTCTCTCTTCAATGGGTGTATCGATCTTTTCCTAAGCAAGAACGCTTCTTTCGAAACATCGGATCCGTCCATCCGATAAATCCAGATAGGTGTAAACAGCGTAATCGAATCAATTATTTCGGCTAATGTTTCGTTAAAGTACCTTGATGTTTCGTCTGTGTATTCAACGAATTCATAGCGCATAGCTGGCGGCGTGGCAAAAGCGTGAACAGTGTTCGCGGTTACGCTGTTTTTTCTCCTCGATGAATTTCAATGAAAAGCCGCACACGAGGCGAGTCCTCGACGTAACGTCCCAAGCTGTGTAGTTTCGGGCTGACCACACGAGTCGACCATCGGCGTGCGTTCTGCGGTCACTGTAAATTCGTCACTCGTTTCTAACGACCGCAAACGAGTATCATTCGGAAGCATACAGCGTACGCTTTCTCTGTTTCGTAGAGGGATGACAAGATGTGCCATTCCTAAACTAAAACACGCCAGCAACTTGCATCCACTCTACGCTTTTATCTTCCGCACTGTCATGGAAATTTCTGATTTTTTACTGTCATCGGTGTCCATTCACAGATCCTCGCGTAACGTTCGCCTATCGAGCTTTCACGATTCTTCCTTTTCCAAAAAGGAAATCGATCGATAAAAGTCAAGATCTTTTTGCAAAATCTCACAGAACGCACGTAATTTTTTTGTCGCGGTTCTCACAATTAAACCATCCCATTTTTTAGCAATGTATTACAGGTACATTGAAACGCATCGCGTTGCTATTATTGTTCGCGTACGTAGTGCGACTATTGTTGGCGCGTGATGAAACAACACGTTTCCACGTGTGGTAAACGCATAAATATTGTCCCAAAATTGTATTTTTTCGGTGTATACACAATGCATAATCGAGTCAATGCATTTACGGATACTCGTGTAAATAAATAACACATACCACGTATCACAAATATTTCCACATAGCTAACTGTTCCAACATTTATCGATACAAACATAGAGATATTTCAAACGTACGAGTGAATCCTTTGCTGAATGCATTTTGACAGTGACACATAACCTCTCCATTTGTTCGTACGTACATTCTTCGAAAGCACTTTATTCTACCTTTTTTCCGGAGCAATTTTCTTCACAGACCGCCAACAGACCGAAGAGGGACGAATTTCGTATACGTAACCGAGATGGCAGATACGAATGACGTTTTCATTCATAACTATGAAGTCTTGATAACAAACAGATGTAGCTGAAAAACAAACAATCCGCTTCCAGAACATGTATCAAGCTCTTTCTCAAAAGGACCAACCATCGCGCGATGCCTTCTCCAAATGTATAAGCGACTCTTCCGCAAAATTTCAGAACGAGGAAGAAGTCATCTTCCCGTGAAGATACACATCGGAGAAAAACATCGAATTGTGTCTCAAAGGCTAGACTTATCAGTCACGCGTTCGGAAAACATTTCGTGAGAACACCGCGAGAACATTCTTCAAACCCTCCATCTGTATCTTCGGATCATCGATCTAAAATTAATCAGATACGTTTGCAATTGCCACGACGAGGAAGCGAATATCGTGTATTCGACTTAATATCATTTGTCAAATAACGCGGCGTATTGTTCTCGGCAAATTAAAGCAACTGTTTCGCCCTATATATACGTTATACGTATTACACTATTCCCGTATATGAAATAGCCTCTTGTGAGTAACGAGAGAAGGACATTTACACGTCGCAATCTTTGCGACTATTTTTACGAACGAAATTGCACCGTAAGCGGGCAAAAGCGGTTAAGCTGCTTAGCTTTCACTCGCAAGACGGCCGTTTCTCGTGACTTATTCTTTATTTCGTTTTAAATAAAGGCATTTGCGCGAAAATTCGAATGTCGACAAAAAGCGGGAAGAAGCCTGCGTTTTATCAATCTCTACGCTTTTCGCGAGAAGCTCCCATTATTGTGCTAGTAGACTCACTTATTACGTCACTTAAGCGTCAGACAACCTTTTCTACTGATATCGTACCTGCTACAGAAATGAGGCAGCTTGACTTTCATTTCGACAGGACTATCGCTGGAGGTACGTACGGCTCGTCTACCCGTGCACGGATTTCTAGCAGATATGATAGACGAGCTGAAGCTACTTTGTTTCAATTCGTTCGACGAAATATTAAATTTCATATATCCTCGTCATTTTCATTTCATACGGACGTACGTATCGCCGCAACGTCTTTCCTTTCACGTTTCGCGCGTGCTCATCGTAATATAGATTCACAGCTGACCGATAGAATGTCTGAAATTAATGAGCGATCGAATTTAACGAATCGCGAGTGCACAATATCGCGAGGTCCTTTTGTAGAAAATCCGGTGCGAATTGAGAAACAGAATGAAAACACGATAGCGACTCGATATACGGAACAAATTAAACGTTCGCTCTAATGATGTTTAATATTTTCCACCGACGTGGCGTTTGCGATACTACGCTAAAACCGGTGGAAAAACACGCACGGCCAATAGAGAAATTCGTTTATTTGACGTTTAATGCCATTCGTTTATCGTTTTGTATATTCCAAACATGATGCTCGCGTTTTCTACGCTTCGTTTTTCCAGAGAAATTATTGATTAAAAAGGACGCATGAAGCAAAATTTAATTACAATTTCAAAAAAGCTGTTAAATTTGTAAATTCGTTGAAAAAGAACAACTCTTCGCTCGAAATACAGCTTTGAAATTTTAGCTTACGATGGTCAAATTAGTCGGTAATATACTTAGTCGAAGGAACGCGTACGCGCTTTTATCGTTCCAGCATTTCGCAAATCCCCGAATAAATCTTCCAAGGCGAAACACAATTGTACCCTTAAAATCTCGACGATCGCGCCGCGATGCGAACGGAGAGAGGATTCGCAGATGTGCTTCAATTTCTTTTCTTTTTTTTTTTTTCTCTGTCTCATCGGAGACGCGAGACCGATGAAACACGGAGAAATTTGAAACAGCAGCAGGCGAGGTAGGAGCTATATTAAAATCGCATACATATCATCCTCCCTTTGGTAGAGGTAATTCGCGGAGCGAATTCGAAAGTTGGAGGTATCCTGGCTTACAGTCTTGTCCCATAAAAGTTCTCGGCGTGGTCCGCTCCCGAATTCGCTTTAGTGTTGCCTCCAGCCACACGCTCGAGTCCGCCCTAGCTGGTTGAATTTCACTGAACGACTCTTTACGGTCTCTCCGGAAAATCCGGTCGCGTTTCCGTATGTTTTTCGGGCTTGTCGATAACCGGCCTCTCGACTGAGAACTGTCGTCAAACGGAACGCGCGAGCGATTTTTCTACGCGCGCCACTATGCCACTATACTTTTTCTGTGTTGCCAGCCACTTATAAAAACCGCGTTAACTACTTTTATAAAGCCCAGTTCAAATTGCTTGACCCCTTTTATCGTGCTTTTCGATCCTTGTTACCCGCCTCACTGTGCAGCGACTCGTTCGCCAACGATCCCACGGTGACACGCGACGCATCGATAATTTGGATTAACGAGTAGAATTCGTGGTTTTCGTGGATCGACCAACGAGTCATACTTTAATTACGATTCTATAGAAAAAGAAATGAGGAAATTTCGTTGTATCGAGAACGAAACGATACTACGTTAATTTCGTAGCAACAGCAATACCAATAGCATCTATTGCGAATTTCCTGTTACAACTTTCTTCCTTTAAGTAGGAAAATTTCAAACAAATTCGAAACACCCGATCGTGTCTTATCACGTCTGCAGCGAGATAGTTCTCAGGAGATAGAAGCGTGCGCTTAAACTGTAGCACCCCCGGGAGAGAGGAAATGCCTGTCCATAGCAGGCTGTGATACCTCGCTTCTTAACTTTCCTATCGACTCTGTTAATGCATTCTAATTTACCATTAATTTAGCTATATATAGATATATTTCCTCTTGTAAAACTCCTCCTGCAAACTTGCAAGAGTTATTCGGATTTCTATTACACGCTTGAGACAAAAGTAAGGTGCCAATCACGGTTTGAACATTATGTCACTATTTAAACTATTTCTGAAAGACCGGTGTCAATCTCCGAAGAAAGTACTCGAAAGGAGAAGCCATTTATAATTGGTCAATATCGATTAACTCGTTGATAATACTCAAAGCTCGAGTCAGCTGAAGCATTATTATAGCGAATCGATCCTCGTGAATCTTCGTAAAAAGGTTATCAACTGCTTAATGAGGATTAGAAGCAAACGAATCGACTCGATAGATATCTTTATATAATATGAATACTTTGGGAAGCTCCCTTATATATATATATATATATATATATATATATATATATATAAGGTACAAAAGGAAACGTACAGTGCATGAAATTTCCATAAAACCACTATATTTTTTTGTAAAGTCTTATAAATATTCCATTCTAGATGTATGTCGCTATTCTAATTTTACCAAAGTGGTATCATACACAAACTTGTCGTTAGAATGGAATAATTATAAGATTCTATCAAAAAATATAGTGGTTTTATGGAAATTTCGGCCACAGTATGGGTCTTGAATTTTAATGAAATTGATAGCGAGGCAACAATAATTACCGCGCGCCTGTTCCACAAGCTTTATACCTACGGTATTAAACTTTCTTGCTTCCTTTGCAACGTACGAATATTTTTCCACCATTTCTACATTTACTCAGCATCCTCGTATTTCACGGAGCTTAAGCGTGTTTTATCCACCGTCAAATTTCGACCGATTCAATCGTACAGAATTAGTAACTCAGAGGCAGCCTCTTACATTTTCGAATGCGGCTATACGTGTCAATCTATACGGACGTGGCCGCTTTTAAGTCAGATTTTATCGCTACACCAACCACATGCATCGTGATTTATCTGTATTCTAGCGATCGCTTTCGAATCGGTCGGATTCAAGGCAATTGTTTCGGAGAATGTCGATAGAAACGATATTTGTTCGTACCACGATTTAAACGTTATCCATTCAATTTCTAGAAAAGACATCTAAAAAAATCCGTCGATGCTGGTTTAAATCGTTTCTGTTCCAGTATATTTATAAATTAACGATACTCGCTCTTTGCGACAGACACGCAATTCGATCTAATCGAATAGTAAATGAGATTCTTCTTTCGGTGCGATTTCAATTTCTTCGCCTCCTAACCGAAGGTATTGCGTATCTTTCCATTGGTTTCGTAAAAGAAACGTGGCTAGACAAAAGTATTACAGCTTGTTATGACACCGTTGAGGAAACCATCGTTGCGTACCGGATACACGTTAAAGTAAGAAATCTCGAGGCATTGCCGTTCCTATTACGCAAATTTCATCCGAAAATGCCTTACAGAATGACGCCATACCGTCATCGTTCTCCTTAATCGCACCTGTTCTTAGTTGTCTACGTATACAATGCGATGAAGCAAAAATACATTGTTTGCGAAACTATAAACCGCTTCGAGCGTGTTAAACGGTATAATCCGCTCTTTAATGTCCAATTACCATACATTACCTTGGTATGCGCGCCATACTCAGCCGCGTCTCACGTACAAAGGGGATGAAATTATTATTAAAGCCGCCCCTACTTCACCGTGCATTCTAAAGGATGACCCGATATCATCGAGCACTTTCACGACAGCAACCCGTTTTAGCTGCTAATTTCTCGAAGCAAAGTAGGCCGACGCTGAAATCCAGCCTCTCAAGGTCGATGCAGCATCGATGATGCGACTTGTTTGCCGAACATTCTGATGTACAAGCTACCTACCGTGTAATTTGTATTCGGTTATACCGCGTCGTGTCGGAGAGTCACAAATCGAGAATAAATTATTAAGTATCCGTCACGAATTGAGGTAGTACGTTCCTATAATTATTACGTACTGTCAACTTTTTAATATAAATGTAGCTCAGACATATTACGACGTGGCCACGCGAACATACGGTTTTTTATGCTTGCTAATTATTTACTGCTGGCTAACTCAATTACATATCATTGTTCGTCAAGTGGGCGGAAAATTAGCGGATTAACGTAAGCAACGCAACGTCGTACATTAATGTGAAAGTTAATTAAAGTAACAAACATCTACACTGGTCTGCTGCCTCGTGTATGAATCTCACTTCGTCCGTGTAATTAAACGCGAAGAGCTTATAGTTTTCTTTCGACGTCGCTCGATTTTTCCTTCTTCGTACTTGTACAGGCTATACGATACTCGAATGAAAGACTTTCATTTATACCAGAGTCAATATATAGGATAAAGGTTCTCCAATCTAGAGGGAAATAACATTATAGTTATAATGCAATTGCCCTTGAAAGACATACCCGCAGAAATTATTGTATCTAACCTTGTAAGAGAAGAATCGGTTTATAAGTATTAAAGATATCCAAGCTATCGAACAAGAGGAAATTTCTTTCGTGGAATTACTATCTGTCTCTCGTAATAAAAACAAAAAGTGCTTATAGCTAGCCGTGTTCTTAAAGTTCAGTTACTTTGGTTTCCTCAACGTATCATTCGTTCAAGATCCACGCTTTTTCCCCATAGAGGATCGGTCTTTCAGAGATCAGCTAAGAATTCTCGTAAATCTCAATCGGATCACGAACATCAAGATAAAAGATGCCAGCAGAAAATGGATCGCAACTCTACATCGTGAACATCTGACTTTTCATTCAAAAAACATTTAAGAACTTAGCTGTCGTCGTTTTTCACGATGCAAATAATTACGTTTATGTAATTTTATATCGTACATTCTACCAACCAATACCTATCTATGTAATCTCTCTGTATATACAAATAATAAATCTGATTTTCTTGAAAAATCGAACCGCCAACACAGTTTCCTCGTTTTTGTTTCGAACTAGGACAGAATCTTCTTAACTTCGTTTGTACCGCGAATTTAACACCGCCTGTATATAGTGGATATCGCGAAGGGCGCGGAAAAAAATAAGGGAAAGAATAATCTTATTTGACTGACTTTAAAATCCTCTCTGTACATAACATAGGACGAAAAACTGTTTTAAAGTCGTAGCGACACAAAGATCGTTGTAATCGTCGTCTTGGGTAGCAACAAGACGTATATTTCGAGCATCCAAAGCGAACGGTACTGAGCGAACAGTTATATCGCGATCACCCATAGCGAACATTAGTCCGCGATAAACATTATTAGACATTTCTCGATTATTTATCTTTGCACACGTAAATATCCACCTCAGTAGGATGAATTTCGTGTAACTTTTGCCGCGATTATTCCATCGTGCTATTTGCGAGAGCAAATGAAAAAATAGCTGGAGCGAGGTAGAAAAATGTAAAGTTCAGGCACTACGTTATAATTTGGAACATTCGCAGGTCACTTCAGCGATACTTCTCCTCGGTGTCTAAAGTGTGCGAACGTTCATATACTCGAGCTGTAACGACCAACTATTCGTCGGCCTAGTTGTGTGCGGAGCTCCGAGCCACGATACCTAGCCTTAAATCGAGTTTCGGTCGAAGGAAATTGAAAGGCGAAATCTCGAAGAGGAGGATGACCCAGAACATCGTGGAAAATTGCTGGAAGACTGCGGCTAGGTACTTGGTCAGGAAGAGGAAGAAGAGTCTTTGCCCTTTTATTGCGTTATAATCTTACCTCCGCCATGGGGAAACCAGTGGCATGGACATTATCCAATCTGGACGAAGAAGGTCGATACTCCGACCACTCGGAGACTCTACTCTGCCGTACGCTCGAGTTCGATCGCTCAATCGCTATCGTCAACCCACGTTGTACGCACCGAAGGAAATGCCACAATGGCAAACAACTGAGTCAACTACTTCATAGGATGTTCGCGTTTCTTTGTTAGACCCTTCCATTTTCTCGAATAAACCCGGAAAAGGAAACATTTGACAAACGCTTCGAGTCGCCTAGGTTACCAGCGTAGAAGGAATTTTCTCGTTTCTACTCTTATATGTACTTAACTGTCGTCATTGATTACGTCTATTCCACGAAGGAGAATCGCGAAATGACAAGCTACGATTAATTTCCAATGTAATATTAGGATGACTCAGAGCCGCGATTGTTAACTAGATAATTGCGCAATTAACGCCTGAAGAAGTAATTCCCTTCTGTACACATTGTGCAAAATGCATCGAGATAATGCTGCGGAAACAGCGCGGTTTCCGTTCAACGCTGTGAACGATGCTTATTGTTCCGAAGGCAATTTCTATTCAAAAGTTTGAGGGTTGGTGAAATTCGGAAGAGGACTTCCTACCCCTTTATCGCATAGAACCGCTGGTGTCGTAGCTTGCGAACGAACACTAGCAAACAAACGCCTGCCAACGTTTTCTCCTAATTTACAAGATAATTAAGAAACTACGGTCCTGCTGCATCAGCTGTGGCAAGAAACATTTACACCAAGCATTACTGCTACACGTTTCGAGCAAACGAGTTTCCTACTAATTACAAAAGTCTCTCGAAAGATACAAAATCGTTTTTCAAGTTTATTTCATTCCCTTGGCATCGAACATAATATCAATACGATATAAATGACGGTCCGTCGACTTCTTTAACGTGATACCGCAAAATTACCCGTTTAGTTCGCTAATGAAATTACATGTCCGACCGATATTTCTTATTCGATGCGCACGCGATTTACGAGACGAATTCGACCAACTTGAATACGTACTCTACGTACGTATTCAAGTTCTAATGTCATGCAAACTATGAATCGGTGAGTTTCCAATTACACGAGGTCTGCTTCTTTACGAATGTGAAACGATAATCTGGTTCGCCCCTAATATTTGTCAAATAAACAAGAAAAAATACCGAAATGAAGGAACGGCTTTGATAAAATTTTATTTCACCTTTGTTTCAACGAAATCAGATTTTCTATTTACGTAGTACGCGAACGTACAAACTATAACGTAGCATAAAGTTCTCTATGAAATAGTTCTTTGTAGACGCAGATTAAAATTTTCTGAAGAGAGAAACGACATCATCTCGGAAAGGGTAGAAACAAAGGTTTAAATATGTACATAGAAAACGTTTCAAAGAGACAAATGCTCCTAATATATACTTGTAAGTAGTGATGTAAAATTCAGCAACGTCCTCTCGGTGCTCGATACGATGGGGAAGGTTCGCATTGTTTATGCGCTAGGTTGAGATAGTACGTCATTTTTCACTTACAATTAGCATGCAGCAAGAAGGGACTGTCGTTTTGATTATTCTTGCATTTGTCACACCTTTTGTACTTGTGTCTATCTATTTCGAGCGCATATTAATTGCAGATCCTCTCTTTATGTTTCAAAGTCACCGCGAGAAGATCTTTATCATTTCCTAACGGTTATTATTATCGTTATCTAACACTCATTGTTCGAAGTAATCTCAACATTTTTCTAGCGAGAAAGCGATTAATCGTTCCTTGAAAAATTGTCAGCTTGCAAACGGTAGAGTATTTCGACAGGAAAGCGAGTTTTAGTTCCAATCTCGACTCAATTTATGTCTATCCTGTGTAAGAATTGGCGATAGATTGCGAACGAAATTGTTCATAAAGTACTCGCCGCAAACACGTACTTTCGCGCGATTAAATTTCGTACGCAACGAGATGAATCTTAAGTGTGTTAGCAACTCGTGCATGGTGAGAGGACTCAGCTTGGGTCGCAGGTGTCCGCTCCTGGGAACACAAATGCATCCTGCGAAACCGTCCAAGGGTGACTAACAGTTCTCGCTAATCCCAAGCTCCGACTTCCTCGTAATCGCGTCATTTAGTTTCCACTCTGCCTTTCGATTGAACATTTCGACAGCAGTTGACTTCTGTTAATTGCGGAACTGATGTGGTATACGATACTAGGTGCCAAGCATGAGATTCGTTGCTAAACTCAGAAATATTTGACGCGCATAAAGTTACTCGGAGAACATGAAACGGTTGAAAAAGATATAATGTAACAGCCACTGTGCGACGCACTCGTTTATAGATAGAACGGAACAGTTTCTTTCGCAGGATTGAATTTCCAATGTTAATTGAATTATTCCCACTTTATATGCTCGATATACTGGCACACCGACACTACGCACCAGAATGTGCTCTAATTGTTAATTCCTCGGCTGAAACAGTTTCGCAACTTAATTCCTTAAAATTCCGCTAAATACGTACTGCGTAGAGAAAAAATGTTGAACAGAGCACACACGACGGAGCTTCGTTGTATTGGCGACGCGTTTGAAATTTATCAGCTATTTCAAGTTACGCGATATTAAAAAAAAAAAGAATCGTTCTCTATGCATATGAGCGAACTCTTAAAACTCGAAGCTGCTCGTAAAACTTGACGAGATAAGATATGTGTCGTAAGGAAGCTGTTACGATTTCCCCTATCTTTCGCTTCATCCACAATTCCCGGATAAATTTCCAGGATAAATGAAAAAGGCACGGTAAAATCTGTGTAAAGAAAGGGCCTTTAAATATCAGAATCAATAGATTCTCTTATCAGTAGCTTTAAAGATCCGCTGCAAATCCCTTTCTTTCTGTTTAAGAAAACTATGGCGATGCCGATGCGTTTCATACGTTTAACATATTATTTTTCTCGAATTCCTTTATCCTTGCAGCGTATAATTTTATAAGTATTATACGAATACAACATGCGTATATGAAATTGATTTCTGCGCGTATATTGGCTGACTAGTTGGAACTTCTGTGTACCGACAGTTCGTGGATTTACGAGCTATTATTTCACGAACCCATCCCTTCTATATCGTTCACGAGGATCGGGTATTTTACGACCATCCTCGGGGATAATTGGTGATTACACACTGCTCTTCGGTAACGACGACAGCCGTTACCAGCACTGAACAAATTTTACCTAGAGCTCTGATATCTATCGAAACTTTGTGTCGCTAAAAGACTGCAAGGCATATTGAAAAATTACGCACGCGTTCCTTCATTTTCCACCCCCCAGCGTTTGCGTTCCTCTCAATTTCTTTCTCCACTTTTCTCAATACTTTTGCCGTCCGTGTTCCTATTCATGCCACGAACTTTGCCTATAAAATTCAAGATATCGATTATTACACGAAATCGTATCGACTTATTCGATCAAGTACACGATTTTCCTCGCACGAAATCGATCAGCACAGACTCCATCTTCCTAACATCTTCGATTACTTTGTTATCGATTACTTTGTTCGTCTTTCCACGCGTCAAATCCGCGAATATGATTGTACAAAGAGAAAAGCTTACGGCGCAAAGCAATAAAAGAGGGAGTAAGCAAACAAGGAGCGAACCACAGGAAAGCGAATGGGAAGAAAATCCATCGAGGCTAATTTAATTTGAAATTGGTTTTCTCTTCTCGCGTCTACATCAAATCTTTTATTTTCCCATAATCTCTGATCTTACCGATCGGTAAACTGAATCATGCCTCCTCATCCACCACCGTTTCTTCCTTCTTCGCTTCTTTTCCCGCCTTCATCCTTGTCTATGTTTTTTCAACCTCTACGTTCTACGGTCTTTCGCTATTTTCTCGATCGTTCGATTAGGATGACAGTGTCGGTCATACTCTCGTGAAATGAACTTCCTTTCTCTACTTTCTCGAGTTTGTTTAAGATACTCGTAACGCATCGACCCACGTACACTCCCTCGAGAAACTTTTCTTTTCTTTTGCTTCAGTTTTGTTCGTTCGTCCTCGCGATATTTCCACGCTCGAAGGCTTCGTTCTCCAACGGTTTAGAAAATTCGACGATCTGAGAAACGACTATGTCGATAATGAGTATATAACGCACGATATGTGCACTCAGTCGGCGTACGGAACAAAGACAATTCCGCGAGCATAGTTGATAATTATGCATCACACGGTTTCCTACGACTTCGACGTTCAATTCTCTTCTCATCACGTTCCTCGAACGACTACATCTGGCGTCATGTGGTGTGAAATTACTGCGTAGCTTGAATTAAGCGGCCGAGTTAGCCAAATGGTCGACGACGTGACAATGGTAAGAAGGTCGGATGACCCCTAAAACGTGAGACGAGCAAAAGCATTGAATGTCAGGTCTATTTTATACTTGCTCGATGCTTGATAGAGAGATAGTTGACCAAGAGGTAGTTCGTAATGTAAAACAGTTTCATATATCTGAGCACTCGTGAGAAGCAAAGGCACGGTAATTAATTAGAACTCTCGCGAAAAATACACGATCGATAAGCCCTCTTTTCATGAAACTCGACGATCGATGTTTTACCTGAAGTAGCACCTGGTTGTCGACGATCGATTCGTGATATCATTGCGCTGTGAGCAAGTAGCGCTTAATAAAACACACGAGGAGCTGTGATACGTTCTTTATTGATTGTATCGTACGAATTGCCATCTCGGTACTTCGATTCCCATTGAACCAAATGAACTCACCTCGAGATTAGTATTAGATATAATATCATAGATCTGATCTTCTCGTTATCTTTTATTTAAAAGGTAAAGATACTTTTCGACTTGAACGACGAAACGTACAACGCTTGTTATAAAATGAGTTAAAAACTAAGGGGCGAGGAAAATTTTAATCAAATTGCTTTACAACGTACATGCTTGTAGTAAAAGGTAACTCGATTCTCCATGCATCTCGTTGAAATTCTAACGAACCTGATTCCTCGCGATATTAGCCGGCAACGTCAGTCGAATGAACGTGCTAATTGCCGTTAATTACCGCCGAAGTGGACACGGTAGTTCCCTATTTCATTATAGGCAATAGTCGTCCAGTTTTACGGTGTCGATCGTAAGCCGTAGGGAGAATGGGGTCGGAAAAATGTGCAGGATAGTCGATAGGGCGAAAAGTCAATCAGAAATCGGTTGGCGACGGGGGTTGTCGGCGATGCTGGATTAACTCCAATAATCCGTCGAATGGAAAGAAAAAGGGGCACCGCATCGGATAGGCAAAAGCGCGATAGATAGGCGAATGATTTTGAAGCGGTTAGCAGGGCGAGACGAAATTTGGCACAGAAGCTACGTCTGGTGTTCGCTCGACTCGCTAATCGGTCGAAAGCAATTAAAAATGTTTAATCGAACGTGAGATTACGACCTACAGCTTTCTGTTGAGCGACCGTTTGATTTCGTTTTACTTTCACCGGATCTTCGATATCGATCGATCGACATCTTTCTAATTTTTACGATCATTTTCCTTTGTGAATGATATATGCTTGGCGTAAAAATATATGCTATCTTAATTTCATTATAGTTTATTCTAACACTTATCGATTTCTTCTCTTGATCCTACGCGAAGGGTACAAGAGTCACAGCAGACAAAGTCACGTTTTTCTATTTTCTACAGGGGTAATTTTTAAAAATTGTTATACTGGCAATTTATCCTATGTTATTTTCTCCTGTGATCTTTGTGTTAAGCGAGCTAAGAGTTAAGCGAGAATGTGAAAGGTTGTTAATCGTTCCCTTTTTCCAGTAAATATCGGAGAAACATTGTTTTATAGAACAATTTGCTAAACCTAATGATACACGAGTCAACCTTAACAATAGGAATTTGAGCACCGCTGTCGGCGTGTGCTTGTCGCGCGAACCTCCAAGGGTTGTTTGCATTGTCCGCGAAAACAATGCTGTTCAGCAGGTAATTCGGCGTGGGTGTTGTACAACGAGATGTACGCAGAAAGCCCGTTTTCATATAAAGGTCAAGCCGGCTTGTCGAATCTTGTTTTACCTATTTTCGGACAATCAGTTTGTATTTCGTGTACATGTATATTATATACATATAGTATTCAGGAAAAATCTGTCAAAGGATACAAGTAAATTATAACATACGTTTCCCTTGAACAGGAATGGCAGCAAAAGGTAACAATTTTATTAGAAACACGACAAAGGATACAACTTTCAGGAATGACAACAATATCCCATACACATGGTAAAAATCTCAACAACGAAAACTCAATGAATTCTAATCTCTAAAGATATAGATAAAGCAGATTCACGCGGCGATTTAAAGCCGTGAAATTCCCAGAATGTATATTCTTATAGTAACCAGATATTTGGCATGAAGAGCCGTGAATATGCGTGAAATAATTCTCGTGTTGTATTTCTGTCAAAGGTACCTCGAGTTTATAACCATGTATGCGTACACTTGCAAACGCAGTGCGCTGGAAATCCTCTTAAAAATTCTCTGAAATTCTCTGAAATAATTCGAGTTGTACCGATGCGCATGTGTGCGCTGGAAAAAACAAAAAGCCTGCGATAAATGCGCGCATACGAGAGACACGTTTTTGTACAATTTTTATAGCCCGCCAGTCTAACGTGTCTGGACCGTGCAAAGTACCGACATGAACTGTACAGGGATTTTGTGCCTCGTTTGACTAGCTTCATAAGTCTGCAGAATTAACGTTACTAAGCTATAGCGGCCCTTATTAAGATGTCTATTCAAATTACTTGCCAGAAAGGTGGCTCAGGCGAGAAATAATTAGGCGAACGTGAATTTTTCTATAATACAGGAACATTGTATCGAGCTAATTAGTCGTTGCACAATTTTTAAAAGTGAACTCGGATTTCGCGTGAATCGGCACACGTTGTTATATCTTGGTAGTTGAAGTAATGTTTTTAGATCGATAGGAAAGGTTTCTGTACAAGTGGAAACTATACCAATAGAACGGCGAAGGAAAAATTCTTATACGAAGAAAAATACCGCGAATAACCGCGGCTCGTTTAATATTTCATCAATCTTTACTAAGTCCTTATCGTAGCGTAAAATACACACATATATACCATTTTTGTTGAAATCAAGTATCAGTAATGGAATTGAAAGGTGCGTTATATTTGAGCTATTTGCGATTCAGTCGATTCACAAGGTTCCATGTGTGCGAAGTTCTCGAGTAGGAGAGAAGAAGAAGAGATCAGGTCTGAATCAAACGAGTAGAAAAAGAAAGAACGTAACAGCGTATTTGGAGAGACATTTGCCTTCGCTATTGACAAAACGCACCATACTCGATGCGTCGTTTAATTATACGAGCGAATACCTTAATCTTAGCCAGAAACCTAGAAACGAAAGATACACATTTCTAATGTTACTTAGAAACGATGGTACGCAACGACATAAAGTGGTAGGTCGACAGATATCTTGCACACAGGTAAGAAACAGGTAAGAAAGAAAGTAAAAGAGAAGAGAACAAGGAACGAGACATCGCGTTCCGAGCTCGCGTGAAGGATTTCTATTTGCTATCTGCAAATTAAGTTCGGTGCATCGTTAACTCAATATTGTCGCGACGAGATGTCTGTTAGAGGTTGGGAAAGTGGCATATAATAGAGAAAGAAGGGAAGGAACTTAACGAAAGCAGTAGGCGCGAATTGTGTCGCTTAGAATTGTTTAAAAGAACCGATTATCCTTCGAACGTATGGTTCTCGCAAAAATCGTTGCGTTTTCACGATCAACGTTCTATCGATGGCATGGAGAAGAAAAATTTCCAGAATCGCTTGCCTCGGAGGTGGTACGTCATCGACGACGCGGCATTTAGCGACAAAAAGTAGCAGCAAAAGGGTGAGAAGCAAACGGCGAGTATAAAGGGTGAGTGGAAAACTACGGGAAGATGATTTCCCCGTGTCGGAAGGTCGTTTACAAGTCTGGCGTAACCTCCGCAAAATAAAGATTTCGAGGGCTATTCAGCGACAGCCAAGTGGCCCGTATATTAACAGAGTGTTGACAGGTGTGTCGAGCGAGAAAAAAGGCCAGGGCAGGGAAAGAGCGTTGTCGACGAGGAACTAAAGCGGAAGAGCACAAAAGGGAAACCTTGAGCCGTGGCGAAGTCGTCGAGACACGAAAGACGCGTCGACGAGAAACCATCGTTTCGGTTATACTTGGTATTCGTTAATAACCACAAAAATCATTGTGGAAAAGGAGAAAAGCGTTAATGCGAGAAATTAGATTAATCGATTATATCGAGTAACGAGCAACCATCGATAGAGGGGATTCTTATTTCTACATCTTTCTTTCTGGTTGAACGAACGGTCGGAAAAGTAATTGTATTTAGGCGGAGAATCGCCGAAGGGGTTAGTGGTATTGCGTATCGTTAGCGGAGAGTTCGGTTAGCCTCGCTGGCTTATTCACAGCGCAGTTTCAACGCTAGGCTTTTCATTAGGGCACGTGATTGATGAGGGCCCATCGCACTGTGATATTATTTTGAGTTGGCGCACACCTAGGCAGCAGCCCTGAGCAAGCCCCATTATCTATCGGTCCTTTCGCCCTCCGACCTCTCTCCCTTCACGTTCCTGTCCTCTGCTTTGGTCCCGCCCCGTCTTTCTCGGCCGGCATCATCCTCGTTCCACGCTGCGCTCACTCGCCTTTCGTACTCAAACCCCTTTGTTCCCGTGGGCTGTCGACGCTAATGGAAAGCACTTTTAACCGATGCTAATGGAAACGCGCCACCGGGTTACTTCTCTGGCTGTGAGCCTTCGGCACGGGATCGTTGCGAAAAATTATCTCGCAAGCCTATCTCGTTATGAGTGGCGCGCAATTTTGAAGGATGAGGGAGAATCAACGGAGAGCGAGCTTCGAAATTGATGACCGAGGTAGACGCGATTAATATTCATTCGTCCAGTGTTTCGATCAACCGATTTCTTTTGATTATTCCTAATTTACATTAATCTCGCCTAGCGCGCGATCGTAGGTGTAGCGAATTTAATTCTTCGAAACCTTTTTCGAGATGATAAATCTTGCTAAATAGCGTAAGAGGATAATCCTGTTGGGCCGTAAGAAGCGTTAAAAAGGTGGCTGAACGAGGTCGTCGTTGCAAGACAACCTTTACGCCACATCAGTCTTTGTCTCGACGAATTTTCACGTCCCTGTAGTTCGTGTCCTCGGTTCCATCCTCACCGCCATGCACAATCCTCTTCGCTTTGAGAATTTGTTTCTGTCTTATCTTAACGTCGTGCTGCAACTATCTGCTACGGGGAGACCGAGATCGAGTCGAGCGTACTCGCTACCACTATAAATTCCCATCGTGTTCAAAGACAAGCAGAGTGGAATTGATCCATTCTTTTGCATCGAGAACAGGGGGAAAAAAGGAACTCCAACAATCTGCGTTACATTTTCTTTCGGTTATCTACCGAGTGACAAGCGGTTTCCTTTGAAAACAATTTATCTTCATACCGCGATAGATGTAATTTGTAAGAGCGTAGATTCAAACGAACAAACATCCTTAGTCCGGCAAAGATTCTCTCCTTCGTGAAGGAGAGATCTCTCAACGACGTACCCAAGCGAGCAAACTCTTCGTCCAGGACAGGATGGGAGAGGGTAAGAGCGAGGAAGATGCGGTGTTCCGGTTCATCTTCGAAAATACGTGTTGGAAGGTATGTTTGAAGCGATTAAATTTCCAACAGCGCCGAGAAGCGGTAGATTACAAATTTCATCGTTTCGCTTACTTTGTTCAAAGCTAGCTTTCGACCGATAGCAATCTAAACGAGTCAGCTCGAAATGAAAATCACGTTTTCTTTCCTTCAACGTCAGGTTCTTCTCGACGACGTGAGCCGCATGTTCCCTTGGTTTTTCTAGCAGCGCTAATTATACTAAAAAATTTGCACCCAACGCAGCCGTTTCGAGTGTCCTTTTAACTGACCGCTTCGTATAACGAACGTATCGTTGCCACCAGTCAAAGAGAACCGGTAGAAAATTCTATTCGAATTTCTACTAATTTGTATTATATCTATGTCTATAGCTACCTACAAGATGAAAAAACGGGGTATCCTCGTATGTACCATTGATTAATTCTGCCAGAGTGAGTTTTACTCGCTTTGCCTTTACGAGACGAGAAAATCCGCAGAAATCCTCATACCGTACGGACGCACGTATTTCGTTTCTAAATTCAGCGTAATTACTTGCTATTCTGAAATGGACAAAGGAACACATCTATTCGATACCCTCTGACACAAGTCTGCAAAGTTATTCGATTCTATTCACCGGATGACGGTATATATCTCGAATGTTATGCTTTCGTTCAACCCTAGTTTCCCAATCGTACGACGTTAAGGAATCGAGGATCTGCGCAACACAGAGAAGTCTTTGTGAAAGTGGATTTTTCGTGGGTAATCGAGCGCATGATTTATCGCAACCAAATGGTCTTCTTTCGTTTCTGGATCGATGTAAACCTGCCTGATTTCTTTATGACTCTATTGGATCCTCTTATGCGAACCAGCAGATTTCGTTGTTCGATCGAAGGCTACATTTGCGTAATATACTGTACAAACTCTGTCGCCCGGACAAAGAAAGGGGAAGAAAGGAAAAGGAAACGGATGAGAAAGGGAAAGGTATCCTGGATTTCGTCAAGAGACGAGTATTTATCGCGCTTTGTGATAGATACGAGACTGTTCCGTCTTCTTCAAACGCTTTCGGGAGAAAAACGGTTTCGCATGATGAAACGTTGTTCGATTAGTTTCGTTTCGAATGGACTCCGGATGCATTCAGGATGACCGAAGTTTTTTCCGTGACCGTGTTGCCGTTCGACTCGCCACCGTGAAACAAGTACGGATTGTAAATCCGGCGTGAGTTATCGCCGCGTTTCGATCAAAACTGTGAAACTGCAGTTTCAGGCCGAGCACGTTAAATTTTTCACTGCAAGTTCTTCCGGTTACATAGGTTTGCTGTTCCGTGAAAAATAGTTCCATTTTGTGGATGTGTTGTTTTCCCGCGACTCGTTGTACATATGTATCGAATGTATTTTGGTTCCGCGTCTCATCTGCTAATAGCATTAAGTAACGTTTGGAAGCGCGAAACCAATTTCCGCGCGTATCTTTTTTTTTTATATCGAACTTCCTGGACATCCTCTTACGTCTACTAATATTTATTGCAATTGAACAAATATTAATCGATAGACAAACGTTACATTCCTCCGATCGATAATCGTTATTCTGAACGACTATTGGACAGGATCGATGGTAATATTTCTCAGCGATATACATGGCAGCAGTGTGTCAACCGAAGATACGAACGGCGACAATGAAGGATACTATGGATATGGCTTCGGCGATAAACTCTGCGTCGATTTTTCATGCTGACGACACAGCTAGAAGTCGAAGCTCTTAACGCGTTCACGTGGAAGTCGAAATGTCCACTGGCCCTGGAAAAGCCTCGAAAACTCTCGAAGCTTCAACTGAAAAGTACGAGGTTCGAGGTTCTTAACGGAGTCGCGCCTTCCAGCTCTTCACGGAGAAACCAAGCGAGGGCGTGTCTCGTTGAATTCGCAACTTCCCGCATCTTTTTAACTTCTTCCTGCCTATCTCTCCCTCCCTCTCTCTCTCTCTCGTTTGCGTTACATTCTCCCATCGTACGTCACATTCTCACATTTTCTTAGCAATTGGCTTTGCGTGACACATAAATGATTTAAAAATTCTCTGTATCAGCTTCCATCGATCTGTCGATTTTCGTAACGTATCGGGATATTGGTCGTCTTCAAATTGAATGGAAAATCAGAAGACGAGGCGAGATGATGTTCCTCACCGGAAGAATAACCCATGTGAGAAACTGATGTCGGTGAACAAAGCAGCTTCTATGGACTATCAACGAGAAGATGGATGTTCGCTTCGATCGAATGGCTAACATGAACATACATATTTCAACCTATGCCCGCTTCCCTTCTGCGTTATCTCCGGAATTTGATATCGAATGTGCCAACGACGTAGCTGGATATCATTCGTCATATTTCCGAATGTTGAAACATCGCAGATGTAAGAAACATGCACGTCCGTTCTTTCTGTCACTAGATTTATTCGAAACGATTGAAATGGCATTAAGCTCTGTATTACGATAACAACTCGAATCTTACGGATTTTTATTGCCGGAAATACGACTCGGAGATCACAATGAGATCAATATTTCAAATTTTATTATCCACGACTTTAATTCCACCATACGAGCTTAAATCAACCGCGAAAAACCTGATAACCCGTGACGATAGAATTGCTTTTAAATCGTAATCGTACTTTGTGGATACCTGTTGGAACTAACTGCGATTTCCTCGTTCGAGCGCTACCGATTCCCGGCCTCCTCCTTCTCTTATGCATCAACTTCCAACTAGATGAATCACACTAGATCATATTCTCGAGAAAATCGTTCCCTTGGCTTTTACTTCGTTTTACTTCGCGGCTCGATTTATGTTATCTCATTCCGTCGCCGATAGATTCTCGCCAATTTCTCCGTCCAACTCGTAACAGTTCTTCCCTAGTTTTCCGTGTATAAACGATTCGTTCTGCTTTGTGTCAAAGAACGTTCGATTTCCTATCGGAAACGATACTGATTAAAAAACTTTTCCATCGTAATTTCAAAGCCGATGGCTATCGCAGCCTCTCTTTCGTATACTTTAAGAGGAAATCTGAATTTTTGGCATACCGAGAAGAAACGCCGACACTACCGAAAACCCTTAAAAGCTATAGTTGGCAAGTTTTAATGTATAACGCGGACACGAGACGGTGCGGTGTTTCGCGAATGCCACCGCAACCAGCGTCACCATTTACTCTTTAGTAAGTTTCCAAACTTGAAACTTTTACAAGACGGCGCGTATAGGCAGCAAGCCGTGTGCACAGGAGGCACAGGAGGCACAGGAGGCACAGGCGGCATAGTCGCTCCTTCTTCATCGTCTTACTCGCGGTTGCACACCTCGACAAACACAAGAAAAGTCGGCACGCTATTAGAAAAATGCAGCAGTTCGACTTTCTACTCTGCTAAAAATCTGCTCTTCCCTCGATCTCTTTCGCCCCATCCAGTTAAGTTTCCGTTTGCGTTCGTTGTACTTTTAGCAACGTGACGTACGACACCTTTTTTACCGCAATCGGAATTTTCACGTCGAAACAAATAATATCATGGACAAAGAAGAGATTAATTATTTCGAGAGAAAATTTATGGAATTCGTCTAGCAACGGAATTCACGTTCCAAGCGCGAACTGATTTTTCACGTTTCGTTTAACGAGAGGAATTACCAGAAATTCCTAATTAGCGTTATCTTATTTGGTCTATCCTTACAATTTGCATCGCTGATTGCAGTTTCATCCAAATTAGTAGTTAAAGCTGCGCTAATGTATAATCAAAGAGTTACTGAAACACACGGTAGTCGTGTGTACACGCTGTTAGACGATATAGCGTAAATTTATTACGCTACTCCGAACCACTGAGATTTCTCACTGAAATTCCTACGGAGAACTCCTGTTATTGAGGAAGTCGTAGTCGGATTTAATCCCGATATTCAATACAGTCAATCTGCATGCATCTAGTGCCCGGAATGTCTACGAACTGTCGGTGTCGATCGAAAGCGTTAATGTTTGCATCCTGCAAATCGTCCTAATTGATTCGATCTGCTGAATTATCTGGAAATTTCTTTCCTTAATTCCCCGAGTACGATCGAAAACGATCGAATTACAAACAGTGGAGAATTAATTGGTCGCGTCAAGCTAGAGGCTTGTCTCTGCAACCATGCAACCGACGATACGTTTCATTTCATTGAGGAAAATTATAATGGAGGGCAGACTTTGATACAATTACATGTTACTAAGAGCAGGGAATCGAAGCAGGGAAAACCGGTAATCGGATTACAGCTGGAGAGAGCAGTAATCCGAAGTCTCGAACAATTAAATTTCTTCCGTAACTCGTGCGTTTCTGGCAGATCTCCAAAATACAGCAGACATTCGCGTAGAACGAACGGCATCCCGTATAAGAACGTCGGGAATGTGGATGATGGTTCGGAAGATCGTGATTCACGAAGACGCTTCAAATTTGCGGAGCAACGTTTCCCTTCTGTCCGCGGTATATGGTTACCGTGCTTTTTACCGTGCTTTAGATCGGAGCCACCTTGTAATCTTTTCTCTAGAGCCTGCTCAAGAGGAATAGGAGATTCCAGAATAATGGAACTTTGATGAAACTTTTTCGCGTAATTCGAAAGCATCGTCGTCGTAAGAAATAATAGACGCAAACACGTCAAAAATGTTTTGTAAAGTCACTTTTGCTATGTATCGTTGCTCTTCTTGCTCTTATTAAAACGTTGGTAAAAGCATGGTAGATTTTTCTAAATTTTTCAGAACAACAATTTGCAAACTTCTTCCGAAGTAAAGTATCGAACGTACGATAAATCGTTCGAACGATTCCCACTAGAAATAGTTTGTACGCGTATCGCTTTCCGCTTCTCGTTTGCGGGTATCGAGGGCCAACGAATACATGGTATTGTCGTTTCATCGAATTACGTGTTGGGCACGCAGATGCGTTACGATCGAACGGCTCCCGTGCGAAAGTCCACAGCTTTTCCGCTCCCTTTTTCCAGACAGCGAACGAATATCGTTATACGGGAACCTTTGGCCGGAAGTGTTACCGACCGTGCACAGATTTGCATGATATGATAATTTTTCTCGATACACGAGAGAACAGCACGGTCCGTCGCTACGCCAGTCATCCTGAATCCGTACACGCTCGTGTATCGCTGTGCATACGACCGTGTGACGCGTGTATACACGACCAACACCTACGTTAACGGACCGATATTAAAGTATGACACGTAGTTAGGTATATCGCGTGGCGTGACTCGTTTTACGAGATATCGTACTCTTGATACAATTCGTAGCATCGTAAACGGTGCGCTAATCTGGCGAATACCTTTGCACCATCTCTTTTCGTTGCAAAGGTATTTCAATATTTTCCAGCGTGATATCACGCTTTCTTTCAGACAACTTTGTACGCCTAGATGCTCGCAGTTGGTTCTGCGAAAGAGATTCGACGTGTCTAGTTACATGCTCCGAGCAGCTGTATAATAAATCCACATGTTTCCGGCTGTTTCGGTGTGCGGAACGAATTAACTTTACGCACGTGCAAACAACTCACGGTCGAAGTGTTTCCGCCCAGGGAAATGAAATATTTATTCGCGAGCTGCGCAAAGAATATTCACGATGTACGTACTCTGGCAGTTTAGACGGATCGACGTACGCTTCATGAGTCTTTATAATAGTTTGCTCACGCTTTTCCTACGCGCTCTACGAGAAAGCTGGGTCTTACGTACGGAGCACCGAACACATCTCGTTATGCTACCATTAAATTCGTGTACGACGAACAAACAAACGCTTCGCAAGAGACCTCGTTAATCTTACGGTAACAAAGCCGTACAAGCATCCTGATGTCGAGAAGGAACGGAAGTCATCCCTATATATTAAGGTCGAGCAAGGGTAGCGGAGAACGAAACACAAAGATCGTTTCGCGCGAAGAGACCGCGTCGAGGCGTAATAAAATAAATAGGCGCGGCAGAACCTTAGCGCTCCTTTCACTCTTCGTAAGGCCGACCGAGAAAAAAATAGCGAAGCACCACCGCTGTCTGTGTTTCTGCTATCGTGCGGAATTCTTACAACGCGCGAAAATAAACGCGCCACTCGCTACGTCTCCTTCATATTTATTTTACAACGTAATTTAGGCGAACTGGCAAACAAATGCGTTTTCATTATGCTGGTGAAATATTGTTTTTCGTACAGCAGCGTAAAAGAGCCGCAGTCGCGGACAAACGATAAGAATTGCTTTTGTCTTCCGTAGAAGCAAAAACCTTCGAACGATAATCAAGGCGTAATTTCAAAGCATCGTCGATAAGACTCGAGAAAGGTTTTACCGATGATTTTATCACGTTACCGATTTTTCACGCATCGCTACTTTCACTGCATCGAGAAACGTCCCGTTTGCTATGAATCGAAGATTCATGGTAGTTTGCGGTGGCAGTGTTTGCGAAGGATCGAGTCTACCAGGAGGGGAATAATTTGACTTGGGTTCAAATCGTATTTAAATTTCACACGAGCTTCGAACTCGAGCTCGGAACGACGATGATACTCGGTCGAGATAAAGTCGAGCATCGATCAGCAACAAGAACGTAGCTTCGAGCTTTAGAATCAATAACCGTTACTTTATTCCAACGCTTTGTTATTTCACGACAGCAACTGCGATAGCATTTAATCTTAGCAAACTAAGTTTTATCAAAAAATGGAAGAAACATCGGCTTCCAGCTTGATCTTGTTCCTTTAAACTACTCTGCAACCGGAAAAAAAAGTAAACACGAGAGAATATCGATGATCCATAGAAATCTGTGGCGGAGCATTCGCTCTATATAGTACGGATTCTATGATGAGAAGCTGTTTCCCACTTACGAATCTACATTTGCATTATAACATTGATAACTCGAGTACTAAGGTTGGCACGGAGCCGAGCTGGTGCTAGATTTCAGTAAAAAGTATGAAAAGAGACTTTATTCGTCGATCGTCTAACAGGTAACCACGGAAACCGTCTTTCTCCAAGCTTTTGCAGATCGATGCTCGAAATTGTACAACGGATAAAGACGAAAGTAAGGACGATAACTAACGCTCCGTAGTTCGTTGATATCGTACATCGTCGTCGTTATTCGGTGACACATATTTCGGAAAGGAACGAAACGAATAAATGGGGGGAAAGGAAGAAGAAACCACGTCCTCGTGAAACCATGACAGTTTTTCGAGCTAGCTTTCAAAATACGAGAACAAGAGGAAGAAGGTGTTTGCACGATTTTCTCTAGGTTCTCTTCGCTTTCCCATGATACTTTCACCTTGCCCAATAGAAATTATCGTCGTTGCGGTGGTTTTTATTCGTCCTGATGTTACGCGAAAAATATGGCTTTTAAAGCTGGAATTTATAAAATTTATAAATTAAAAATCAACCGTCTTCTCCCGAAAGGCAAAGAGTCCCTCCTTGTTTACTTGGCTCTTTTCCCTGAGAACTCTATCCATGTTGACGTAGCCGTTTCTGGAGCATTGAAAAAACAGACGAGTCTCGGCAAATATTTGTGCAACTGGCAACTTACGAATAGTTACGAATGACCACGATCTAATTAAAAAACATTTCTTAGTCGCGCTGTGGATGTGATTCGACGGAGGAAAAGATAAATACCGGATTTCGGGAATTCGAAAAGGTGGATGTAGTCGCGCATCCAGTCAGATGCGTCTCGATGCTGCGAGAAGTTTTCGAGGAAAAGAGAGAAAACGAGTGACGGAAGAGACGGTGCCGATATGTAAACTATCTCTTTTCGAGTAAACTCAATGTAAACTCATTCCATAGATGAGAAAGTCGTGCCATGTACAAAGTTTTCTAGACGAGAGAAATTGACAGACACGTGCGCAAAGGCCGATGCGATCGTGGTCGGAGTACAAAGATTCGTCTATTGCGAAAAATTGACGCCGAACAGATATTTTCACCGTTACATCTCGCGCAAGTTCCGCTCGAATCATCCGAAAAGAGAGATTGGTATCGCGGTGTATGTAAATCATAAGAATACCCTATTGTTTGAGACGCGATCGAAGAAGAATAAGGAAATCGTAGATTTTCGTGTCGACGATATCCACAAGCGAATGAATAAAAGTCTATTATTCTGAAAATACTTCGGTAAATCCTCTGATCAATGTCCTCGACGTAAGCGTATTCGAATTATAATACATTAAAGCTGTTCACAGAGAATTTCTTCGAAATTGAACCGCGAGAATCGCAGGACTCTGGATCACAAATTATTTTACATTCCGCGTCTATCGGCTTAAACCGAGCCGCTGAAATCCAGCTTTAAGATCAAAGTTAAATCATTTTCTACAAATCCATTACCGGATCCGAGTAAACCAAATACTTGGTTCTTCCGTTGCAATAACAATTTATGAAGAAGTCTGACGCGAAAACCTGAAGAGATTAACAGTGCCCTTCCGTCGATTTCTTAGATTCAACCGGGAGAAACGTATAGCCAGTTGATTACGATAAGGAATTCCAGCCTGTAAATCTGTGGAAATTCCGGAACAGTCCCGACGATCTCGACTAGTCGTCAGGAGTCGGTTTCCCTCCCACGGGTGTGTTTATCTAGCGGGTGTGCCTGCTGAATCCAACCGCGAGCGAGCAAGAGGCGAGGCCTTATCTTCTATCGGAGATTCCTCAGGTTCAGAGGCCAGGGGTTGGCCAACGGCCAAAATGGTAATGCAAAGCTCCACACTGCCACGGCCGTAGTTCACGAATCACATTTCCCAGTATTCACTTTTCGCTTTCCCGCTCGCCCCTTTTCCTTCTAGCCTGACATCCGGAGCGAAAGAAGGAGAAAGAATGAGAATGAAGAGGGACAAAGGTGAAAAGAGACTGGCGAGCCGAGGAGGATAAAGAGGCACGAACACATTCAGCAACTTGGTTCATTCGGTCGGTAGCGTGGTAAAAAGCAGAGTTTTCATCAGGTTAATCATACCGTGGAACGTCACGTCTGCTAAAGTTCCGTATCACAGCCAAATACACCGAACCTGCAGGCACATTAGCGTGATCGATTCCGCGGTTTGGCGTGATCGAACGCGCTGCTTTGCGTTTCTCGTTTTAATCGCTCCGATGTTTCTGGATAATTATCCTACCACGCGTGCAACTTCGGTCATATACGTACTCTTTTACATAGCTTCCAACATACGACTAATATTATCAAATACGCAGAATAGATCGTTTTTACCTAATACCACGTACAGTATGTCTTGGGTTTTTGGAGCATCAAAGTTTAACCCGCAAGATAAAAAAATTTGCTGAAACGAAAAATATCGAATATAATAACGTTCAAGATTACTACGTTACAAAGCTGCAACAAGAAAAAGCAAAATGGGTATGGCTTCCGTTTATGAAAATGAATGCGTCGCTAAGCCGTGGTTAAGCGCGAGAAATATTTTTAATCCCTGTAAAACGCTGGAGGGAATAAAAGTAAAAATCGAGTATTCTACTAATTCATATCGCCTTATATTTCTATCAATGAATTAGCTCTAAAATTCCATGCTCCAATGGGATTTCCATTTCAGATTGAATGCAACGTCGAAAACAGCGTACACTGCATACGCTGCATTTAAAGGTTTGA
Organism: Bombus confusus; assembly: GCA_014737475.1. Classification (NCBI taxonomy): domain Eukaryota; kingdom Metazoa; phylum Arthropoda; class Insecta; order Hymenoptera; family Apidae; genus Bombus; species Bombus confusus. Next base: position 2,752,368 of record JACXIV010000041.1, read on the forward strand.
AATATAAAAGACGAAATGGAATTTCATTGCTATTACCTGATACTAAACTCGTTTAAAATGGCGACTCCGTGAATACGTGTCGAGTAGCGTCACTACGTAATAACAAAGTCAACTGACAATAGACGCACTGAAAAAGTGCGTCGAATATTATCTGCATTCCTATCTCCGCTTTCGTGCAAAACGTATTGGTTATACTGAAAACGCAGATTCGCTGCAGCTTCCAACGAGTATCATTTTTTAATGACTTTCGCGTAACAAATCCAAAACCGTGTAATACCAAATTCGTATTGGCAGTATATTTCAAAAGTTCACTTTATAGAAAGTTTGTCACGCTGCCGAATACTCTCCTCTAGCCACGTTTCTCTAAACGGACGAACCTCGACAAAATAAACCACCTATCTCGGCATAACAAAGTAAGGAATCGTGCTCAGCTTTCCGGCACGTTTCACGGTTGAAACCGTGAAACACCAGCCAGCACCGCAGGATTGCAGGATTCTGAGAAAAAGTGGATCGGCAAAGTGTCCCTTTGAAGAATATCCATCGAGAAAAACGGGAGAATTTAATTTCGGCGACACATGGCGAGTGCCACTCATAAATAACGCGGCGTTCTTTCGCGTCGCTGTGAAAGGTTGTACACCTAAGGCGGAAATCGAGCTGAAATGGATGGACAATCGATTGTGCTACGCGTATGACGTCGTGCGGGCGACAAGCAGATCGATGAAGTGGAATAACCAGGTTGGAAAAGAAGAGGAAGATCGAACCTACGACGAACGACCAGGCTGGTTTTCGTTTTCGCACTGAAACATGGAGTCCCAACCGAGAGTAGCGTGCTTCCAGATATATAAACGTATACCACGAACGTGTACCTAGGTTCGGTGAGTGCTGGCAGATGTATCTTGGCACGATACCAAAGCTCTAATGTTATCCGGCAACGAAGAGAACCGGTTGTAGACGAACGGCAAGTAAGGTATCGCGAAATTATCGTTACTCAAGAATTTAGTGCTTAACTGCAGCTTGCCAAGCGTCTAGCTGGTGTCGACGGAGAAAACCGACTAACTTCCTATTTTGTTTCTTCCGTCACTTTTCCCGCGGTAATCTGCCTTCCCTCGTATAATGTACAAAGAGCTATACTCGTTGGTAGAGCAGCTTCGTTTTGGAGCGTCGATAATTCTCCAGTTTATTAGAATTTTATTTGCGGTCGTATTTCGTCGATATCGTTACTTCTAACTGTGAAATGTTCGAAAGAATGGTCATGGATGTTGCAATTAAATAAATGAAGCGACTACCATAAACGAGTTTCTTACTGTTTAAGTTTCACCCTGAGTATACCCGTTTACGATATACAATTTTCAAGACGTTCCAGCTTAGACTGTTTCCCACGTTTTAGTCCTCTGTCCTACTTCTTCTTCTATCTTGCGCTTGCTTTCATTATGTTATTGTCCTTCCCGTTGTCTCTTTACCAGAGCCGTTTCGAAAGTTTTACCATACCAGAGTCTTAATCGTCTCACGAGATTCGACTATTTTTCTAGCTCCTGAGGGAGCAACCGAAGGTAAAAGAATCTGTTACTGGCGATCTCTCGGAGCTGAATAAACGGGTTGTGATCTCAGAGAAGTACGAAACGGTGTTTTATCGCCAACGGAAAACACATTCGTCGATATAGAATTCATCAATCTGTGTATACCGCTTCTTCGATTGCTTTCTCAAAACTTTTCCATTCCAATTTTTCGTTAACACGTCTCAATGTTGCCTGCCAACCACTTTGTTCTCCTATGATCGATCGTTTCAGGCGTTCTTGACGTTTAATAGCCGCCGAAGCCAGAGAAAAATACTCGACGCGAAGCGATGTTCACGGAAAAAAGAGAAATATATTTAGATTCGATTTCCATCGGTATTCGAATCCGTGGAAATTTCTTTCATCGCCACTAAAAGCAACGAACGATCGATTCGAAACGATGTACGCAAGAGGTTAGCACGAACGGAAGAAGTTCTGAAAATCATCAGCGAATAATACTAGATAGGTAATAGGACTGTGGGTCGATTCTTCGAGAATATTCAGATTCGAGCGAGCAAGTGGTAATATTAAGAGGAATTACAGTCCAAGTCAGTTACGGTTCAGGAAAAGTTGGCAGACGATTGGAACACTTCCACCAGCGCAGCGAGACGATGAGTATTGCAAAAGTTAAATGAGAACGAGTTAGGCTGGCAACAGACGATAAGCTCCGAGTCTCGCCTGCTTCCTGAATCATGTCGATAATGACGCACCATTGTGTGTGAATCTCCTGATGAGAAAATCTTATAAAAGCCAGTGAAAAACTGCCGACTGAAAGCCGACGCGACGCAACGTGGTCCGATTAGAACGTTGAAAGAGCAAGTACAGAACGTCGTCGTTCCGTACAGTTTACATGTTTTTTCTGACAAATAAAATTACGAGCAAGTTGACGAGAAGTCGGCTGCTAATAATACCTAACTTCCCTGAAATAATAGACGTTACGTGAAATAAGGAACCCACACGGTGGTTTCTTGAACGTTTATCGAATTATTTTGACGTCAATTGGGGTGGAACACGAACGGCTAACTTAAATCATTCTCTGCCGAGAGTGTTTTAGAACCTGCGAGTTTACTACTTGTAAATCTGGCGTGTCACAGACACGAAAAACATTGCCGAAGCTTTCACTGTGCTTCCATGCAAATATGTTTACCAGAGAAAAGCTTTTCGAGCGAATAAGCGACTCTCTCCGCGTCACGAATACACTTTGTTCCACCGTAGAAGATAACGATCGGTTAACGAGATTTCGAATTTCTCTCGCAGTAGGATTTTCTTTTTTCAAGCGACGAGATAAATTGTTTGCGCGAATCGATCTTGCTGCTATTTGTAATTTTAAATGGGAAAGATCTTCGAATCCTTGACCGACGACTTTGGCGACCGAAAAAATAGAAATTCTGAAGATCCAATGTAATCGGGCAAAAAGACTATTATAAATTCTATTAATATTCATGAACCGTTCGAAATACTCTTAACTTTAGTTATCCTTGGGAGAGTCAACTCAACTTCATTTCTAACGATAAGCAAAGCAAAATGGAACGTTCAATCAAGTAAAATACGACGAAACGATCATTAAGAATTAACGGGCCACGATTCGTACACGGCAGCTGATCGCTGGCGCTGAACTAATTTTCAGTTGGCTGCGAATCGATCGTTCGAAACGAATCACTTTTCTATGAGCACGATATGACACTCGAGCTGTTACAGACTATAACGAAAGATTCTGCTTTCAATTATGGTACATTGTAATTAGTACACTACACTTCGAGTTTGCGTCAACGTTTTAAAAAATACCCCTTTATTTTCAGTATATTTTGTTCGATGAATCGAAGACAACAGCAGCACGCGTTCACGTCTTTCGATTATCGCGTTTCACTAAAGTCCGATAGCCCGCGGCACAAGTAGCTTCGTTACGTAGCACCATTACATAGCAGCGATTCAATGTCTCGTCCTCTTATTTTCCATGCAATGCGCCGGCACGAATTGGATTTTTACCAACAAGGAAGTAGGCTGAAGAAGAGAAGAAAAGAGAAAAGAAAAGCGAGTATAAAAGAGTCGGAGCGTGAGTTGAAGGGATAGCGGTAGATTCGAGACGACCGCTGCTTCGAATCGAATAACGGAGCTACCCTCGGTCTGCTGCCTTCTCGCCGGAATAATAAGGACTCCATTCTCTCGAGATCGAGAAAATCGATCGCACCCTATCACGTCCATCGCGCATTATTGCCGCCGCCTGTTTCCGACAAGTCGTCCCCGCTGTTGGTCTACGTCTGATTGTGGCCACGCTCGACAGAACCATCCCGGTAGGTGTTGCCTTTGGTACTACTGTTCGCGATGGTGTACGTATCTTCCGGTTACTCCTCAACTTTTCCAGCCCCAACCCAGCAACAGAAACAGACCACACGCCCGCAAGAATAACGCACTTCCTCGATGAAATTACCTTGTCTACTCGACTGTCGAAATTGTCCGTTTCTTTCAGCGAAAAGGTTTGTACAATGTCATTTCTTAACTTGACCGAACAAAGAGCCGAGTTAGACAAGGAAACTTTTCCCGTAACCGATTGTAAGTTTGTAACAATTTTGTAACGCGACGACAAACTGACAAATCAGCTTCATTATGTGAAAAAGTGGATAAACGCCGGTGTATGCATGAAACAGGTACTAATTTTATAGCTTTTTTAAGTAGTACGTAATACGTATCGAGCATCTACCGTGTAACGTACTTTAAGGATTCGATCTTTTCTTTATAGAACAATCATTGCAGAAGACAACGAGCAATTAAATTCAGGTTGGAATATTATTAGGAGTTAGATAGAAGCAAATTATTATCGTGAATTGTTCAATGTAATTATACAATGAGAATGTTTGTATAAATTGTCAGCAGTTTGCGCCAATACTGTTCAGTATCTGTAAACGTTTCGCTCAGAAAGCAATTACGGATCTAATATCTCTAACTGGAAACTTCGCAAACCCTGATAGAATGTAATAATTTGAAAATTTATTACGTAATTTAGCAAGAGATTAGCAGATATTACAGCATCCTTCTCGCTGTTCCAATTTAAATCTTGCTCCAGAAATAAATATCTTGGCTTGCTTCTTGGTACTACCCTATCCAACTCGATAAACGATTTTACATACTTATTACGATTTAATCCTTTAATATCTAGACATTTAATAGTTACGCACTTATATATCCTCATAAGATATGACAGAGTATTTTCATTCTTTTTATGTACACTCAACGAACAGAAGGTTATACGAGACTATACCCTGTCGATTCACGAATGAAAATTAATTTCTATCGGCATTTGCTGTAGACTGAAATCGTCACGGAATCCTCTAGCTGGAATACGTGACCCAATATGTGGAGCAGGGCTTAGAACAACCCTCTCCTTTATTAAGTTAACCCTATATGCACGAAATCCATCCATTTATATATCCCGCGTGAACTCCGCTTGTATCTTTGTAAGTAATTGTGTCATTCGAGTATTCAAACAAAATCGAATTAATGATAATGACGAGCAATTTCGCAGATTATGTGCTAACGATACTACATGCACTACATGCAACGAATTTCTTGTTACAATGAGAACGAGTTTAACTTGAGATTCATTAAAAGTTATTAAAAATGAAGCGCCAGCCGAAAGCTTCACTAGTAACACTAAAGCAAACACGATTATCGTTTCTTCGCGACTCTAATTGAAACCGTAATCAGTCTTCCGCGACATTAAAAAGCTTAAAAATATAAAACTTTTTCGCAACTCTAATGTAAACCGTAATTAATCTGCTGGTCGGTCTACGTATACATTGACAAAAAAAGAAAAAACAGACAACTACAGATACTAAAAGCGAGCATAGTGACAAAGTAGTAACGAGAATAATTTTCCATGCTCTGGCTGATCCAGAGGATGGAAAACCATTAGTAGTTGCCCTCTTCTATGGCAATTTGCCGGGCCTCTTCGGCTCGTAGCCTCTTCTTTCTTCGGGTGCAATACCCGCTGAAACGAGCAATATATAAACGTTCGTTTCGAAACCTACACGCGACCACGACCACGAAATTCGAAAAATCGATGGACAAGACCAGAGACGAATGCTATGCTTCACTCGTGGTGCCAGCCTCACCGTCGATTTTTCAAATCAAATTTCCTGAAACAGGTTGGACACGCGAAAACGCGCCTACCCGACCAGAGACTGTGCCAACCTGCCCGGCCCTACCTACTTATAATTAACACTCACACCAGAAAGTATGCTACCTATCCTACCTAGCCCTATATTTAAAAAATAACAAAGCGGGCACACCAACACATTCGCTCCACGGTTCTCACACATAACCCGGGCGCAAGAGCCTACACTAGAGAAACGTCCCGGGACGCCTCCGACACCCGAGTTTGGCATACAATTTTCACGCTCTAATTTACATACCATTTTTCTGAAATCGACTGACGATGGCTACCGACCGTTGCATACAAATTTTTTGCATATTTTGATTTTAATTAGAATTAATTTGAAGCATATTCGAATTCTAATTTTAATTAAATTTACATAATTGTGCGCGATTATATGTATATTATCTAAAGAAATAATATTGTTTAATAGATGATACACAGTCTGGTATCATTGTAACGCAAAGGCAAGATTAATGGTCTGCTGTACATATCTAATAACACTGTTATTGTAAATTGTAGTCATACTTGTGAAATTTCTAAGTGTTTCAAAATTATAATAAATAGCAAAAACGACGCAATTCCACAGCCTAGCCAAACACACACACATACACACACAACGTGGAAAATACGTCGTGCACTATATATTAACGCAACGTCAGTCGCTGAGAAATTAGGTATTAAGTTATTATAATCACCTGTCTCCTACCTAAGTAGCACCTGGACACGTGAGTGAGGTTCTGGCAATAAATATGGAAGAGATTAAACCTGAAAATCCTAAGCTAAAATATGATCAATTGCAATATTTAGTATATTATGTATCTAACGATCTAATATTCCTCGACTTTGTAGTTCAATTTTATTTTCAATTTCAAAGACTGTTATACTTTACTTTATTTCATTACTTTAATGAATTACAAAAAAACTAAACTGCTAAATACAAATGAAGAAAAGTTAATAAAAAATTTATTTCTTAAAATTTATTTATTAATTTATTTCTTAAAGAACAGATTAAAATTCGATACAAATAGTATTTATATCGATAAATAACAATGAAATATCCTCAGGCGATTCCTTCATCAAAACACATCTTTGAAAACATAAAGAAGCGTTTGAAACTTGTTTTGATTCTGAAATCTGCCTGTCGCGAAGTGTCTTCTTGCACGTGGAAATTTGAAACATTCTTGGGCGGACAAAATTAAAATTTGGTATCTTTCGTCTTTAATATATTTCACATTTCAAATTTTACCGAATATGGAACTCGAGTAATAAAATTGTTCGATATCATAATGAAACAGAAGATAAAATTAAACGTTATTCACGAAAACTCATTAGCACTATAATAATTTTAGTCATATTTCAATTGAAATCTCTCATAATAACGAAGCCTGAGGGTATCAGACTTTTCCACTACGATATACCTAAATGAAGTTATTTCGTTATTTATTACAATATTCATATTTTATTTATTTATCAATATGCAATGTCCGGGAATTTCATCCTTCTACAGAATTATATAAACTTTGATTTTGTAAATAATTTTATATTCTACGATTTTCAACCATGATTTCATACATGTAATAATTATCAACATTACGTTTTTTATATTGAAATACAAAAACGCGATGTGCAAGAAAACCTATCCTGAACTAATAAATAAAACACAGACAAGAAACGTTACTACTCACGAATATATTAAATATCCGCGGTCACTATGCTCGTCAAAAATTCTACGTAATACAACCAGTCACCCGTGCCGATTCGGACCTTTCATCCTACGACATGATTGAGTGACCGGAGGAACAAAAATGCATGCGACTCACCATTAGATACGAAGAACGCTGCTCGATGTCGATGACCCAAAAGAAGTTATTGGGAAGCCCATCAAATAGAGAGAAAAAGGGGAGAACTCGAAGAAATCTGTAACAAAGCGTGTAATATTGTAATTTGTTCTTAAAAATAATATTGATTATTTGAAAGTTTTAAAACAATTTGAACTGTGTAAATTTTCAACAGATTCTATTTTTTAATTAATACGAATTAAAGAAAGGAAAATGTGAAATGACAATATTATCACAGACAATTGACGATAACGAAACAAAATGTAAAAGTTATTTTAATTCTTCAACAAAGTCTAGAGAACCTAGGTTGGATTAATGATAAAAAATTCGTTTAATTTCATTGAAATCAAGAAGTAATTTAACATATTCGAATTAAAAAAGTGATTTGTTTAACCTCACTTATTTTTACCTTAATCTTCGTAATAAACCGTAAAATTATAAAAAATATCATATTACGTACATATTAATTACGTTAGTATCGTGAATTATTTTTGAGGAATGTAGTTACATCAATTGAATACTAAATAAACATGACAACTATCTAATAAAAGTATGAAACAACGTAGAAATACGTTTGCCCTAATGAGAATAAATTAAACGTTACCATATTTGTGTGAGAAGTTAGCTGATCAAATATCGAATATCGAATAGAACGAATATTGTTAAACATCATGGCGTCCTTCTAATGCTTCGATGTTTCTCTCGCAATCAACAACCCTGTACAAAAGAGAATCAGAACATTCAAATAAATGTATAAAAGGAACAGATTACATAAAAACGAAAACATAATAAAGGTCAAGTACTATTTTGAAAGCTTACGATACGAACTACTAATAAATGTAACAATCAAGGAAACGATCAAAGGAAGAAAGATAATTTAGTTATAAATTATGATATTTTATAAATTATTGAGTAAAACGTACCTTAAACAATGTTAATAGCAGCCTGGATATAAACGGCGAAAGGATGACGACGAAAGTATTACGCAGTTAACGAACGCCATGCTCGGATGATGCGTCTTAACGACTCGATTTTCGACAATAGAATAACCCCCCGCGCAACAGGTTTGAGTCGCGCGCTACGTAATTCGGAGGGGTGGGGCTACGAACACACACGAATAGAATTCGGTTAATATCCTACAGAAACAATTTTTTTCTGCTAGATACGTAGCTACTAGATACGTACGTAGATGTTTACAATAAATTTCTTGTAGTTTCTATACGTATTTATTTTCAGATTGGTCCCAGATTTCACAAGGGAATCACGATAGTCGTGTCTCGTTACAATGTTAATGCAAAATGTTTTATACGATATAAATGGTCATGTCCCGTTACAATGCTAATACGAAATATTTTATATGATACACGTAATCATGTCTCATTACAATGCTAATACAAATTGTCTTGCATTATACATATAACATATATAAGTTTCCTGTAATAAATATTGAAATATTCTTGTAAATTACTGTATATAGAAATGCAATAAGTACATATATATGTATATTCACTCTTAACCACCTTCAGTAATCGGATTTGGTGGATATATGTATGTAATAACTCTTCTAAATAATACCCATTATTCTAAATCGCAGATGAATTCGACAAAACAAAAATAAATCTAAAAGCTATATATTTACCCGACAACTTCTAAATGAATCGTTCTCGAATCTTCTTACTGCGCTTCCCGTCCAAGACACACTTCTACAGTTCTGTTACCCACCAATATGATATATCGATCGCAAGAAATTTATATCGATTGCGATTGTACATTGCGATATATAATTGCGTATTTCGCCGTTTCATTGGTGCTTTATTTCTACCAAATATAAGATCATTGCGCGCGCATTTCGTACAGAGATACATTGTCTAACTTGAAACAAAAAATAAAAAACTCCATTCTTTTAACCTTCTCGTCTATTAAATAATACAATTGATTTAGAAAAATAACTGTAATTTTATTTTTTAAAGTTTGATTTAAGTCAAATGAAAGTATCCTAATGTTAAGTCTCAGTCTTAAATTTTATTAACATAATGAACTGAATTTGATAGCGCGTAGTACCGTAATGCTTCTTCACATCTGAATGATTTTGTCCTCAAAATAATTTCGATTGTATATATAAAATAGTTTTTCTATTATACATCCTGTTCGAAACCACATGTTCTGTAATACCGACTATTGCGAAAATTTATTACATCTACAATTTATAACATGGCACGCCGTTTATTTAAACAAAGTTTTAGCTAAAGCTCGATTTATGTATTTGAATACGAACTACTATTATATTAATTAGAAATCTTAGATAATAAAAAGAATCAGTATGATCTTCTTATATAAACTATTTGTCTCACGACAGGTTTAAAGAAAGGAAATTCTACCGTATATTAAATACAAATTATATACGTTAGTAAATAAAATAACGTATGTAATTAAATTAATAATTGAACTAACAAAATACTTTAACGTAATCTTATATTAGAAGATAAAATAGAGTTGCGTGTGTGAAAATATATTAAACTTAAATACTTAATAATTAATTGTCGTTAACGACTCGGAATTAAAAAATTGAGACGAAATGACTCGAGAAAAGATATATTAAACAAGAAACATATTTTTTCACATTTTTTTCAAATGCGAATACTTTGCTCAATAACGTAGATTGTATGTATTTTAATAAAGTTTTTATGGAAGATTAAGATCATTCAAATGCATCTCTGTAACAGAATTGTTGGATTCACGATTTTCGCAGGATTAGATAAATAAATGTATTCATTCTGAAGAAGATGGAAGCGTAAGAGGATAGGAAGAGGCGTGAGATTATATAAGTGGAACAAGCTAACTCCGTCCACTTTGTCGACATATTTCTTTTGCGAGGAAAGCTTATTTCACGTAGTCTACTCGTAATCCATCCGTTTACTTTAGTAAGGACTGTATCGATCTGCGCTGCGCGTTGCAGCGCGCATTCGTATACGGAATGAATATGCGTCATTTGTGCGTGAGTACATAGAGAGTAGCTTGGTTGCGATGAATTTCTGATTCAGATCGTTTTCATGGGCCTATATCAGTACACTGAAAACTATATTAGAAACGAAGATTCACTCGCCAGTTTTACTATAAATATTAAATGAAAAATATGTTATACCCTTTTCAGTATATAATTTTAAATAATTTTCCAGGCGATACGCAAAGGATGGAAACGGTTGCAAACTCTGTCAGTTAATTACTTTAACGAGCTTTAAGTGGCATGTGTTCATCGCAAAAGTCGGTGACGCGAAAATATAGTCGGCGATGCGATATAGAGAACCAGAACTAGGTGTTACACATTCTACGCAACGCTGCAGAAGCAAGAGGATTGCACGTCCCCGTATTTTTGGAAGCGGAATAATGCGTTTGTATTCCTGACAAGTTTCATGAAATTTTATCGTTGCTAGAATTTGAATCTTCCTTTTTGGACGATGTCTGGATGAAAGAAAGTTTGAGATAACTTGTGTAAATTTGGTTAATTTAATTACAGAAGTTACTTCCTGTGTTTGCCTTATGAAAAATTTACTCAGAGCTTTAGCTTAAAGAAGAAATATCTGAAAGTAATGCATATTTTGTTTTAATTGCTCTGTCTAGAACGAAAGGAATTAGATACATTGTTACGATTTGCATTCGTGAAACTTCGAACTGGAAAGAAATTGTAATTTCTAGGCAACGTTGGCAAAAATTATTGAAACATACGAATCGTATATACATATTCCCTTATAAATCTTCGGAACACGATTACAGCCGCATTAGGTGTTAATTTTTTATGAGTTCTCGGATAGTTAGTTAAGTCAACTTAACGTTTGGTTTGCTTTTTAATGTATTTTGTGCTTAATATTCTTTAACGTGACAACAATAAGAACACAATTTTACTCTATATGGTAATAATAAATACATTGTGCGTGTAACAATAACAGTAACAATGTGAATTGGATAACAACGATATTAGGATAAATAAAAGATATCGCGTAATTTATCTATGCTTATGTCCACCATAAGTACCACCAGAATGATCATTTCCTCCATAATTATGAACCTCCGCGAAGAAACCTCCATGGGGATGAGAATGATATTTTACGCTCCTCATGTTGCCACCAGGTTCGTGAATATGGTACTCTCCTTCGACCTCTTTACCTGCGATTTAAAATATTTTTATCAATCATTCTCTGAGAGGCATGCGTTCACTCGAATGTTCGTATTAACGATTCAAAGACGCGAAATATCCTCACATCCGTGTCATATTATTACTCTTTTCGTTGTAAATTGGAGAAAAAGTGCTAGAACTCCGGACTGGTCGACAAACAAACTCGCAACTAGTTCTAATTAAGAGGAAGTTCCACTGTCCAATTAATTCGAGGTTCTAATTAAGAGCACGAAATCAAGTCTCGGTACATTTTCTTGTCGGCGCTCGATCAATGTTTTGAGCTTGGCAGTATACGTACCGTCGCGATGCTCCTTCTGTCCATGGTAATCCTTAGTGTGTTTATCATCTACACCATAGGCGTATTTATACTTAGGGTGGGCCTTGTAATCGTGATGATGATGGCCGTGTTTGTCTTTCCAAATGATCTCCTCGTGATGGCCCTCCACGGGTCCAGAAAAGTGATGAAAGGAATACGCATGACCATGACCTGCACCCCCACTGTGTCCAGCTCTATCTACGCTACCAGCGTCTTCGTCGTCTAAAATTAAATGTCGTAACCTTATTTTTAAATTTCAACGTTAATACAATATTTTACCGATAGCATACCTTCGTGAAACATTTTTAGTTGAGCAGTAGCAAAGGTGACCGAGATCAGGGCAAAAACAAGCAAGTTCTGCAAGCAAATAAGACAAGAAAAGAATTGTCAATTTTTAATCTACCTTCTGACGCAGAGCATGCGGTTGGATGGAAAGTCGTGGCAAAAATACCTCGAAAATTAATCGTGAAAATCGAACGTTGGAAGAACACGACAGAAATTCATTTTAATCATAAAAGGTCGCGCACTCTGAGTAGAAAATTGCAAAAGGAGAACCGTTATTCTTCCTCAGAAATATGGATGATAAGCGGAACAGACTCGCAGAGGCGATTTTCCCGATCGCATAAAGACTTCTAGAACATGCTGCGTTTCTACTTTACGATTACGACTTTGTAATACTTTGTCACGGATCCCGTGATCCGTTTTACGGAACGTCGCCCCACTCTTTAATCAATAACATCGGTGAAACTTGAAATTGGAACGATCGATCGCATTAGACCCGTCTGCCAGCATTCCTTCGTTCGACGAACTGTTCAAGTTGCTTGCGTTGTAATCCTTGCTTAATTGTTTCTCAACGAATTTGTATCAAGTAAATGTGTCAATAATCGCAACGCTAACTTTCACCAATAATCTCAAGTAAGATGTAATGCGTTCACCGCTACTTTCCAACACTTGTATCCTCTGTATTCACCTGTATCAACGCCATATTTGCTCCTTTGGAGGATCACGAATAGACTGATTATTGGATGGCAAAAATCCTATTTTATAAGAGCGTTCAGCTCGCGAAAGAAAGAACTCGTTAAAGCATTAATTTATTTGTCATAGCTTGCCAGTGATTTCAATAAAGTGAGAGGCAAAGCTAGTAGTGCTCGCTGGACCGAATGTTTCTTAAAAGTCGCCGTTAAAGTCCTAGTTTTCGTCATAGCCAGCCACGGATTAACTTCGGAATTATATTGTGATGTAAAAGGTTGACAAAAATGCATTGCGAAACACTTGGCAAACCAAGAAATTCAGGCTTCCTGTTTCAAAATACCTTTGCTAAGGCGAGATCAGGTCCGGATATACGAAAAAGTCGATTGAAACGATCTGCTAACGAAACGTAAATTTTTCACGTTGAAACGCACGATCCAACCAACGATATTTGCGCATACCGTTAGTAAACGGGAACTTTAATTTAAAGTTGTGCTCGTTATTATCCAAATTCTAGTATACGCAAATGCATTACCGATGCTTTAGTAGATTTAATCAACACGAAAATCTGCGATAATTCTAGAATTATAGAGCTACAATTATTCCCATGTTGGCTCTACTCGATTTCATTGAAGAAATCGTCCTATCATATATTCGATCAATAACGTAAATTAGACTGTCAAGATTAATGAGTAATAAATTGCGTGTTTTCGACGATAGAGCGAACGAGTGTCAATATGTCGCTTGAATAGCCGCATCCCAGCATGGCAATACAGTTTATTGTTGAATTTATTGCATTTCCGCGCAGCATTCGCTCGCATGATACATTCATTCCTGACTGAATTGTAATCTATCGATTCAATGGAAAGTCAAATACCCTCTCTTCCTTTCTCCCCTCTCTCTAGGAATATATCTCTTTGATTTAATGATTATCACCGTTGTACGTTGCTAATGTATGTTGGGTAATGAAATATTTTTGACGAATTGCCTTATGAATTATTAACGAATTTATTATCGAAGTTGCATTAACGTTACGTTTATTGAAAATCCCATGCCATTATGTAAATGTATTTTCAGAACGCAGATGAAGCTACGGTTTTCTAATTCGTCAACCTATCATGTACCCTTTTTGTTTCCGGTATCGGAAAAAGATTATGCCCGGTCTGATGATTAATTAGGATAGGGTTTTATGCGACAACAATACTCAACTTTGTAATATTTTCTGCAGAGTGCATATCTCTGTGGGGAATATTTTTCAAATATAGCTTTGCTCGAGTTTTAGCTAATTCTCGCGCGGTTCGGCAATAACTCGATGATTTACGAAACAAGCTTTCGGAAGCAGCGACGAGGCAATCGAATAATGTTTCTTTTAGTCGTCAAAATTGCGCAACTCAAAGGAACTTTAGAAATTCAACAATATTAATCTGTGGCTTGACAATGCAAATTGTTCATTTAAATTTCCGTGTTGCGGATATGATATTTATCGCTTACATGAATTCAAAGTTGCACATCAGTTACAAGCAAATTCGTTATTAATTCAGACGCTTGCGAATTACCCGTGAAACTCACGATGGGTACTATCGTTACCGAAACTAATATACATACATAGTTTCTAGTGATTACCAACTATGTAATAGGAACTAAATAATTTACAATACCGACATGCCATGTACATATATTTGAACAGAGGTTATTTGATCTTAGTTTATTGACTGCGAAAACTTTCTGCATCTGTAATGTCAATGTTTAAAGTTATAATCGGAAGGAGACAACAAAGAAGACTTTGACATTAATTACAGGTTTTTGTTAACATTGTATTAATTACAAAACTGTACATATTCTTGAAAACGTAAGCCTCTCGCGCAACGATACATCTAACAAGATGATTTAAAATTACAAGGTTGAGATGCATCTAGTGTAAAATTTACCGATGTTAAGATAACAAACATTAGTCTTACATGGTATTAGTGACTGATACTTAATTTGACGTAATACTAATTCAAGTTTGCGTATACATAGCATATACATTCAAGTTAGCATCCACTAATTGAAATTTGGTTTATCTACAGAAGAGCCTCGTCTTGACAACCATGTCGTAAGAAATACGTGGGCAAGGTGACGTTAGTGCAGGGATTAATGAGTTTTGAATGGCATGTGTAGATACAGGCGCGGTCCATGTTCCCTCGGAAGATATTATTCCAGACTCTACGTCGGAGCTGAAAATAAAAGCATTTCTCGTTTTAACTTTAAAGATATCGACTGTCGAAATTGAAAACTTCGATGTCAAAGTACACGTTGTACCGTTGTACTGGAGTGTTACAAGTTACTATGATATAATATTTGGTATCTTACGTCTTGAGAACAGGTGAATTATAAAGAATAAGAGGATTCACGGGTGGCGGTCTAAGGAGAACGACGTCAACCCCGGAGGATTGCAGTTCGCTTTTTAATGCTTCTGCAGCTCCTTCTACGGCTTTTCTGGAAGCGCTGTACGCTACCAGTCCTGTTCCAATTTTGGTACCGTAGCTAGTCGTGGAATCGCCCAGGAGAATGATGCGTCCTTCGAAAGAAGAGCATTTTTTACAACTTACCACGGCATAGAAGATCTTTCGTGTATGTTTTCAATTTTAAAATTGAAGCAGACCTCTTTTTACGCGCAAAAGAGGAATGAACATTCTCGCGGTCCTAAGTGGCGCCACTAAGTTATGTCGCAACATCGATTCCCACGCCGAACTCGGTTGTCTCTCTATGGCACCTGATAGGGCCAAACCGCCAGTGTGCACGATTGCCCAGAGACCTATAGTCGAGAAAAGTTGGAACATCAGTGTAAAGTAGAGGGTTTGGACAACGTGACAGACACAGCGAAGATGGAAGTGCGTCCTTGCGATATTTTTACCAGATCTAATACAGATGTTGAACGCAAATGGGACCTTAGCAATAAGAACTACAATTTGCTTCAAGAATTTGCTAGAGAAAGGATACTGAAAATACAGGAGGAACGATACATATCGAAGTATCGAGTCTAATATAACTGCGTTGTAAACCGATGTTTGCGAAGATATGGAAAGTAAGAAATATGAATTGAAATAAATTCCTTTCCTTCGACGGGCGGTTGCCAGTGGCCGTAGTTTGGATTTGTTCTTTTTAAACAAGCAATTTCTAGGAAATTTGAAAACTCTGTTCCATGCATCTCTGCTGTATGTAATTCCTTTTTTTTNCGTTTACATCTCAGGCTACAATTTCAATTTGAAATTTTGAAGCATAACTTAATAATACTCTTTATAAAATTTCGTACGCGCCTTTAGGTTCGTATAATTAAATAACACGGTAGCGACTTAAAGTCGAAATGAATAGCCTGGAGCACACAGCTGGCCATTGATGAACGGTAGTGCGAGAAGTTTCTGAAACAAAACTCGAACACCGTGCGAAACTTAATTAACTTTCCTTCAAGATAACACGATTTTTGGTTAATTAAGCATCCCATCTGTTCACCCGACATCGGCTAGAGATATTCTTTAAAGGGTCTTCAACTTTTCATTCGAAAACTATCGGCAAGAATAAGTTCAGTACTTTGTAATTGAGATTGTAACGAATAGAACTATGAAAAAATGACCGGAATCCAATAAAGAGCTGTTCGATCTTCGCGTTAAATCAACAATCGCTTGCCATCTTCGCCAGCCGGAAGTTTCGCCCTAACTGCATCCAAACAAGCGCGTAAACTGTCCTCCCTCGTTGAGTCCAGCTCCAATGGTACGATTCGACCGCGAGCACGTACTTCCGCATCTTGTGGGTTCCCTTGAGTTGTGTTCGTCGGATCCTCCTCTCTTTCCTTCTGTTGTTCTATCGCCCTTACGATTTTCATTGATGGGGAATTTCCAGAAGGATCCAGTAGACCAGCAAACACCTATGCGACAATTGATCGAGCTTACAAAAAGCATATTTCTATGTAATATCTATCGTCGTTAATTTCTTTAGAAAGAAAACTGATCGCGCAAAGTATGGAAACACAACGGGTATTACCTTGTAACCAGCTTCGTAAAGTGCTAGGGCGATCTGCAGGCCTACGGAAGTATCGCAGCTGGTCACGAGTACATGCAGTTTGTTACGAGTCTCGTACTCATCGGTGGCATTCCTCGATTGCCGCATTAGGTAGGCCAACAGGGCAGCGGCTATCGAACACAGAGCTAATATTTGTAGGGCCAAAATGGCCCCAGTCTCAGCATCCATCCTGCCAGGTAATATTCAATCTGCAAAGCAGAAGTTACATCTGTATTACGGTACAATTCAAGCCAGATCATACGGATCATTCCACTTCCGCAATGCGTCGAAATAGTTTCTCATCGCTGTTATTGTACTGCTCAGCGCTAAATTTCATATTGCAGTTTCACATACTAATATATTTACAACGTCGATTTCTCTATTTTGCATCATTCGAAAGATACTATGTATTAACTACGTCTGAATACGTAGTTGAAGGATAAATATGCTAGGGAAAATTACATCAGTTTCTCCTCACATCTGCAGCATTAATTAGCAAACCTGTGGACTTCGAGTGATCAAACTTAACGAGAACGCGGATGACATCCGCGCCTCTTACAATCCATAATGTTTACGGAATATTATAAATTTGCTCGCTTCGATTTCATGATGCTAAAATTTCAATCTCATTGCACAATATCTTTATACGATGAATTTACTTCGTACACATCGATATTATTTGTATCAACGTTTTCGATGGCGGCACGCAATTCGTATAAATCCACCGCGAAGCGTAATTCTGTGCACGAATGCCGTTGACAGCCGATCAATCAATAATGACGCCATAAGGCATAGTATATTTAACCTAGACCCGCGACAACGAAATTGCTGCGAAATGGTCGGACAGCGACGATACAACAAATCAAGGATTTTCACGCGTATTGTCAGCGGATCGTGTTATTTCATTCCATAAAAAATTGCCGATGGCCTCGGTGTGTTCATCGATTACTGACATCTCACAGTAGTATTTCACACCGGTGAGACATTATGTAGTCTAACTATCATCTGAGATAAAATATATTTCTCCACTACATCTTAACGTAGTCGAGAGTAATGTCATTTTATAATAACAATGTGAAAGTAAATAAATTAGAAATCAATTCTCCGATGCATTGGTATGCGAAGAATATAATTCTTATCAGAATATTTATATTTGAATATTTGAATATTTTCAGAACAGCAAAGAACTTGAATTTCTTTTTCGTTTAGAAAGTCTATTTTCACGTTCCACTCTGTAATTGAATTCTTTGATAATAATTTGGCGATATATCGATATTCTAAAAAATTTTATCAAAAAGATTTCACGGCAATATTTTTTTCAATACGAAAATGTTGTGAAGTTTCCCAATACTAAAAGCATTTTTAACTAACAGGTATATATAGGTTGGATGGAATTCAATTAAAGATACATTTTGTTTCCATTACACGGTTAATAATACAGAAAATAGAAAACGGTGGTTTCACTTATTTGCGACGAAATAATTTCAGTAATTCGTTCGCAAATAATTTTTTCTCAAATTATTCACGAAAAGGTACCTGTTAGTTGGAACGATTTCTAACCGTAAAATCAAGGAAGTTTTCACGAACGAAATCACAGAGAGGAAGAACATATTTGAAATGTAATGCAATAAATTGTAATGATTCAATAACTTGGGGAACGTGTCTACGCGAGGGTATCACGGCGAAACACATCGCAAATTCTGTTTTTCCCGCGAAAAGTGAAGGGCGATGGAAAGGTTTTTGCTCGACGCAATGACTCGCCTTTCTAAAGTGTATCTGAGTTCAGCGAGGCGTGGTTTAAAGCCGCTTCTATTTTTCTTCACAGCTGACCATCGATCGTCATCGTTGCAACAAACTTTGTTTTGATTCGTAAATTTGAACATAAGCCGCTTTCAAATTTCGCAATCATGAAAATCAGTAAATATCAAAACATTCGTCGATTTTTGCAAAAGGTATTTGAAGATATTAATTTTGAGAATCGTGAGAGTTTGAGCAACGATCAAAGGCCATTCGAAAAACTAGACGCTGTAAAGTACGATTGCAAGTACGAACGTACGATAGTTGCGATTTTCAACTCAAGATCGCAAGTAATTTCTTGAAGTAACGTACAAGCGTAATTTATTTGGAATAAAAGCGATTTGAACTGTCGATCGACTTTCGTGTCAGCTATCCATTCATGAAAATGGTCATGTATCGGAATCGTCTCTGCTCTAGAGCTCGTAAAAATCTCGAGTTTCCGTGCGCGAGTAGCCGCAAATGCTCACCTCGTGTATCGAACAATATACCTAGAAAGCGTATCGTTGAAAATTACACTCAGCTGATGCCCGGAGTATTCAGAGAGATTCTGTTTTCAATGATAAGCTTCGATTTCAAACGGAATATGAGAGTTCACTGGCTGATGCAAATTATTCGAGGAAAGTGCGCGGCTATTAACACATGATAAATTACATTTTTGTCATTCGAAAGCTGACGGGAATACCATGTGGACAGAATTAATACTTTCGAACGCTTCCATTGGTACCATTGATTGCAACTGATGCATTATTTTTGTACACGTGATCGCGCGTCGCTGTGGTAGTAACAAAAATTCTGAATATATTTAAAATTATTACATTTGCTACAAAATTGCGCGTATTCCACTTTTACTAATAACGTATGGATGCATGAAATATCTTAATCTGAGACTAAAAAGAGAAACTGTCTTTAGTTTATAGACACCTGCAATTTTTTCAAGAATCTTCACGTATACAGAGCTGCAGATGAGAACGCAATGGAAATACATATACGCGGGAACAAGTTTGTTTGTGCGCCTCGATTGCGTGCCAAATCATGGCGGTTAACTTTCTCTGGAATGCAGGTACAGAAAGAAACCTGCCTGAAAGACAGGTGCTACGAAATTATGGAAGCTTATCCGAGATCTCTCAAATACCGCATCTGTATTTTACAACCTAACTCTCGGTGAAACCTTCAGTTTTTATTTCCTTTCTATTTTTTCTTAATTAATTTATCAACCAGTTAGCGCAGAGTTCAAACCTTATTAAGTCGCGAAAATAATTGTTCGCGTTATTTTATTCATCATTTTATAAAGAGTAGCAGATAAGAGCAGGAGAGTACGCGTGGCATTCGAAATTTGTAACTAAAAGAAAACAGTATACGCGTGAAAATAGTATGGAGGATATTTTTGATTCAAGAGAGAAAGCAAGTGTCGATATTTAAACTCGCGTGCTGCATAATTGATAGGAATTTGCAGGGATGCACAGACGTCGTATACACTTTATCTAGAAAGGTAGATAAAATTCGAGGTTCATAAAATAAATTATTCTCCTTCCTTCGACTTAATATTATAAATTAGCAGTATCGTTAATAATTATACGCTCCCACAATTTCATTCGAGCGAAACGAAGTAAAAGGCCAGTGGAGTTGGCATTTATTTGCAAACTAGCTCGTTCGGTAGATCCATAAAAGACTTTCGTTATCGAGAAAAACTGTTTCATTGCTTTATCGCTGCTACACTAAAACGAAATTATCTACACCTTTCGTTCTGCATCGAAACCGAGATGGGTATAAAGAAGATAAGGTCGGTTGCAAGTTGCAGCTTAAAAAAGGACATCTACTTTTGCTATCTTCTTTATAAAACGACAACTACGACCATGATGTCATACCAATAAGCAGCTATGTCACGTCTATTAATCGCTAATGCTGCGTGAGGTATGCACCAGCCGGAATGTTGGGAGTTACACGAATTACACGTATATGGGTGTTCTAGACACGAGTTTAGAAGCGCTAATACACAAGTATCGAGACGGTGAGAATGGGCCTGGACCTTCGTATCTACGGTATGTACGGACGAATCACATTTCGTGGTCGCATTATCGAATTGCAGAAGTTTATTCGCTCGTACTAATTTCGATGGGAATGTAGAAATATCGATTAGAGGCTTGGCCTCTCCTCCGTGTGCTCCTTCTGATCTAGAATCTTGCCCAACAATCCCGGGCTCTCTGCGCCCGCGCGATGGAACATTGCAACGTTCCATTACCTGACCGATAGAAATCTTACTAAAATAATTCGAATGAAAACACCTGAATATGTGGAAAGTTATAGGCGGTTATTAAAACTCGGCGATTGCGGAATCGGAATATTCTCTCGTCCTCCGAGCATGAAATATTCAAATTAATATGTACATATGCATCGTGGTTCCCGCTATTTTTATGTAGGCGGTTGAATCCCGCTAGAGAATTAACCTAGTCTGTCTTCGAATCGTTCGAGGAAAGCACGAAGCTTAGCGCGCGATTTAACGGAGTTTCCTGGGCAACCAGGCGGCTCTTTTCTTTACGATCGTAAGAAATATTAGCAAAGTACTGGCATTTGCAGCGCTGAGAACGTACATCGCCGTGTAAGCAGCGGCAACTAACAGTTGCGTAGATACATCCAACAGTACAGATAAACGTGCAACGGTACTCCATGTTGACCGCGAGTGACCGCGTGGAAAAGTTAAATGCTTGCGATCCGCAAATATCATTCGGTTGCTATTTGCACGATAATTATCGCAATGTTTACCTGGCACTTTGCATTTCCATATATGTTACGTAACTATGGAATGCTTATAGCTGAAGATCAATCGAAGAAAGAGCTTCTCGACGTTAAATCGGCCGTGCAAAAGTAGTGAAAAAAACCAAATAGATTAGGTTATTGGTTACGCAAGTAGCCTAAGTAAACCGATACGTGACGTCGGCCGTGGCAATTATATAACGATATCGCGAATCCTTGGAACATGATTTTACGAGCTCGCACCTCGCCGACGTGTACGTACAGACATCTCATTCATACATTAGCGACCACATGCCACGATACCCGCTTAGAAAGTTTAGGCCAAGCACTTTTCCTGCAGTTAATTGGAAAGCTGAATACGATTTGGTCGTCGAGGAACGAGAAAAATTGCGTGGCACTGAAGTTCCTCCTTTTGTATGCATAAGTTTGCAACGACTGAAAGTTTCTTATCGTAATCGTTAAAACAAAGACGAATCTGTTTAAGCTTGCATATTTCCGCGCGACATTTATCGTATCCTACACCTTCGTGCGAACTCGATGAGAATCCTATAAGCTTCTACGAACGAAAGTATCGTTGCAGCGTTGCACGAACGACTCTTTGTTTCGATTAGCTGTTAAGCGAAGATCGTTGCTTCCGCTTCGAAACCTTCGATTATCGTTGCTGGCGAACCGTGTCAACGGAAGGAGACGGCTGCCAAGATGTTTGGTCGATCAACAATGTAAATAGTTGCAACATTTGCGAGAGTTCAGAAATTTTTCTAATTTTTTATAAAAAAAGAAACTATGTTAGTAAAAAAGTAAGTAAAAATAAAAGATCTCGAAAGAGTGATATTCAACAGAAGCTGTCGCTCGACTTTCGAAAAACAAGCTAAGTTAATAGTATGTACATATATCGCTTACGATATTTTTGCCCGAACGCACAAAGAACGGCTTACAATGATCGTTTAATGTCCATGTTTTGCTATATAATTTTTTATATGTTACGCGCCACTCGGTTTCTCGATTCACGCTCTGCTTCACCCTTAATCAATTTACCGCTTCATTGCAATTGTAGATGCGATGAGCATAATATTAATCGTAAAATGTTTATTGACGTGCCGTTCTCACCACGTTTCATACATTTAAGGCTAATTTTAATAATTGTGTTCGATGACAGGTTTGCTCGTTAAAGCTCTTAAATATGCGAAACAGATACGCTCATCTACATGGATATATTTGCTTGAAATCTGAATATGTCACTGGACAGATACCATAAAAAAGTAAACGAAAGGATGAATCCAGTTGATTATGCACGATTATGCTAAAGCACGAATGTTTCTCCTTATTAAGTGATAATATTCTCGATAAAGAGATAATAATAAAGATACCGAGTCAAAAGCAGTACTTACTTGAATTTGACAGAAGAGTTGTGAACGTCGAGGTCGAGTACTTAGTCACGTCACTTTGGTATTCGATGGCCTCTTGTCAAGAAAATTCGGCACTCGAAAAGAACACAAAGCGAGAAAACAGCGGATTTACGAGCACTCGAAAGTTACCGGCGAGCGGCAGGCCGCGACGCGTGTTTCTACGGCACAACTGGCTTTCGAGAATTCCCGCTTGGAATGCCCACGAGGACGAACGGTATAAGATGCTTCGACGTTGGCCGTCTCGACAAATGGAAAAGGCACGGTCGAAGCATCTTCGCCGCGCCTACAATTATGTGTCCGTGTCTATCGCTCCTCAATGCTCTTCGACTTTCAATTGCCTACACCTCCGTCAATGTTAATTTCTAAAGAACGGACTGTTTAACTGAGACTGTGTCTCGATTTTTTTTTTTTTTGCAAATAAATCGCGAGTTTTCCAAATTAGTTTGAAAATGACTGAATCATTACGTATTCGATGTCAACTCCGTGTTTCGCTGTAAAGGAAAGTGACGAACTCTCTCGAGAAATTTCTTTATATTACGTAAAAACATTTGTTCCGGTTATGCTGAAATGCGGAATACCTGAATTTACGAGAGGAGATTTTAGTGGTTTAGGAAAAAATTAATTTTAATTTGCTTAAAGTAAAGCAGCTTTACGACTTTCCTTTTTTATTGCCGCGCGGATACAGTGGATCGTCTTTTACTCGTTTTCCTCGCACAAAATAAAATAAAATATCGCGACAGAATTTCTGAAAACATGGTCACGTAATCAATTTTGTGGGGAAAATATGATGGCTTAGTGGTGGCTTAATGAGAACGTCGCGTCGGTAGGATTTGAAATTACGTAGATCGGAGAAGCTCGCTAGGTAGGCGTAATATGCAGCATCGACAAAAAAGATTCGCTTAATATCTTAATCTCTTTTATAGCGAAATAATACTTTTTTCTTTAATCGTTCTTAACTTGTACATTTCTTGCAACATTCCTTGGCGTGTTAACAGTTTTAAACATCTCTGAAAAAAAGATATCAATTATTTTTAAATTTATAGAAGTTCTATGACGATGTAGAAGCCACCAAATGCATTATTCGAAGAAGCACTAACGACTACGAGTTGCGGAACGTGTTTTTCATTTCATTCAGTTAATCTATCGTCATATCTTCCGTCAAGCCCTCTACAAAATTCTGGTCCGCAATGACCTACATACTACTTGATCGATTAATTTTCCTTTGACCTCGTTCTTTTTACAAATTACGAGGTATTTGCGAATCGTAATACGATAAATGATGAAGCAACAATGGAAATATAATAATGGAAGATCTAAATTATGAAGTTAACAGAGTATTAGAGAGTTTATTATTAATTTCACGAAGACAACAATTACTATTCGAACGGTTGGTGCAGTAAATGACATTATTGTTAATAAAATATCTTATTTTATCGCATGCACTTTCGATGCCATCCAAGGCAATGAAATTTATACCAATACGTATCTGATGATGATTATCTTCGTCGTACATAAACATAAACATTTGATGTTCCTTATCTACAATGAATTTTATAGAATAATTATAAATCTTAAACGAAATAGTACAACCATCGTATAAATTTCAGTCACGATTAACCCCTTTCAGCACTGTGTCATCGTGTGACAATGCTGTACGCAGTCAGAAAATATTCGTTTCGTACGGCGACCGAATATTAATTTATCGAATAAGTTCATGCGTGGAATTCATACTGATGATGTTCATTGTCTTATAAAGTTAAATTAAACTCAAGAAATTAAAACAACGAGATCAATGTTACGTTAATTAGGAGATATTATTCGAATAAAACATTGCGCGATAATGAAATTCTGTCGATAACGTAATATCAGGAAAATATTAATCATAGGGTAACATAATAATATATTCAGGAAATGGTATAAAACCTGTTTAGTACAATAACGATACGTTTTTCCCAATTCTACAATTATCGTATGCGTTATAATCATATTGTACTAATACCCCATTTCTTGCAAAAGAATGATAGTGCTTAGAGATTTTAGTGTATAAATTTCCCTAGAATATAAGATGTGGCCATCCTGATGTCACTAGTCTAGGCAGCATTATAGCGTATGACTTGGTGGGGAGATATCCATGTTACGCATGTTCAGTACCGGCACGTTTTTCGTTCATTTCCTTTTGGGACTCGAAGGTGGGAGGTTGTTTTACCGAGTGGTTCTTTGGCTTCAATAACCGTTTTTTTTGTACCCGCGTAAATGTTTCATCTAACTACAACAAGGTACACTTGTAAATTCAAAGAGGTTTTTAAGACATTTGCACCGCTTTCCAATTCACAAAATTTTTATTACGGCAAAGTTTGGGAAAATGGCTGACTCGATAGAGAATAGTGAATATATAGGCCACGTGGCGAAGAAACTCACTCAAGAGGAAATCGAGAAAATGCGAGCACAAAATTCGCGATTAGTTTCTGAATTTCGGGCTAATCAACTGGAAAAAGACGCTAAAAAGCATTGGGACTTGTTTTATAAACGAAACGATACTAGATTCTTTAAAGATAGACACTGGACTACCAGAGAATTCCATGAATTATTAGGCTTGGGTACGGAAGACGATCAAAAAGTCCTTCTAGAAGTCGGATGCGGCGTTGGAAATTTCATATATCCATTGATCGAAGATGGATTGAAGTTTAAAATGATATTTGCCTGTGATTTTTCTCCTAGAGCCGTGGAGTTAACGAAGGTATATATTTATTAATTCTTTAATTAATGTTTCTGTACTGTTAAGTGCCTCACACTCTTATTCTTTGCAGAAACATATATTATATAACCCAGAAAATATAAAGATTTTCCAAACTGATATTACGACGGAAAATTGTTTTTGCGAGGTGGATTACCCGGTGAACATAGTAACATTAATATTTGTATTATCGGCTATTAATCCGACAAATTTTAGAACGTGAGCTATACTCTATGCGTATTTTTTTACTTTACGGTGATTTTTGCCGATTTATTAAAAATTATAATATTTTAGAGTCGTGAAAAACTTGTATAACATTCTTGATACTGGAGGGATTGTGCTTTTTAGAGACTATGGTCTGTATGATATGGCTCAATTAAGATTTAAACCTGGTCACAAAATCAGTGAAAATCTATATATGAGGCAAGATGGAACTAGGTAAAATTTATTTACATTTTTCAACATATCACGAATTAATGTTACATTCAAAATATATCATGATCGATAACAAAGTTTATGCCGATATCTCATTTCAGGACGTATTATTTTTCAGAGGAAGAAGTATTAACCTTATTTGAATCAATTGGCTTTAAAGTTTTATCATGTAATTACGTACAAAGACGTACTATAAATTTGAAAGAAAAAATAGATGTACCAAGAATTTTTGTTCAAGGAAAATTTGGGAAGTTTTAATAATAAGGGTATGTCTTGATTGGTTATTAAAAAGGAATATCTTTAATGTATAAATGATGAGTTCATAGTTCAACTGATTTAGAATGAAGAGTTACTTAAATGTCTTTCGCTCCTATCTGATAACTTCAAGGGAAATAAAATTTCTAATTGCTTAAGAATTTTCATATCAATATATATCTCCTTTGTGTTTCAGAGCAGTTATATGGTTCAATGGAAGTAATTACACAATATTGCATATGTAAGTAGTATTTTTTTTTGTTTGCGTGAAATGTCATATAGTTGTAAAATTAATTACACGATAATGTAAACATATTTGGAGTGAATAAAAAGATTAGAATTACATTGAATGTGTTACACATCAATCTGTATCACTTCTAAAATTACGACAATATTATATCTTCTCTATAGAATGTAAAATGTTAAAAATATTTTGATTCAGAATAAAAATTTATGATGAGCTTATAGTTCAGCTGATTTAGAATGAAGAGTTACTTAAATGTCTTTCGCTCCTATCTGATAATTTCAGACTAAATATATAAAATATTTTATTACTTGAAAGTTTTTAAGTCAGCATATATTTGTTTTGTTTCAGAGTGGTTGTATGGTTCAATGAAAGTGATTACGCAATATCACACCTGTAAGTAGCTTTTTTCTTCTACCTGGATGAAATGTAATATAATCATTAATAATCATAATCGTGCAATAAAGTAAACACATGTGAATGAATTAAATAAAAAATCGGAAAAGATATAAAAGTTCCATGTAGAATGTTATACATCAATTTAAAGCACCTTTAAAGTTACGACCACATTATATTTTTTCTGTGGAATGTAAGATATTAAAAACATCTTGATTCAGAATAAATGAAATTTATGATGAATTCATAGTTCAACTGATCTAGAATGTAGAATTACTTATATGTCTTTCGCTCCTATCTGATAACTTTTTGACAATATTAAATGTGCAATGTAATAAATACGGATTTTATTGTAACGTTCTTCTTTTTCTTTTTGTTACAGAATGTTAATTGCTGGATCTGCAATTAATAAGAGTTGAATGTAATTATTTGCAAATGTTTTCGAAGTATCGGGATATTTGCATTTCTTAAACCAGTGAGTGTTTCTTATGTAGTTTTTAATATAAATATTAATTTCCCATTCCAATGATGTATCTAAATAGATGTGTTTGATTTTTTATGATATATATACACATATTTCGTCACTACCTCTGAGAACAAAAGATGTTTTTAGATATAATATTTGTCCTCTGAAAGAAATAAGAAAGTTGCTTTTTTTACAGAAAGCGTTTCGTACTTTAAACAAGAAAATTTGGATGAATCTACAGATCTTGAGATATAGGTAAAAATTTGATTTAAAAAATACGTAACTTTTCAACTATGTCATTTTAATGATGAATATAATTAATATGATTTCAATGATTTGTAACCATTAGCTCTATCTGAAAGTGTCTAATATGTATCTGTTGATCTTCAAAATAAAAAAGAATATTAAAGCAACACATTCTTATGTTACAGATTATCAAGAGGGATATTACTATGGAAAATACGTAATTGTAATATAAACTGTATCAATGTTATTAATATATGTACACTTATGTGTGTAATATGTAATAAATAAAGTTACGCAATTTAATTATTTTTATTTGCACCCTTTTTCATACATCTATTCTTCTATGAAATACCTAGAATAGGTTCTTAGCTGTAATTAAATTCGTTACATTAAAATTCATGAGAAAATATTAGCAAGGTGTCGATATCGTGTTCCCAAGAAGGATTTGAAAGCGAAGCCGCAAAGACGAATAAATTGTATCGAGATTATTAATTAAGCAAAAACGTGCCGCGTTCCCATTTCCTTCATTCGTGTAAGCGTTTAAAACGATGAGTGTCATTCATAAAATTTTTTAGTACAATAAAAAGTAACATCTCCGTCAAATATTACAAATTTTTTTTATACATACATACGTAAACAAAGATAATCTTTCTAAATGTAATATTTAAAATCATAAGAAGGACACAAATATCTGCCTTTCTAAATAATATTTTTTTCTTAATAATATTTTTTTTTCTAAAAGAAATCTGATAAGATATTAATGAGGACTATTTTCACGTTTTTGGCCTTGAAATTTTAATTGGTAGTCGGCTATCACATCATTAAATTATAATAGCTTAATTGAAAAAAATGTTACTCTATACGTAAACACCTATAATTTTTTACATTTCTTATAATTTGTTTGTGCATATGCAATCAGGTCGATCAGAGAACCGGATCCAATATTGTGAGAACACGAAGTTTTTTACCAATTTAGGTTCCCGAAGTGGAGTTTGTTGTTTCTACCAGATCTGAGTGGAAACAGATAAAAAAAAATTGTCGAAGGAATCACTATTCGCAGAAAATGCAGATGAATTCAAAATACCGGTGGAATCGGTATGCAAACGATGCACCCACCGATTTAGCAAAGCCTGGCAATACGCATGCGTCGTAGAGGACGTTAGGCAATGACCGGGATTTCCCCCGAAATTTAAATTCAAATCGTCAAGGGCATGCCCTTCGATCGTGAGGTGCGTTTGATTTTGACTTTGATGCTTACGACATCTATTATAATCAATCGATCGTATTATATTGTCGCAAGGCATATTATTTTAATTATGTATTTCATTTCTTTCTTCTTCTCTGGATCTGATATCAGACTATATAATCCAGTCGAAACTCTACTTTCTAACGAAACATTTACAATCTTCATATTTTTTACAGGAATAGCATATAAAAATTAAGCATTTCAATTAAACGTATCTATAATCTCAATATTGTGCAAAATCGTAACCAGAATGTTCTTTATCACTCACGAAGGCGATGGTTAGGCACCATAAATATTCCATGTATCAGATAATGTTATTTTTCTTTAATATGATTTATTGCTTTTATTAAAGAAACGTTGCAGAAAGAACTTGTTTAAAAAATTTTTCCTAAAGTCGTTGACAAATAAAATGTATCGACATCTTTCTTATTACGATATACTTGACCGGTACTCTCAATACCGAAAAGAAACTTTCTCCTTCTTTTTCTAGTTTTATTCAAAGTCACGTATTACAATCGTTAAAGTTCAGAGAACTTGTTACAATTATATCACGACGTAAAGAAGAGTTATTACGTCGTATGAGGTAAACGTAAAACACTTTCGTTCGTATTTGGCCGATTGCCAAGGTCCCTTGCTTCACCCGCGTGCCGTGCATCAGAGGTTGTACTTACACGGGATTGCTTCGGGAATACGTGAACGAGATTCCTTAGCAGACCTCGTCGTCTCCGACAACGTTGACAGCACACGTACATACACAGGTTACGTATGTGGCTCCGTAAACAATAGGACGTGTAACAACCCCGTGCAACATCCACCAGCTCACGCACACACGCTTGATACACGTACGATACGCGTGTCCTCGTACATTGATCAATCGGCGAGTGACGCGCATAGGACAATCTGCTCGTCAGGTATATAAAGGTATCCACCAAAAAGCAAGAGCATCATTCACTCCCAGTTCAACACACGAGCTGATCTTCAAAGATCTACCAAACCTATCAACAATGAAGTGCTTCGTTGTAAGTAAAATAATTATTCTTCTACATATGAAACATTTAGTAAGAGCATTGTATAATTTAATCTCTCTTTGTTCAACGTTTGCTGCTTTGCGAAGGCAGCAAAAGACATGTATCGTGAATTGAAATTATGGCCGCACCGTTGTTTGGCAAAATATAGGTATCCTAATGGCTGGAAAATTAGATATATTCTATGGAAAATGTACAATTTGCAGTTATTCGATAACGCTTATAATTCAATTGCTGTTATAAGTATAAGGACAATGCCGATTTACTAAAACTTCTAGTTACTAAAACAGAAAATAAGATATAATAAAATAAAATATCGTAGAATCATGCATGAGATTCTCTTCCAATTTTCATTCACTTATCAATTGCAATCGAGCGAGCAAACTGAGATTGCACATTTACAAAGGAAAACTATCTATAACTATAAATACTAAATTGTTAATATTTATTTTCAGGCTATCGTTCTCTTGGCTCTGTTCGCTGTAGCCTTCGCTGCAGAGAAACCAGCAGAACCTGAAAAGATTGAACAGCTGTCAAACGCAGAAGCTGCCGAGGCACCAAGAGACAAGAGAGGCCTATTGCTCAGCTACACTGCACCAGTTGCACCAGTTGCACCAGTTGCATACACTTCTTATGCTGCAGCACCAATTACCTACAGTGCTAGTTACAGCTTGCCCTATGCCTACCGCTCGTACCCTTACTACTACAACTCTTACTATCTGGGTTAAATCTCACGTCTTAGAACTAACACCATGGGACGTTCGTAATTAAGACTAAGGAAACGATAATGGCAATCGCAAGGATTTTTAACCGAATCGTTTACGCTACATTAGTTTAAGTAAGCCCAGAATAAAAGCTAAGCAAAATTTGTTCCGATGTTAACATTCAGTACGTTCAGCACTATTTTTGGATGTAATTTCCAATGTACACGTGTTTCGGCAAACTCATGTTAAATACGATACTTTGTTGTATGTTACAATGTTAAATACAGAATACAATTCAATTTATACATGTTCAGCATTATTTTCCCCATATATTTAGTATAATGACGAATCTTCTAACTACAGTTACTGGAACTGTATTAACGAATGTACGTGGAAAATAATATTCGATCCGATCAATAAGGAATCGATGATTCAAATTCTACTTTTAATATAGACACGATGTATCCTATAGCAGTATATGATTCATAGTACGATCTTATTAAATATGCACCTAAGGCTTCATCTCTAATATGAAAATGCATGTTACATTGTCGTTACGTTGGCGCATTGTCACACAGTAGACTTCCTGTCACAGGGAACAGTAAGTAGCAACAAATGACATCATCGGATGCAGTTTGGCGTTGCGATTTCAGCGTCATTTGGGATAGTTATACAGTCATAGTTATGCAGTCATAGTTATGCCGGGTTAGTTATGAGGTCATTAGAATAGCGAAAAGAAGCTATGCCCGATGTTGGCGTCGGCACATTGTTTCCGTCTATTACTTACAAACGCGCGCATGGATAAAGAATGCGCCATATCGCGATTCCTTCGGTAGTCGATAGATATGCAAATTGGTAAAGATGGGTCGCGATGAATTTTAAGAGCGAATCTTGGAAACCAAAAATTCGTGAATCTATGGTACACTATAGTGCGCAGATCGTGTTATCTAATCGAGATACTTTTCACGAATCAAAATGGGTAACTGCGTGCGACGTTTGAAACATTCCAAAGATTTCGAGCACGCGTGACTTACGTATAATCTGAAATTACACAATACGAATATATCACGATAAACGAATACTTATTCCGTATTCTTTGGGACTTGACGGTTTTAAGTACTTTCACTGAGGCTATGAAGGCTTCGAACGCTTCGGAGAATAAGGACGTGATGGGAATGATACGTACAGACGTTATTCTCCATAAGTATATTTTTGAAGGAGCGAACGGAAGTTGGAGCGACGTTGCGTTTCCTTTCTGCTAAAACAGCATTTAGATTTAGACAGCATAGCAAAAACGGCGTAAGATTTATGCAAGAAAGTCTGAAACGAAGATACGCTGAAGGTTGAATTGTTCGTACTAGTATCAGAATCGTGTATCAGAACCCTTAAGACACGACGGAAGCTCGTGCGTCCTTCTCACTCGTATAGTTCTCGCTAAAGACCTCGAATATGGATTTTACGAAACTGATTTTGTCGTTAGTTGTATAAAATTGTTCTTAAGCGATACAATTTTCCTTTTACGAGTCTTATTACTCTGCGTTCGTTGTTTAACTCGACGGGTTTCTTTGGAAAAAAGTATGTTAAAAAATATTTGAATAGTCAGGAGAAGACGATACTCTACATCGATATGTGTAACATCACCAATCCGTAACAGCATTGCCTAAGTGCGATCGATGAAAGCCAGCAAGAAAGTCTATTGTAATTCGTGAATGGTCGCGACCCGACTGTATTTATACATGTGCAGGTATGGCTGTGGTCTTAGTCGGTGCGAGCCTGTCCATCCTTGAAGAAATTAGTTTTTTTTCAGTGCAGGTACTCTGATTACATGTCGGAAGAACCTGCGGCAATTACAATTCTAGCGTAGGAACATCTGATCAGTGTAGTGATAAGTGCAATTGAATTACAAACATGAAGTTCCTTTTAGTAAGTATAACTCATTTGTAAACACAAACGAAATTTTGAGCAATTACGTTCCTATACGTGTAAGTGATGTGACACAGTTTCGTGATCTATATAGTTAATGCGCTAATTGTTATATTATTTTAGATAACGTGTCTACTGGTTACGAGCTTATTATGCGTCACAGCGAAAACTGAAGCCGAGGATACCGAAGAAAAAACAGAAATTACGAAATTAGAGTTAGTAGATCTTGGCGAGGGGGAAAGCGATGCAGAGACCAAAGAGTCGGAAGTTCAGAAAAAGAGAGATTCGGGATATTCCTATAGGAGACCGGACAGTTTTGCATTAGCTTCGAGAGCCCGTTTCCAAGTCGGCCAATCTGGCCACAGAGGACGTATCGTTAATAGACATCCTGCACAAATAAATAGACCTATTACCAAATACGGACCACCGGGTTATCAGAATTCATCCCCAATAAG
The DNA here is from genome assembly GCA_014737475.1 of Bombus confusus. NCBI lineage: Eukaryota > Metazoa > Arthropoda > Insecta > Hymenoptera > Apidae > Bombus > Bombus confusus. The sequence goes on from JACXIV010000041.1 coordinate 2,785,489, forward strand.
ACCTGTATCACACGGTCAACAGCACCGAGATAAATTGCAATTCCACGGTCATTTCAGTCAACAACATTCGAACAACTTCGATGGTCGTCCTAGCGGTTTACTGGAACAAGAAGTACCGAGTCCAATTAGACAGGTCGATTTCGTCGAACCGAATCCAATATCCACTCAAAACGATGAACCTTTCGCGACTCACTCGGCCAATTACTTACCGCCGCAGAATCAAAGGTTACCCGGTTATTCCGCACCGCAAACTTTTTCCCCGTTCCAAGCAGCGCAGAATCCTACGGGTGTTGGCCAGGGTCAGTCATTAAACGTCCAAAGTCAGAGCATCGTACAACCGCAAGGACAGATCTCTGATGCGACGCTGTTCTTAACGCAAAATGCTCAAGCCATACAACAACTTTATGGCGCGCCTGCGAACGAACAAGACTTTGCACCACACAACGATCAATTCTTAGGCCACAACAATCAAGTTCAGAATCCGAACGGTCAGTTTCAAAATTTCGAGAGCAATTCGCAAAGTCCGCAAAGTTTCCCAGGACCTCTGCCGTCGTACGCGTCAGGAACTCTAAGCGCCCAAGAAACTCTAGAGCAAATACAGTCTCTGGAAAAGGACAGATTGATTGCTCAATTGCAGCGAGCGCTCGTAACTCAGACTCAGGCGCAAAATGCAGATGCAGCAGGAAGGTACGCTCAAAATCAGCCGAGCTTCGTTCAGAATCAAGATCTTCTGGCTTCCCTTGGACAGCGAATGAAGATTCACGGTTTAAATACACAACAGAATACCGTAAACTTGGGCTCTGGAAATACAGCTTTCAATCAATCACCTTTTTTGCCAGGGACAGCAATCAGTCCGGGGTTTCCGCTTAGCTACGGACTGTCGACAACTATTCGGCCTCCAACCACCACTACAACGACAACAACCACAACCGTGCAGCCTCCTCAGGCTGCTAAAGGCGATGGAACCTCGCAAGTCGGTTCTTCCGTACCTGCGCCACCCCTATCGCCATCCAGTCCAGGAGTTCCCGTTTACGGTGGATTTGTTCCTACTTTAATCGCCGGTGCAGCTTTCGCATCGAACGTACCAACTTACGGTCCTACTTTCTTTGCACCCGGTGCCATCGCATCCGTTCAACCATCGGGATCCTTTCCCACACATTTTGGACTACCAATTCCCACAGATCATAGTCAGAAACCTGGAACGAAACCATCCACGGCCTCTACAACTCCGTCACCTCCTTCGACGAATCAACCTAATGCCCCTTCACCTCCGCCAGTTAGTACCGCGCCGCTTCCTATACATCCTGTTGCAACTCCGCTTCATCCAGTGGTAACGCCTCTTCATCCAGTAACTCCTTTGCAACCGGTGCTCCCTCCAACGTCGACACACGTGCATCCAGTACAAACTCCATCGACGACACATCCGACTTACGGATTGCAAACGGCGGTAATCAATTCGCTTCTATACAAACCCATCAAACCGGTCTATCCGTTCTACTATTACCCGAACGTCGCATATCAAGTACCTAAGCCGACGTTGCCAACGTATCCGTGGAGCTACGCGCCGACCTATGCTCAAACGAAACCGACCCAAATATGGAAATGACGTTGATCTTGTTCTTCGCGGGTTAATCGTAGCTTGCTTTTTCGTATCGAGACTGACTGTTTACCCACGCGGAAAAGAGAACCCGGAAAGTTGGAGAAGTAAGGGGCCATGACATCGTATCGAGATTGCACTAACATGGTTCAAGGATAACGAAATACGATGTTTTCGTACATGCGATGGACGCGGCTGCGCTTCGTGTAACCGCAAATTTTAGTTACTTCTATGTCGCACGCCATCGATCTTTTTATCTTTTCGATAATTAGTTGTATGGATGTAGAGTTGGCGAGTTAGACTTTCTTCGATTGTCAAAAGTATCCTAAATATTACTAATTTTTTTTTGCTTCTTTTTCTTTTCGTCTTATAAATCTTTGGTATTATTGGTAAAAGGTATTTCCAGTGTTATACGTATAAAGATGGTCGGGGTTTTACTTTTCACACGAGGTGGGATAAACGGGCAACTATTCGTGCTTTTATACTACTTTATATTTATATAGGTTAATGCGATTTCATACATTTTTATTCGCAACATCGACATGCCATTAACATGCCACATCGAATTAACATTTTCGACATGTTTGCCTTTTTTTTTTTTTGTTAATTGCGTACGATTTTTCGATCGAATGATGTATATACCAGATTTATTTATTACCTTAAATAAATATTTTTCTACCGTCGAAGAAATTCTATTTTTATTGACTGTACATAAAACAAAGGGAGCAGAAACTTTGTAAGATCGACTCTAAATCGAACGTCTCTCCTCAAAAAATTCGATTCACAGGCGGTGTACTCGTTTCGCTGCTAAAGAAAGTAAGTACACCCTAGAAAACCAACTGTCTCCATTTCCGGCCCGTAAACCTACACCAAGGAACTCTCACCGAAGGCTTAATGGCCGCCCGACCGATCTGTCATGGCTCATCGTGACCTGAAAAGTTGTTCGATAATTCTAATCACGATCAATTTATCGTTGAACAGATTATTCGGGTAATCCTAAGCACACACGCGTCTAACAGACTCTTCGTCAACATTCGTATCTTTCGGCCGCTTTTATACACTTTTAACACGTATATTTGCATGTGTTTTTTGTTTATTTTTATATTTTATAGTTTTACAGTTACGCGCAGATTGTTTTACGGTTTAGAGTTAGACTGGTTTCTGAACTCGTGTACGATAAGCGAGTCGTACTTCGGCAAGGGAATGACGTTATGTTGTGGCGCAATGCAGGCGTAAAGTCTATCAAAGAATCGTGTGGCCGAGTTACTTACATGATTATACCGCTAAACGTACTAGATTTCTACAAATACAGAACAGGTGCAATTGCTTTCGAAGTGGATAGTCATTTCATTTTCCGCAAGCGGCGGTCGTACACAAAGAAAAGGGCGACAGTTACAAAGGAACGACTTAGATAGATGCTGCTACTTGACAATTCACACAGGAAACTTGTTGTCAACTCACTTTCCGCGACTGACCTCAATCTCGTTCTACTTCTCGTTTTAGTGCACCTCGTGCACTTTTACCGTTTTACTTCGAACTTGTCCAGTCGGGATTTCTTTTCCAAAAAACTGTTTATATCTTGAGAAATCTAGAAATTGGATGAGCAGAAAATAAACAGATTTAATCTCTTACACGGACAGTTAGCGACAAGGATGTTGTTTATCAACGTTAACAGATCCAGCAAATTTCAAATTTTTTCCACCGCCTAAAGTCATTTACATTTTTTTATATGTTTATGCGCATATAGAAAATATAGGAAGCAACGGTATTCGCTTTTTACTCGCTTTATTCGCTATATATTATCAGGAGATAATGAATTGATCGTAATGTAAGAAAGCGTACCGGACCTCGTCATTTTTTTGTAGACATTAACGATTTCCGAATGTTTGCGTTATTTAAAACGGCAACATACACGGTACAACGTATTATCGCGTACACGGTGCAACATGTTGGCAGAAAACGTAACCATGAGATTGTTAATTATAGTTTATTTCCCATGCAAATGATGTACGTATATGTGACTATATAAACGTCGAGAAAACTTTTCACGATCTTCGTTGAGACGGAAACATATTGTGGTTTAATACGGCCATTTAGAAGAAAACAGACATCTCAAACGTGTTTGTAATTACGTATATTTAATTAAGGTATTAACTTGGTACGCGAACAATATTTATTATATCTTACAATTACTGATTATTCATAGCTCATTTAGCTAATTATATCTAATTTTGTGTCATTAATATACGTCTTACGATACTCTGTTTCTTCGTTACAAAAAGCTAAAGGTGTTTTCGATTTTTTTGTTCGTAATTTACGCCGAAGCAGCATAAATTGGCTCAACGAACGATTCCATTGGCAAAGAATTCGTAGTTCTGATTGTCAGTGAATTTCATTCGAGAAGCCTGCGGGGAATACAGACGGTCAGCTTCCTTCATCCCACGAGTGAAAGTAAAACGAAATCAATCGGCGTTTTCAACTGTTATAGTTTGTGGACACAGCGGATGGAAGACGTTGGCCGCTACTTCGTATTTTATCCGTCGCTGCAGTCTTTTTGCAGTTACCTTCTTTCAACGGCGCTATCAGCTTCTCTGTCAACGACACGATTATCCCGCGCGAAAATAAGAGCACAAGAACACCTAAATATACGTCATTTTTTTGCCGACTATCCGCGCATTTCACTTTCCAACATCGAAATTACTTTCAGTAGCTTCCGAAGGCGGAGCATGCTTGCTACACGAACCACACCTTCGCTGCTCCTTTCATATTGTGACACATCGCAATTGAGCCCACAAAAGGCGGAAAACTAACGTTTTCCGCACGAAGCTTCTCCAGTGAAACAAGATATTACAAGAGATCTTGACATATTGTATTTTATAATATGCGTCGCAGTAACAAACGAGTCTGGAATGCTTTTATTTTTGCAGAATTATACGTATTTGTTTGCAGAATTATACCACAAATCGTGCATTTTGTATGGAAGAAAAAGGATACGAATAACGTATACCAGACAACGTGGTAAATTTCATAGAACGTTGTAGTAGTTATACCTTGCCGACGTAAATTATCTATGAAGAAGGATTCCTAAGTTACCTAAAAATTAATTAATAGGAAAGCTGATGTTTCAAACCGGCGAACAAGAATTAATTCATACCGAAGTTTTATGCACAGGAAAACGTAGATTCGTCGATGAAACAGGATGCAGTCGTATTGCGTTTTGATAAAGCTTCCATTTCACTTTTAATTGGAAAATCTGAAGGAAAATTTTACGCTTACGTTCTGATTACTTTCGTGCGCTGCCGCTATGAATGTAATCTCAGGAAGGAAATCATTTTCTTTCTCTTTTTTTTTTTTTTGCAGCAGTACATCGACTTCACCGAAAGGAAATGTCTGGTTAAGATCGTTAGAAACAATGACCGATAAATATCAATTTGAGAACTTTTACCATCCACGACATTCTCATTTGCAAATTTTACCATTTCATGATAGATTAGACTACAATCTTCTGAAACACGTTCCTGTGGAGGTGGAGGTGTACTAGTACCAGCACGGAGAGACTCACCTTCACCTAGACCTTTCTTTCACCATGCAAGAGGGGATTTGTATATAAAAGCTCTCTTCTGGGTAGCAATGGCACCAGAAACCACAATTTCACTTACATACTCGGTTGTCACTTGACCACGAGAAGCAACATACAGAATAATCTCGCTTAGGATCAACATGAGATCGTTAGTAAGTGTATCACGGTAAAATTCAGCTCAGTTACTTTTTATATATTGCACATTAACATTCGCTGGCAATTGCATTTCTATTTTCATTACTGTCATATAAAATTTGCGAAAGATTATTTGATTGAACATTTCACAGGTGCTTTTGATGCTGGTAGCCGCAGCTGTTATAAGCGTTTCCTGTCGAGAAACGAAGGGAGATAGCCGACCATTGAGACCACCGCCGAAGGGCAAGCGTGGCATCGTTGAATATTCTGGAGGCTATTCGTCCGGTGGATCATCCTACAATTCTCCTCTTATAAGTTCCGGATATAGCGGCGGATCTTATTTGGGACATTCGGCAGGTATCCAAAGTTTAGGAGGTGGTTCTCTGGGACATGGTTCTCTGGGATATTCTTTGGGATCTGGAGGACTCGGCTTGAGTTCTGGACTGAGTCATGGCGCGGGTCTTCAAGGAATCGGTCTAGGAGGACACTTTGGACAATCCTCGTACGCGGCGCCGAGCCTAAGTTCCATCGGCGGAGGAGGAGGAGGAAGTATCAGTTTACTCAGTTCATCCTCGAAGAATGGACCGGTTACTTTTGGCATCCACGGAGGCGGTATTTCTTCAGGCAGTTCCAGTTCCAGCAGTTACTCGGCGCCGGCCTACGCAACGGGAATTCACGGGCTGTCGTCGTACGGTGGTGGTGCTTCGAGCGGTATTAGCCTTCCAGCGATGTTAGGATCCGGACATGCCTCCTCGTACAGTTTGCCGGCAGCATCGCTGAGTTCGCTGGGTAGTTCTTCGGGCCATAGCCTGTCAATCCAGTCTATCGCTCCGAGTTCGTCCTACCATTCGGTGAGCGGAGGTTTAGTAATTGATTCAAGTTCGCTTGGAAAAGGATCCTCCAGTTACAGCCTCCCCGTGTCTTCCTCTCACGGAAGTTCCAGCAGCTACTCTCTCCCAACATCCTCGGGATCTCACGGAATATCTAGCCTCTCTTCCAGTTCTGGTGGATCCGCCAGTTACTCCTTACCAATTTCTTCTGGATCATCCAGCGGTCACATAAGCCTTTCCAGTGGATCATCCGACAGTTCCAGTTATTCTTTGCCAGTTTCTTCTGGCTCTTACGCATCTGGATCATCGCATTCTAATTACATTCCATCTTCCTCCGACGTGTCATACTCATCGGATGGAAGTTCCAGTTATTCGAGTCCCTCGTCCAGTTACTCCGGTTCCGGTTCCAGCTATTCCGGATCAGTTTCTAGCTACTCCAGCCCTAGTACCAGCTACTCCAGCCCTAGTACCAGCTACTCCAGCCCTAGTACCAGCTACTCCAGCCCTAGCATCAGTTATTCCAGCCCTAGCTCCAGTTATTCATCTCCTTCCACCTCGTACGGCACCCCTGTAGAGTCCCACGGTTCCTATTCGAATCTCAGTCCCAGATACATTGCATACACCAGTTCAAAAGGCTACGATGCTTTGAATTCCGGCAGTAACAAATACGATACGATTTCGTACTCCAGTCCAAGTGGAAAGTATTAAATTATGGAATTGTCAAACGATCCCACGAGAAACGTACTCTTTAAAAGATGATCAATCGTGGACCATTCTTGGATAAATCGATCGTGAATGTACGAGCGAAACGTCCAAGGATCGTAGGATATCTTACTAATTTATACTTACGCTTTTAGCATAATTACTTTATTTAAAACGCCGCTGCGTATTTATATTTCTGTTGTTTGCTTCGAGTACCGTTGTATATGTTGCGTAACATCGATATTCCGATGTTTGTTTCATAGTTTTATACGTACTGTTTATAATAAAGCGATTCTTTTTATAACCAGTTGATTATTTCACACTCCTCTAAGCGGTGCGCAAATTTAATACTTGTCCGAAACGTTGCGCGTAATGTACATGTTCGTTAATACGATTCATCGTTTTCGATCAGGAGGCAAACATTTGTTAGATATTGCTCCGTTTTACCTAAATGATCGAACGTTTCTTCTTTTATTTGACGAACGAAAGATATTTAAGTACAAAATGATTTTCTAAATCTTAATTAGTCCTTTCGGTGATCGTCTTCGTTAACGTTATTTTTCTTATTGGCTGTCGATACTGAAAACTCACGATGGAAAGATTTTTTACTTGTTCATCTCTCGCGGTGAAAGTATTGGCAGCAAGAAAAGTAGAAGAGAACGGTCGTTATATACTATAAAGATGAGGACAAGAAACAGTGTCAAAGCGTAAAAAGAAGATCACTTTTACTCCAAGGCCAGCTCCGGCGAAATGAGCAAATTCCTTTCTAAACTTTTGTTCTTTTTGGGAAAGTACCCGACGAGGTGTATACACTGCAAGCCGGTCACTACTCGTCTGCAGACCGGTTTAATACGATGTACAAGGAAACTGTTCTTTTGCCACTGCCCTTATTTCTATGACAGTAACGGTACTTCTTAGACTACCGGTATAATATAACGATATTTTGTCCGAAGGAAACTAAGCTTACGAAAAGACTGGAGCAAAAAACCAATTGCATAGCTTTCCATTCGGCTTGATTAAAAGCTTCATAGCGAAATAATTTGAGAGTTTCAGTTGAAATTAGCCGGAGAGTCTTGTAATTTTGTTTAAAGTCTAAGTTAATCCGGTACTCTTCGAACGAGAACGCGCATCGAAGGATTAAAGTAACCCAAGAGCTGTATCGAAGCAACTGGAAACGCGGCGAAGCTTGAAAACTTCGTTTACTCGTTAAGCTTTCCAAGAGAAGTACAGTTTTCTATTTCTATACGGAATATTGGAGATAAAATTCTTTGAGAACATTTATTATCTACCTGATCTCTTCTGTCAAATTTTTATACTTATTTATTATCCATTTTTACATTTTTCTTTTCGCGTGTCGTTCCTTTTCGTACCCTTTTCTCTTCGCCTACTATCCTCTGTTGAATTTGCAGTGCAAAGCAACACCCACATAGAAGAAAGTGCAGAAACGCGTCTGTGCAGTATTCTCGGTACCAATCTCGTAGAAGCGTGACCCACTTTTCAACGATCGCACGTGCGCACGGACGAATAAACACGCATTCTCCTCGAAAATGACATCGATGAAGATGCTCCTAGAATCCTTCGGCCGGTCGAGACAAACGTAGAATCGATGCATCGGCCAGACGATAGGAAAGTCACATTTCACTATTTCCCAACTGGTTCTGCGAGCGACATACTTGCACTTCGCTCTTAGATCGGTGCCAATGACGTGCCTGGAGCGAAAACAGGGAAAATTCAGCTCTTACTCTTCTTTTTAACGATTAGAATCGCTATCGTGATTCGTGCAATTTGTTCGATGAATTTCGCGCGAAGATTATGTTCAGCAGTTAATCATAGAATATTAAAATATACTTTAGATATACGATATACGATTGCTTTCGTTCGATTGCCCGTATCCTAGCCGTATCCATTGGAAGGGGATACTTTCTCGAGCGATATGTGTTCGACGTATCGTAGCAATTGGCTATCATTTCACCAGCGAATAGATCTACTTGAAAGATGTCTCTCTGGCTATTTATCACCGCGGGTTACACCAATCGCGTGGTCATCGAAGGCGTGGTGCTCGTAGCGAAGATTCGTACCAGATCGATGCAACGAACGAACATGGTGCCGGTGAAAGTAAAGTTAGTCGAACAGATGGACACGAGTGGACCGCCCGCGAATTGATTCGAAAAAACATCCGCCTTAAGAAGCGTTTGCACGACCGGAACTAAAAAGATCCTCCCGAGAGCATCGTGAAACATTTTACTTCCGCCATCACACCACGGTCTTCCGAACAAACTACTCTCCTACGTTTTTTCAACTTCTCGAGCGAAACAGATCGATCCGATTGTCTTTAGAGAATCGCGTGCTAAGCAAGACACTCTCCGTTTCTCCGTTACTCGCCATTTGCTGCGACCACGAAAACATCCTAGCGATAATTATTTACCGGCCGTTTAAACTCTGAACGGGCTTATCTTGTGCGCCGTGAACGAGAGCTTTCACGCTTCCCCTCGGCCGGTCGTTGTCTTTATTCCCTTCGTGACAAGATGCATTTATCCCACCCGCTTCACCTTAGACCAGTTTACCGTAGCATAGCCTACGCTGACAACAAGACCGGGAGGTGTTTTACTAGCCGGTCTCGTTGAACCGGGCGTGCACCGGCTACGCTCGCATCTACATATAAGAACGGAGAAACGTTAAACTAGTTTTCACGATTTTTCAGCCGGCCGAGTATAAAGGAGAAATTCAATGTCGACCGATACGTCATTAGACATCGCGCCGGCGTGCCGATTCGATCTGTTCGAGTCCAAGTATCGCGGTCGGACGACAGTGAACGGTGAACACGACAAGCGAATGAGATAACGCGGAGAAACTAACGCAGCGATCGAATCCTGTTAATCATCGGCAGACGATAGCGACGGTTGATCGATATGAACTTGTTGGTCAGTATAAATTTTCCTTTATTTTTCATTAACAAGCGTGTGATCGAACGCTTAAATCGAACTGATAGCTCGATTCATACTTCGAATTTCAGCTATTGTTTCTATCGTCGTCGACGATTACGTCGACTTACGTTCAAGGATACGAGAAGAACAACGATCCAAATGACGAGCCATTTCTACCGATATATCCGGTCTATCCCTACAGTCCTAAATTAATTAAAAGAGGAATCGAGAAAGACACGGTTACACAGCCATCTCCGGAATTATACGCGCCCAAAGTCGATGCTAAGGACTCCTATAGCGTCAGCTTCAGCGCTAATCATCCTCGAGATCCTCACTATCCTAATTACAACCCATATACCAAGATTCCTTCGTCATCTAGTTACGCATACTACGGTTCCGTTCCATACTCGTACCCAACAAATCCTTACAGCACATACAATTCCTACTCGTCCCCGTACACGGTACCGCCGTCTTCTTATTCAACAATGCCTTACTCGTCCGCCTATCCTAATTATTATTACCAATCTCCCTATTACTATGCCGATTACTATAACCGGCCATTATTTCCGCCTCCGCCATTACCACCACCTGCTATCGATTACTCCGGCGATAAGTATTCCGACATGGAATTTAACGGCAGAAATAAAGACAATAAATTCGGAGGAGATAAGAACTACAGGAGTAACGAGGCAGCTCAGTTCGTCGATGGAGCCAACTACGTTTCTACGAATCCGAAGGATCTCGATAGTCAATCAAGCACGCAGAAGACGAGCAGTTTCCAGAATCAGCTGGAACAGGCGAACAGCATTCTGATAAAAAATATTCCGATTCCATTGCCGAAAACGACCTACAGAGTAATCAGCGTTGCGGGACAACCGGTAGGTCCTGATTATCCTTTGCCAGCATCTTACGTGAACGCTCAGCGAATGGAAGAGCTTATGAATCGCGATTTGGTCAAGCTATTGGCTCAAAATTTCCAACAGGTCCCTGAATATTCTGTACGCGAATCGACAAAAGATACCGCGACCATTGCGAACGATGATCGAAACGCGAATCAAAACGAACGAAGCAAACCTACGCGTTACGTACCTCTTTCTAATATAATCGCCAAGACTGGTTTAACTTACGTCGTGAATCCTACCGTTCTTGGGAAATTGAACGGTAGAGAAGCAGCTGGTCAAATCGGACAGACGCCGAAATCTCAATCGAAGAACATAAAATATTCATCCTTAACACCAGATGTGTATACAGGGGTCGAGAAACCCGAAAAAGATCAAACCGAGTCGAACGAGTACGAGAAATACGAAAATTACGAGAACTCGTCCTCTCAGGATGTTCGAGACGATTACGCGTCTGACAAACAGCAGCAGAATTACGATATAAATCCGGTCCAGTCTTATCAGAATCAAAATTATGTCACGAGGCAAACGCCTCGTGGGTACAATTACCAGTATACCAGCTATAACCCATCGCAAACCACCTCTCAGCGGCAATCGCAGCTGTACCAGAATAATTTGGACAACGTAAATTTCGGCGTTAAAACGAAAAAGACGTAAATTTCCGGAGATTAAGAAAGTGAAAAGGAAATGGAAGAAGCTCCGTTGTTACGGTGTTATAATATTGTTGTTTCAGAGTTTTATTTTTATACCAATAGTTGAATAAGATTAGCATCGATACGATATTTATAATTTAATCGAGCGTTCTTCTCTCAATTTTACGACGGTTGCCATCGGTGTGTTTTCGTTATAAGGATTAATTTAAAGAAAGAATTATACGCTTTTCCGACAGATCGCACAGGATACCGGACCTCATAGTATATTCTATAATATAATACACGATCTTCACGTATCTTCAACGTACCACTTCTATTCGTTTTTTTTTTTATTCGATGGAATTCCGATGTCACGATCTTCCTCACCTATGACATATCGCAACGGTATTTACGAAACTTTTACGTCCTACGTATATGCAAATTCTGTACTCATTTTGTCATTGATAGCAATAAAATATTATTATTGTTTCTCGTGTGACTTTCGTTCTTCCTTCTTTATATTCACATTGCGCGCGTCTCATTTGCCAAATCTCGTAACCGATACGATCATTTTGCGAAATACCAACTTGTTCGAGACTCCTTTCTATTTAAATATCAACTAGATGATATCCTATGCTCGTGTCGAGCGACGTATCGTAGACGCGGGTCAACGCACGATAGGTGAACGTGTTTTAATCCGATCGGGAGTTTTCGACCTTTTGGGGATGTACGCGGCATGGCAAATGAAAGGAAACGATGCGGATCTCGGCAGCATCCGGTCTATCGTTTGGGCGCGGTAATGGAAAGGGGAAGTGAGATTGCGATTCAGCGGAATCACCCGAACCGTACATCGTGGCAGGTGAGAGAGAGTGGCGAGTTTCAGTGTTTTGCTTTATTTCTCACATTCCCAACGAGTATGTCGGCGGTCGAAAAAAAAATTGAACGAACCGAGCCTCTTACTTTCTCGTGGCTGGATTTGATCTGGATCCCTTATATACACGGTGACCTGAAAGCTCGATGGCATCGATTTTTTGACTGCACTTCCGTTGCTTCGTGTTTATAATATTTCAGTTTATTTTAGTTTACTTTAGTTTATCTCAGTTCGCGAAACTTTGATCATACGCGGTCTTTCAATTACGTTCCCTTTGAAAGCAACCGTCTCGGATTCTGTATGAAAAATCCTACAGCTCTACGATACCATAATTGCTTGCTCGAGTCTAAACATCGTCTTCGATTTGAAGTCTGCAGAAAATTGAATTTCTCTTTCACCGATGCGTGCAATAAATTTCCTTCTTTAAAGCGATATACGCGATAACTTTGACACGATGTAAATGACAGCGATCAAAGGAGCTTCGCGTTATGTTTTGCGTAGGAGGTCAGGCATAAAATATGAATTAATTTTTCAATCGTCTAACAAGTTGTAGTCGAGAAAGCGATCCGCCTGAAAAAATGACCGTCTTGCCTCCCTTTCTTAGAATCCGTTGTCTCGTGACGAAATCATGATCCTGAAAGCGTCAAGCTGCAATCGTTACCGCGGCATAGTCGAGAAAGTTCCTCGGCTTAATTGAAGATAATTCGAACGAAGGTACGAGCGAGCCGGTCATCGTTTATTAAATCATTCTCTCTGCTTCCACGCCCAGAATGCGGATAGAAAGTGTTTTTTTCTCCTGGTTTGACGAGCGTGTGTACTCGTACTTGTACTCATAGCCGGAGGAAAGGGTTCGCGGAAACGCGAACATCGCTGGCAAAACGCTTTACACGCGGAAAAGGAGCGACGAAGAGAACGATGGACTCAGCTAGATCTCCTTTCCTTCCGTTAATTTCAAACAAATTTTTCGAAGGCCGTTAAGAGTGAAAAGTAATCTGCCTCTTTTTCTTCCAAGTTTCTTTCGCGCGTAGATATATTTCACCTCGTCTTCCTGTAAATTTCACTCATACGCTAGAAAAGTCTTCTCGGACGTTAAACGCGTCGAGGCTTACTTGTCGTTTCCATTTTATTGTGTTAATAAATCGCGTCGATTTCTTCCTTTAAGCATGGCGAATGTCCCATTGAAATTCTCTTCTTGAAATAACGCACGAGACAATGGTTTCAGGCTCGGTCACCGTTAAGTTTGACGATCATTAAGCCTCTCTCTGAATATATCGAGCACACCCTTCGATTGTTCGAGTCAAGTATTCATCGCGATTTTATTTCTTGTATTTTTAATCGCCACGAGAATTGTAGGAGACTATACTTAGATACTTTTATTCATAAATTCTCGAGCATTGTATCCACTTCCGCCCATACACTGCTTATTTGTATACGTACGAATATAATAGATTCAAATTGATCGCATTATATTTCCAGTGTTATGTTGTAGAAGCTGTCGAATGCAGAACTAAGTGCACAGTGAACCGACGTGTCGATCGACCGATAAAGTAATTATCAAATCTCCGTACTGGGAAACACGAAACGATTTACAAGCAGATTACTCTCTATTGTACCACGTTTGGCGTACGTCTTACATTGACAATGCATTTGGCCGACGAATTGGTCCGGATGGAAATTAGAAAGATCCATTTAATGATCGGCTTCCGATCCCCACGGTGTATATCCTTGTTTCTATTCACTTTTCACGATACGTTCTCACGGGTAAACGCGTACTAAACTGCTTCTTTTTCTTGAATTAAACGCGGCTAATTATCGTGGCTGGTATATCGTGGGAAATACATACCGTCCGACGAGAAGCTAGAAATTAGAAAATTAATATCCCTCAGGACAGATACTTGCGGTGAGTATCGACTTCTTTTAATCGCGCGAACTATATTACCAAGTTGTATTAGCATATTATCGTACAACCGGCTATTAACGATATTATATACGATCGTATTATATACGATCAAGTTTCGAGATGCCCCTTTTTCCTCGTGTACGTAACATCGCACGTTCTATCACTTTTAATAACGAAAGGGATGATCCGTGCCTTCGCTCGTATCTGAGTGAAGCAGGCATTCCTATCACGTGGTCCAAGAGGGCCACTAAGGACGCTATGATACACGAGTGAAATGTGCCCCGTCAAGATACACATACATAGTGCTGGTAGGGGTAAAGGCTATATAAGAGAAGGTGAATCTGCATTGGTTTGGTAGTAGAGCTAGAATCTTCGGGTCGCGGTCATACTTTCTGAAATTAAAGCAACATGGTAAGTGCTCTTCTAGTCGTCTCGTAAGATCTTAATTGCCAGTGGTACCTCTTACTTTGAACTGTTAGTACGCTTTACGTTGGAAATCCGTACGACGTCTTATCTCCGTATGCGTAAATTAAATTTCTTGATACACCGATAAGTTATGAAAATAGAAAATGTCGGCTGTACCACTTTGATAGCAGCTGCATCGCAATTAATAGGAGAACCATAAACTTTTACTTTTGTATCGGCGATGCGATACACTTACTTACGGGAGCAGCCCTCTCCCGGAGAGATTGCGTCCAGGTGCAGTGTATAAAAGAGTGCTCCATACCGGATATTTGACCCAGAACTTCGCGATCAGTGAAAGTATATGCCGATGCAGGTTCATTTCTCACCAGCAATCGCAATGGTTAAGAAGCAAATATACGATCGAACATAAATAATGGCTATCGTTTGCTGCAATTTACGCTTTCGCGTATACTTGTATCGCATTTCAAATTTGACTTTCCTTATTACTCACGATACTCACTTGCTGTTTATTTTGCAGAAATTTTATTTGATGCTGGGCTTACTGTGCATCGGTGTGAACGGAGAAAAGAAGATCAACTTGGACGACATAGAAAGGGATAATTTAAGAGTGGAAGGTATATCGAAATCCGGCATTACACGGACCGAGCAATCAAAATTCCTTACAAAGCCAGAATTTGGCCAGCAACACTACCAAGCACCGAATCAATATCATGGACCACCGACTGGTTCATCGGTTACGTACGTAACCCCACCTCCAGTGCAAAATGTAAAAGAAACGTCGCGAATGTCACAAAATCATGTCAAATTATATAATCGACGATTAACTCAATTCGTTAACTCAATCCATTTAGTTCCGGCCAGAAACGTACGTTCATCCTAACAAGTATGCCGCGAAAGAACAAGTTTACCAGCAGCAAAACAACGTCTCACCGCAACAAATATTACCACAGCGATATTACAACGAATACCAACAGCAGCCGTCATTACCCCCAAAAGGAATCTCGTCAAATGCCTATGAGTCGGAAGAATTGATTTACCAACCGGAAGTGAATATCGGCAATCAGTTGCAGGCTGCGCAACAAAAAACAGTTTCGGCCAACTTCGCGAGAAACGCGAATAAAGGTCTCGACAATGTGAAACGCGATCGCAACATTTAAAAGCCCGGCACCATGTACTTGATCTTCAATTAAATTTTTGCAGAACCGGTATACATCGACATACCCACGATGCATCTTCTGACTTATTACCCGAATTTGGACATAAGTTCTGGTAAAGCCGGATTATTGGTACCGCGATTAACCACAGCAGCGACCAATCATATATCCATTCCTCTCTATACGTCAACGCTAAATCAAAAGCCAATAGCACCCGCGAAGCAAACGTACCAAATACAGTACGCACCAAAATACAACAGCGCACCTGCTGCTTCTTCCACCAAGGTTAATATCTGGAGAAATAATTATCAGAAAGTATACCGTCATCGTGTTTGAGGAATCTTGGAAACGATGCTGTAACTAAATAGAGACTTTCGTCGTTTCAGGTTACGAAGGGCGCGGTTTATGCAACTGCCGCTAATTCAAAGAAATTCTCTAGCTCGCCGTTATTCAGCGTGCCAACGTACGCACCATCGGATCAAACGTATGCCCAAGGAAGACAACTTCTGTACACACAAGCGTACATTGCTCCGTCCCAACCACAGTACGTTTCCCAGCTAGTGTACACTCAACCCGCAACGGTTTATATGCATGCCACGCCAGTTTACAGTGACGTTTACGCTCGTCCACCTAGCTACGATCAAGATAATTCTTTGCAAGGCAGCGTGAAATACACAGCGCCGCTTGAAGAGTTGCATTCCGCGGCATCAATTGCTGATGAGCTGCCGAATCAAGGTCTGGGGCAGCAAAGCAGTCAGAGCGTGACTCAGAATTACGTCAAGGTTCGTAGCGATGTGAGCAAGTAAATGGAATTTGTAATAGGAAGGCAACGAAATTCCTTCTGATTAAAAGATTCTGCTGTATAAATATACTTATCGTAACAGGATGCGGAAGAACCAAATACCGATCTAGTACCACCTCAGATACCATCGCAGGATTTCAAGTCCAGTGCCACGTCTTTGACGCCCGTTTCGTCGCAAGACGAAGAGCCCGTTCCAGAGCAAAATTACGTAGGCTCGACCGAGCCTAGATCGTTGCTAGACTCGTACGTTCCAAGCAATGTGATCGCAGCCCAAGATTCTTCCAAGTACGAAATTATTATTTGCAACGAGCTATATGCGCGCATAAAATTTCCCCAGTTCCCCAGTTCCCTGGATACGTTTGCTAAAATAAATGCTTGTTACAGGTATCAAGAGAGGCCGATAAAGCTGGAAAGGGGCTTTCTTCCATCGAAAGAAAATTTCTTATACAAGAAACGCAAGATTGATTAATCCACGGAGCGTTTTTTTTTTTTATCCGATAATTGGCGATCGTCGAGTATGATGGTCAGTAGATACTGTTAATAGAAGCTTCGACGTTCATTGCAGTTGAGAAACGAGTGAAGATATACCGCCGATAATAAAAGGCGTCGCATCTAGTCTTTTATCGAAGATCCTTCAATCACAAGCGTAAACGTCGTACTTATGTTTAACTTTGTTGGTCTTTCGTTTTTTTTTTTTTTTTTTTCTATATACCTGTGGGTGTACGTTTTATACAATTTTTTAATAAACTCTTATTAAAACGAACGTTGTTCTACATTTTACCATCATTGTTCCACATTAGGTGAAATTTTTACAACCGATGAAACAGTTCGGTAACGGAATGTTTTAAAGGAATTAGTATATCTTTTGGTTGCTTATTGTGAATTGAGCATTTATTTTTCGCTTGTAAAATAAATAATATCGTCAAATATTTTGCCACGGAATTCGCAACGAACTTGTTCAAATTTAGCAATTAAAAGTATCTGAAACCCGTAATATTCCATCTTCTTTGACATTGAATAATTTATTGGTCCATTTCTCCGATTATGGCGTTGGTGTAACTATGATAAAAGCATCGCCATCGCATTACGTATTCGAATAGAGAGCTGTTGACACGAGGCAGAGGCACAACCACTTAGTTATTTACGCGGATGCCGGCGCCGCGTGCCAAAATGAGAAAGCGGATGCTGGGAGAAGAACCAATGGTGTAGGCCTTTGATATTATTTGTCAGAAATTTCAGTTCGGCAAACGTGTTAACTTTTTCCTTTATTAACACGCTGTACACTAATTAAGAGAAATATCACGACGATATAAGCGTAACGTAGCAATAAAAATTTGTTTTACCGTCATTTCATTTTTAATCAGCGGTCAGCAAATGACGCAACATTAGGAATTTGCGTAATTGTAATAATTCATCGGCTTTCGGCTGATCTATCGCACGATTTAATTAGCGATGAAGAAGCACGTGTCGCCTTGGACGATAATTAATCGTCGTTTTAATCTCGTTGTCGCGATCAGAACTACGAATATGTATATCGTGACATCAGCTTTCTTCGTGTCGAAATATCGACCAAGGATGAGCACACTGTCGTAGCGGTGTCGCTACGCTACTGGCAGATGTCTTTTCATACATATGGAATAAAGAATGTCAGTGTGTTACAGCGGTGAAACTATAATCGTGGTGTCCCTCTCGCGGTTCAAGCGAAGGCATATAAGGTGGGATGTAGCTGCCACTGCTTCATCAGTTCCAAATACACGCGAGAAGACCAAGAGTCAAGCGCACAGGTTTAAGGTCGGCCGTCATCATGAAGATTCTCGTGATACACGTAAGTACGCCGATTTCTCGCTTTAGCTCTAACATTTTCTTAAACGTTTTATATTTATATTTCGGAAGTTTAACGCGTCGTACCTGCCAGTTCTTATAAAACGGCAAAGTGGATAGATACAGTGACTCTTGCAAATACGCGAACGTTTATCCTAGAAAATTCTTTTAGATATATTACGTGTATGTTGTACAGGATTTGTTAAAGTTTCAACTTTTATCGATATAATCGCGATTATCGTGTTTCATTGCAGCGACAAAGAAATTTCAAAATGATTTGTATTACGCGCATAATACTCGTTTCGTGCAAGTTCGTGCTTAAAAGATACAAATTGTGGAGTGAAGAAGCAGCACAAACGAATAATAGTTTTACGTGCGCGGAATATCGCTCTTACCTTATCTCGTTTATGAAGGATCGCCCTTATTAGTTTTTCGGAATGCTCGGAACGATAATACGAACGACGTTATTTGTATGCGTTCCAACGTACGTTTCTTCGCTTATCTCGCCCTATTTCGCACAAGATCGTAGTAACTTATAGAGTACATCGATATAACCGACTAGCTAGCTGCACCGATTTATTTAATATCATATTCGTCGACAATATCGACTGAAAATAATCCATCGTTTCGTTGAAAGAATCAAATTCATTCTGTCGACCAGACTCTTCTGAACTGGTCATTATGGAGAAAGTGTTTCTTATTTTCTTCCATCTACGGTCGCGCAGGTCCGGCAAAGTAACCGTGGCAGATGCTCTTGAGCAAGTCAGTGAAAGTCCTTGAAGGTACTCCAGGAACAGCGGCTCTCGGCTGTCATAAAGTCTATTCGGGTTGTTCGTTATTAGGTAACGGTTGATTTTCTACTTGGCCGAAAGGTAAACCTTGGTGAAAATGGTGCGACGCTCCATTTACCGAATAATCATTCTCTGTTACGAAACGCAGTAGCGTTCAGCCAGTAGGTTGAACGATTTCAAAATTAAATAATTTCTATGGTAATCGGCCCGAGTGCAAAAGAGTATAACGCGATACTGTGTATGCCTTTCGAGTAACTTTCTTACCTGTCACTTCGAGATTATTAATGGCGTCTCTTAGAGAAAATTAAGATTCACAACAGCGCGCTTAGAAACAGATGCGAGTCGTTCACGATTGTTTTCAAACGATCTTTCAAGTTTGCGATATTTTTATTCAGGAATCCAGAGTAAAACTTCAATTCGAAATACAGGAATCTCACCGGAGGTATACATTTACCGAAGAAAGCGGTGAAAATCACGAAACTCGTTCTCTTTACTTGCCAACTGGATACTTGGCCTTAACTGTGACCTTGTCAAAATTCGCACTTTTTCCTGTCATAGTCGACATCGTAATACTTATCGCGTAAAAACGCGTCGATTTCCCTTCGTCGATTATAGATTCGTTCGATAAACGTTCGTCCATGTTAAGAATATAAATGTACGACATTTTACGATAAAGCTAAAGGAAGGGAAGTGAAAGTAAAATTATCATTACTGGAGCATCGAGCTGTAAGATCGATAACTACCTTCTCGTTATTATACGCGTCCGTTAAACGAGCTCTGTTCGTATTTCATACGCTTTTCGTCGCTTTCAGATCCCTATGGTTCTTCTCATAGTTGGTTTTTGCTCGTCGAACGTCGTTGGGAAGTCTTTACCTTCCGAAGCGGATAACGATCGAGAATACGAGTCTGTCACTAGCTCCCCTCTAGACGATATCGACGATGTCGTTTCGAAGAATTCTGACTCAAAGGATCAAGAGGATCGACCGGATGATTTACCGATTTTACCACCGATAATACTACTAGATTTCGGCAACGATACAGAGGATGAAAATGTCACTTCCGAGGAGAAATCGAAGCGTACGGTGAACAGCGGTCTCGGTTACGGTCTCAACACGAACGCCATCCAAATGAGAAGATATAACTACTATTTCCCAGCCGGAAAATCAGGGACCACGGTGAGCATCGAGGAATCGATCAGCCCTTTCCTACCAAAGACGATAATCGAGAGGGTACAGCCGAGCAATGAAAAAGCACATTTTGTTACACAACAGAACTCTTTCGCTACGTCGTTCTCCGAGATTAACGGCCAGAGTCAAGCGAATCTGCGATATTTGAATTTCCATCGGTCCACGAAGCCCGAGTCCGTGTTCGGATTACGAACAAAGCCGCAAAAAGCCGCAGCAAGTTCCAGCTCCGAATCCTATCGGAACTTCTTTACAACATCGAAACCTCCAGTCAGCTCATTCGCAATTCAAAATCCGGGATACAGGAATAATAATTTGCCAACTACGACGCAATCACCTTTGCCTGTCGGCGTCACAGAGACACTCAAACACGTAACTCCGGGTGCCGCGAACTTTGCGAGTTCACAGAGCGATTCGTTAAACTACGTTACCGTGGGTCCTTTCTCCCACAACGGGAACGCGCAAACTTACACGAGCCAGAAACAGAATATTCGATCCAATATCAATTCCCATAGTTTCGGTTCCGTTTCTCAAAATATCGACTCCTCTACGGTCGCTCCGCTCAACTACGATCCTCATTTTCCAAGGGTTGGTGGTTCGCCACACTCAAACAGTCCCAAGTACACGGTGGAGAATGGAATCCGCTACGAGAACAAAGTCTTTTGGAAATATCCGGACGGCAGGGTCTCCGACGTTCCACCTCAAACTTACGTCGAATATTCGCACTCGTTGGCGCAGCAACCCGCAAAAACCCAGGAGCCTTATTCGATTTATGAAAATAGCTCCACGGAAAATAGTATTTTGTCGCAGGGGCCGGTGCAATTTCCTACAATATCCGAGCAAACCGGACGAGAGCCAAATCCATTCGTTTCTGCGGAATCCTTGTCGGAGAGCTTGCCACAGCAACAAGTGTATCGACTCGGCTATCAGAATTTAGTGAGCCAGAGGCAAAATGTAAACCTGGCGCAACAACGGCAACCCAACGGCAACGTAGCAAACTCCTATTCTTTTCCCTCCGTTTCGTCAACTTCATCGGAGAAAACGAAGCCTGGCTTGACCAGGTCCAATATCAACCACAGCTCGCGTTATCAGCAAACTTTGTCGAGGTACATGGTGAACAGCCCGAATCCAGAATATACGACGGAACCGACCACTAACAGCACCACACCTCTCAACCCTTTCTTCGGTTCGTCCACCGTACATCCTTCTCGAACTGCACCCACGTACAATCCGAAAATACAGAACTATCTGGATACGATACTTGCGGAAAATAGGGAATCGCCGAAGCAACGTTTCAGCAACAACGATTTAAACGATTATTCTAACCTGCAGTACTCGGACTTATTGAACTACAATCCGTCCATCTCTGAATATATTAGAAATCCGTCGTCTATTTTGAACGTTCGTCCGACTTTCGTGCAAGCTGGAAACTCTTTGATACCGGTCATTATACTCAGAGTCGACGGTGCTTCTCCTATTCAGACTAAAGACACGCAGAACATCAATCTGAAGGCTCTGCTTCAACAATACTTGGTTCAGTATGCTAAGAGCATTCAACAATTGGCACAACCATCGACGTACAATCTCGGGTCGGAATCTTTTTCCAAACATTCGACGACTGGGCCTAACAAGAGCCCCGTTCTTGATCTGATTCGGTTGACGCAAGACGATGCACGATCACCCAGTTACACTTCGAGTTCTTCGTACGTTGGGAAATCGAGTTACGAAGCTAGCAATTTAGATGATTCGAACAGTCGTTACGTCGGAGGGTCAAGCGGTCGGCAGAAAACGAAAAGCGTTCAAATTTTGGAGGATCCAAGATATACCACCTACAAGGTCAACAACTAGGGGCCCATAGAGAAAGAAAAGAGGAAAATCAAGGCTCGGGCGAAAGCGACGAGTCTGGCACATCCACTGTTATTTTGTAAGACGCTTTGTGCCATTGAACTTGAAGGGAATACGATTTATTAAAGTCAGTGATTCGGTAGTATTTAGTACGGGATTGTGCAATAAAGTTTCGCGACGTACCGTACCTGCTACGGTTGTTGTTTCTTCGAAAGCTCCGGAGTAATTTCTGAACGCTTGAAATTTTCGAAGAATTAGTCGCGCTCAAAGCGGATCGACGCTTTGAAATTTAACCTATGATCGACCAAATTTTTTACTTCAAGAAGGTACCTTATAAACCTAGTTCTTAAGGATCTGGTATAAAGCGTGCATTCACGCTTCTGTATACGTATCTATCTAATTAAATAAAATTCGTACTTAAGCAAACGAGTCTTTCATTTCCTCTAAATTTAGTTTAATGAGATCATTAGCGATATTTATCGCACTGCACGATATTATTTCCACGCGCTGCTTAAACACAGTCTTTTTAATTTTCGTTACTTTCGATTCCCCTTTTACCATCCCCGGTCTCCGCACGGAATGTTTTCGATAATTCCCGTTATCAATCCGATCGATCCGATTAATGACGCTTAGCATTAATATCTAGTTAACCTAAACTCTAGAACTAATTAATATAGAAAATTCCAGAAAAGTAAAATCTCGCGGGAAATTTCTAATGTTTTTTCTTCGTTTCACGACTCACCTAGCGAAAGATGCGAATTTAGCATACATTTGTACATATATGCAAACATCGCCGATACCCGAGAAGCTTGGAACGCATTCTTCGCAACGTTGACGCCGACATCAACATCGAAGTTGCCTCGAAGCATAGATCAAATCTAAATTGTGCTCAGCATCGGGAGAATTTTCCTCAGCTGCCCCTTCTCCCGTCCAAAAGAAAAAAAGAAGAAAAGAAAAAATAGCCAAAGAAGAAAGGACAAATGTTCGGAGAAACGGTTGGGAGAGGAGGGCAATTAGCATTAATTATTTGTTAAGTGCAGATGAACAAACTGAAGCTGCGATGGTCGTAGGGCGCAGTTAATGCCACGTTTTCACAACGAAAGGCAACGATAACATCTCCGCCTATCTACAGAGCACGGCAATTAGACACAAGGCATTAAACTGTAGCGATTGCGAGTGCGGTCTTACACAGCAAAGAATGGTCGAGCGTGGTATTATCATGGTACACCGACATCAGCCGACGTTTCTATCGTGTGAGACTGGTTGCATCGGGAGGAGTGAGCGCGCTGCGCATAATGCGTGTGTTTTAGAGCGCATAAAATGCAGCGGGGAAACTACTGACCATCTAAGGCGATTCCTTTATAGTTTGTGATAGTTTTATATCCAATTGCAATTTCTTTGTAACCGATAGCATCGATTCCACCGAAAAATGACGTTCGAAATATATTAATTCTGAATCTACTAGTGGTTACCTCGAACAACGAAGCTTACAGGCGGAACGCAGAGATGTAATAAGAGGGACACGGAGGATTAACGCGTTATGTATCGTTGATCGATAGTCGATCGCACGAAACATTTGTAAATCTCAGTGCGCAGTGCGATCAGTCAGCCTTAGTTACTTTTCTTCTATCAGCAACTTCGCGCGGTGTGCACGATAATGATGCGCGGTCGCATCCTGCAGTTATTACGGACAAGAATTTCTCAGCGATGGTCGCGTGTCGCGAATGAAAGTATCCTCCGACTGGTGGACTATAGGATAATATTTAGAACGATATTTTTCACTTGGCTACCAGAGTGTATAAAGAAAATCGCGTGTCTACTATGTGGCTCAGTTCTCGCGTGGAGGTCCAGCTCGCAAGTTCTTTTGGATTATACAATAGAAACTCTGAGGAAAACCCGTGTTGCGATCAATGTGTTCAACGCGAAGCTCGGTGACACTCGGTCCATCTTAATCGTGGTTTCTGTTTTAGAGGGTAAACGGTGCTCCTGCTCCGGCTAAGAAAATGTTCTTTTGTCTCGTAAGTACGTGATACCAAACTTTCGACAAAAAGTGCCGATTCGATTCTGTGTGATTTGTGACGATCGGATCACGAACAGTCGGAATTTCGTGAACGAGTGTAGTTCTCTTAAACGTCGATACGCTAATTCTTGTGTCGACGACGAAATATTTCCTCGTAATAGATCAGCCTGTTTGAATCGCGATGAAAAGAGATTCGTACTTTTATGCTACGTTACATCGGAGGTCGTAATATCTCTTTTTCCACCGCTTTTTAATTCCGTAGGAAGATTAAAACCTCGATAAGCTACCGGATAAATTAAATCACGACATAAAAGCAGGATCTAACGCTGTCTCGTATATATCCGAAAAATTAAACATAAAATGCCGATAAAGGTTTATAGAGTGTATCTAGACACGCACACAGACCCGTGTAATTGGAGCACTTTCTTTCTTCATATTTCGACGTTGGTGTTTTCCCTAATTTGCCTCGTGTACGTGTTAGCCAATTAAACGATAAAGGAAAGATCTTACTTTCTTTGAACACTTGGACGACTGAAAGCTCGTGTGTCGGATTATTTTGGTCTGCTCGAAAGTAGAACGAAATTTATTGCTACGTGGTTAGCGTGGACTTATTAGTCGGGAATGGTATTATTCCCTGGCAATTAAATCCAATTTTATTCCGTCCGAAGCAATTCGTTATTAGCTACGATTATTTCACTTTATATCCCAATTACCTCCGTCGAACGTCAAACAGCAACGTTCCACTTTAATTTGAATTACTACCCTCTACTGGCGATTTCCATCAATAACTTTTTAGACCGAAATACCTCTTCCTCGTGCTATATTTTATTATTAAATTGCAAGTCGTCCAAACTCCAAGAGATTCGATTAACATCTATCTAGCTTTTGCGAATCGGTGAGAAAGTTCTTGAGGATTTGCTTCCGTGCACATTCAGTCCTTCACTGTCACAGTGCACACGCATGTCTCTGGCATTTTACTTTTCTAGCATGTTTCTTTTTTCTAGGTCAGCCCAATGACTGCCATTTATTTTCACCGGTCATTCCGTTTAATTTTGGTATTATCTTAAATTCGTCATAATCGCAGCGCTTTCTTCTTTCCACCAGCGGTGCGTCGACTTTTCTCAAACCAGTTAGCGTTTTAATTAAAAGCATTCGATAAATCGGTTTAAAACGCATCTCCTGCTTCTCGCGCGTTTCAGTTTGATCGAGGATACGCGATATACGGAGCTACGAACTTTATCGGACAGTAAAACGTAATTTTACTTAACTTACTTCGATCAGCGTAGACTTTTTATTCGATCACGTGTGCATGGTACGAACAAATTGCGGCCGATACGAGGAAATTCAATTATAAAGTACCCAAATTAAGGAAATAGTCGCTTTTTCCCCGATTGTTAATAACTTTGTATTCGGTGCAGGTTGTACTCTTGTCTTTGAGCTGGCAGCACGTAATAGGAACAGGAAACGCGCAGCCGCGGGATGAAGTGGCGTTTGATCAGATTGCAACTGCGTCGGAGAACGTGGCGCAAAATGCGGAGAAGCCAGAACAGAAACCGGAGTTTCGAAACCAGCTGATAACGTCTATGATAGATACCACCGTACACTATGAAAATTCGAATGGGTTCGTACCTATATTAGTATCTTCGTCACCATCGCCGTCTGATCCGCTCGGGCAACCAGATGCCACGTCGCTGAAGAAAGAGAAGGAAGCAATTAACGTTACTTGGAATAACTTCTTAAACGAGCGGGTAAATACGGGCAACACCGATAGCGCCGACGAACAGACGGATCCACAAGAAACGGACAACCTCGAGGACGATCCCGTTTATTCCACGGAAGCGAGAATATTTTTAAACTTTCCTAACTTGAGCGCAAATCGTAGATCGTTCGAGTATCAAGGCGATCAGAACAATTTCGAGCTGCTCAAAGTTAGGAACGACACACCGGTGGTAGCCACTTATACAGATTTATACGAGGGAGCGTTGGGTACCGACGAAAACCGGGACGAAAAAACGCGGTCTACGTGGAAACATAAAACTCAAGGGAACAGGCAGAAAGATTATATGGGAAATTATGGAACAATCGTGTCCGAAAATAACAGCGAGGGTGATTCGCACAGCTATTACTATTCTCGTAATTCAGCGAAGGATGCAGGGAAAAAGAGTCGCGATCAAGAGAAAGTTGGCAACAATTATCAACGGCAGAATGTTCTCAGTTACGACGGTCACGGACAAAGCGCAGCTAGACAAAACGAAGCAGCTGCGTCGTCCTTCCCAAGGCTGAACGACGAGGTTAGCGTTCTTTTGAAGACCAACGCGAAGAACGACGGCGACTCTTACAGCATCGCGCCTTCGTCCCCTCAAGTTCCGAAGAATCACAAATTTTCCCAACCTGTCGTGGTCGCCGAACCAAATTACAAGTTTCATCAGCCGTCCAGTATATCCGATTTCGCTAGCGATAATCGCCAAACTTCGAGGATAATCGATTCGGTGAGCTCCGAAGTGTCGCACCGTTACACGATGAACAACAGAGATGGAAGATTTCGAAGCGACGAGGATTCGGGAGACGCGTCGGACGAAGGTGATTACGCGGAGTACACGGAGAGGCCCAAAAGAGTTCAGAAGAGCAGAAGACGACCTAGCAACAGCTCGAAGCGGCTCCCGAAGGAACATCGAGGGAATGTGGATAGCGCGGAACAGGAAAGCCAGGGTAAGAGGCATCATTCGTCGAGATCGAAGTCGCATCGTCAAAAAGTAAGGGGGAATTCATGGGCAGACGACGATCGGCATCAAGATCAAGACGACAGCTACGAAGACACGAGGTACGATGGCAGATTTTCGGCCTCGGAAATGAGGCACGTAAAATCACAGAACTCAAATTTCAAGCCGAGCAGTAGCTGGAACCAGATATCTCCGAACCTTGAGATTTCTCACTCGAGCGGTATTGAAATCGGCCAGCTAGAGAAACCGAAACTCATCGTACCGGTCAAAGTGAACTTGGTACCAGTGGCAAACTTTGATCACGCAACAGCGATCGGTAACAGTCAAGGCTTCGACGTCTCTAACGCAATCTTGCGCAATATCGTTTCAGCCACGCCACTCAACGCGGTAAGCACGTCCGCTCCTGAGATAAACACCGGCGAAAATGTGATCGGCAACGATGTAAAGATAAGAGTATCCACACCTCTGCCAGATATTATCGTTGGCCAGAATAACTTCCGCAATTCGATGCACGCGAACCTCAAACCCCAATACGTATCGAATACAGTCGCTCCAGTTTTTGCGGTTACTCCGAGCTTAAACCATAACTTGCAGAGCATCTCGGCTGAAGATGCTCAAGGCACGGCTACGTCTCGGCCAGCAGTCGTCACTACTTCGAATCAAATGTCGGCGAACCATATGCCGCAGCTGATACTTCCGCAGCCAACTTTTCAGACTATCTCAACGTTGATGCAGACGCCGGTCATCGGCTCGGATTATATTCAGGTGAACCCTCACGGGATACACGGCCAAAATCCTATTAGTCACGGTAATTTGCAGGTGCAACCGCTTCCAACGATGCCCACGATTACACCGACGTCACAGGCTATACCAGTTACGAAGATCAACTTAATAACTTCCGAATCGCAGAACAAGAAGACCATGCTTCCCGGTACAAGCACGAATTTCTTGGCCTCGGCAAGCTTTGCTGTCGGCCATGACGATCAAGGCCACGCACTCAATGGTAATCCTTATTATTTGGAAAATTCCAATTCTCAAGGAGTTAAGCCGCAGGTACAGGACGGCCTGTATCAACAGTCATTTAAAAACGTAGCGCCGAAAACGAAAACCTATCTTCAAACGACGCATTTGCTACCAGCAACGGTTTTCGATCCTATACCAACGTTCACAACGTTATCGGCGAGTACTCCGCAACTATTTTCGGAACAGCAGAACATTCAAGGAACGAACTTTCTGTTGCAACAATCTCGAGATCAGGGCCAGCAATACTCGAGACAAAATACCGGTTTCGATAACAGCGCGTCAACGTTGAAAAACATCAAGCTCCCATCCCTCGCGTATCAAATGATCGATAGCACGGGTAGTCATAGTACCGATAATATTAACACGTTAAATGCGTCACCAAGTGTTTCAGGAATCGTCGGGAATGCCCATTTACCGCACGTTGGCGCGAGAAACGTGGAAATTGTCAATCCGAATATCAAATCGAATCCGATAGATACCACGATCATAAATTCCTACGAGTCGATGAGTTACCCGACTGCTGTTTTAACCACCTCGATTCCTATGTTCTCCACAACCAGCTTCGTTACGGCTAAACCAGCCATATTTTCCACTACCGAATCCACGAACGTGCAGAATGTGATGAATGCATTTGCGAATGTAGGCTCGAACAATGACCAAGGCACCGGCAACGATTTGAAGGCGTACCACACACAGGACAAACCTATGTTTAACCCGATCAATTTCGTTCCAAACACGGATGTGGTAAAAAATCAAAATGCGTTGAACAGCAAACTGCACGCCAACGAACCCCTTCAACAAAATCTAAACCTAGTCCCATTGCTGCCCGGAGGTAATTTCTTTAAACCTTCTTTTTCTGCGCAAAGCGAACTCTTGGTAAAACCAAAATTAACTTTAGATCTGAAGACCTACGCGGAGCAAATGTTCAAGGAATCTCTGAAGACTATTCATAATTCTCAGAAGTGGAACAACGATCGAAAACCTGGGAACAATCGCAGTAACGCCACTGACTTGTCAGACATCGCGAAACTGAAGAACGAGCTGCAACGTTTGAAAGCTTCGCTGTTCGATTCCAGACAAAACAAAGATCAGCTCGAAGCACATCATAGCGAGACAAAGGTACGAACAACCGAGTTACCCGGTAAGAAGCCGGACGAGCTGATAGCCGCGTTGGAACAAATGCTGAAGAAAAATCCTAAGAATTCTTTGCGCTCCTCCTACGGAAATAACAAACCGTATCGACAGCGCAGGCCTCAAGACCAAGAGAAATACAATTTTGGATCGAACAGCGACTTCAAAGATACGAAACATGTCAGAGATTTCCTGACACCGCCGCAGTTAAATTCGCATCGTACGAAAAATCATTTACGTGGAAAACCAGGGAAAAAGAGACCAGGACCAAGCAGATTCAATAACCACAATCATAATCATAAACATAATCATCACCATGGGCCAAGGTCACATTCTAGAAACAATTTGTCCCATAAATCGGGAAGTGTTGACTCGTCCGGGTCAAATATCGATCCAGTTCACACCGATGGCTCGTCGAAACACGACAACACGCAAGATTCGAGGCAATTCAGAAAAGGCTCGCAGTTCGATTCACACGCCTCGGCCTCCACGATGTCTCGTGATACAAACAATTTCCCTAAAGCGCCCAAGCATCACAAAGATGGTAAAGAGAACACTTACGATCATCCTAAGGTGCATAATTTCCTTGGCTTATTGATGAAAAACAAACAGTTGCCCAACGGAGGCACGCCAAACTACTTTCGTGACAAAAGTCAGTTGAATAAGTTTTTCGAGAATGAAAAACTGCGGACGCAGCAGCAATTTTACGATGATACTTTGAGGGATTATTATCAGAAGGTGACCGATGGTATGTTGTATTCCAATTTGGGGCAGACCGATACCAGCGCTCGAAGATCTTTGTCGGAAAAGAGAACCGTTTGAGTTTGAATTTCAATTAACAACGTGAACCGATTCTTTCTGTCGAGCAAGTTAATCTTATGAAGTAAGCCGATAAAAAAATTAACAAAGGGTTCTATAAAATCAAGACGTACGAAGATTCGTGTTATTAAATATTTTTCATAGCATTACGAAATTTAAAAAACAGCATAGATAAATGTACAAAAATAAGAAGTAGACAAATAAGCGTTATGTCTTGTAAAACGATCATCCATTTTCTTCTATTTCTTTTCGTCGTCGGATAGAAACTGTCGCGTGATTACGAATGACATTTATTGACAATTCACTTAAACATTACCTTACATAATATTGGAAGAGTTACAACAGTTTAAACGAACAGAGACTAAAGGGAAAGTTTCAGTCGTTTGTTTTCAAGGTACTAGAGATCGTTGTATATATATATTCGTTAGAAATGAAAAATATCGATTCGCTTTATCTCTTTTTATTCGACGCAATTTCCTTGTATCGTCACTGTATAATTCTTGTAAAAATCCCTCGAAAATATTATGTAAAGTTGCAAAATTGAATTATAATAAGTAATAGTTGTCTTTGTTTTTAGTCTTCTACTCTATGCATTTACTTGATTATTGTCGATTACACTTACATCGAATACTTTACGAAATAAATAAATTTTATAGTATAGTGCTAATCATAAAAGCGCACGAGACCAACTGAAATTATAATTCAAAGCTCCAATTTTTCTAACTTTCTGGTGTTAGTCGTTGTTTGAAGTATCATTAACTCGTCATGAATGACGAAGAGAATATAGCAAACGTTTTGCATTCAACGTCACCGACGTGAAACTACCTTGTTGGGAGAGAATTTTACATGGATCTTGAATTATTTTCACTTGCCGTACGAGGCGGGCAGGAAAGTGTGAAGAGCGTTTTCTTTAATCGCCATGATATCTGAAAAGAATCCGGGTTTTTTAACTTTATTCCATTACATCGAAGAGTTACAACTTGGTGTATAAAAGTATGGTAATTGCACCGTGATTGTCCGATAGCAACGTAATTATCGATTAGCCGAAGAAAAACTTGCAATCCACCTTATCCTTACGTGGCTTCGTTCTTTTTTTTTGTTTTTTTAATTATCGACATACTGATTCCTCTTTCAGTTTCCTGCACACGTTGCGCCAGCTGTGATAGATTCAATTTGTGACAGAGTTCGTGCATCGATTCTAGAATGTATATTTACTGCGATAACTTTCACTAGAAAAGATAGCTGGAAAGCAATTAGAAAGAAATTTTTTACGGTTCTTTCAGTCTACAACCTAGGAATGATATGCTCGAGTAGTTTCACGGGAACTATGAACAACGAATATTGGTCAGCTAATTGTACTTCCGGTGAATTCCATGGCTGTATTGTACGTTGGAACACGTTCGTATTAAATTTACTAACAAAGTTGTTTTTCTAAAGTCATTTTAACATACCTTTAAGTACGTGTAAAATATTTAATGCGCTGCGCGCATTATTCAAGAACACTGCCGCGCGTATTGTCTTAGCAGATCTGCAATTAGTAGACTGCAAGCATGAGAGTATCAAATTAATTTTATTAAATGAAAGGTTTAATTCACTTTTTCCTTGAAACGTTATTATTAGGGAGACTGCAGTCACGGCGAAGGCAACTTTATTCACTGTATCGCAGGCATACAATCGAGGAAATATCAATTAGCGAGCAGTTAGGTCGTTGACACGCTTGCTAAGCATCGACAATCAGAGAGAGTCACGGAGATATAATTCAGTTTTTCTCGTCGCGCTTTTTGTCCATTATAGAAAAGTCAAATCCATTCGACTGTGTCGCGTCGCTAATCCCTGAATATAAAAGATCTCGAAGTCTGCATTGCAGCCAGTTAAGAGGAAAGGTCGGTATCTATTAAGTCGTTGTCGAT
This sequence comes from Bombus confusus, assembly GCA_014737475.1. Taxonomy (NCBI): domain Eukaryota; kingdom Metazoa; phylum Arthropoda; class Insecta; order Hymenoptera; family Apidae; genus Bombus; species Bombus confusus. The sequence continues at coordinate 2,817,205 of JACXIV010000041.1, forward strand.
TAAGCTGGTGCCATGTTGGTACGTTTTCTGTGATCTGTTTTATTTACGATAGTTATATTAGTGAATTTTGTGAGGAAATAATCGTTAGACGATCGATTGTTAACGTAATACGTGTCTGAATAGTTGAATATATTGCAGGTATTTTTTACCGCTTTAATTGTATCGACGCTGAATTCGGCTGTAGGAGTAGAACGTCAATTCCTGGCTTCGAGCTTCGCGAGATCAAAAAGAGGGGTCGTCGAAACTGGTCACAATGTTCTTCAAGATTATAAATCTCCCCAAATTCAATCGATCGGGCCAAATATGCGAAGCATTGGATCGAGCAATCCAAAATCTCCATCGCAATATAAAATCCTTCAAATTGTGAAAGAATCTCCGTTAGTCGGAGCTAGCAGTCCATTAGTGTACAGCGATGCCTTTAAACAATCATCACCGTATGCTACTTCGCCATTGTCCGCTTATTCGTTCGAATCTCGAAACAACGAACGATCATTGCCATATTCTGATAATTTATTTACCATGTCTGCTGGCTACAAAACTACAGCTGACGATTTCGCTAAACCGCTGAAACAAGCCGGTACGCACCGTCAACCAAAGTTTAACCAAAACGCAGCAACAGGTATAATAATCGATTGTTTCGACCAACGTTAATCATTTCAATCGATTTCTCTCTTTGCAGACACAAATGTCCAAGTTCCCGTGTATAAGACTGATTACCTCTTCCCAAAAATCTCAGAATCGCAGGGTTACGCGCCTGTGTTCCAAAACGAGAAAGCTTCATTACCGATGCTTCAAGTACAAAAGAGTCGAGAGTTACCTCGGTACTTATCCAGTACGCAAAGCCAACCACTCGTTTTGAACCCTGTAGACCAACAGTTCAATTTCGTAGTCAGAACGCCGAAGCTGAACAGCGTGCAACTGAGTACACCCTTTCTGTCGCCGCTTTCCCGTTTTCAGGGTCAAGTGGTGCCAATTTCGACCGTAGATAACAACGCGCAATTTCCGCGATACAAAGGCGCCGCGATAGAGGTATACCCAACTGTCAGTAGCTTCTCACCGATGGTTTATCAGCCTATCCAACCACAGTCGCGATTGAATTCTGGACACGAGAACGTTCAACGTGTGCAATCTGTTGACAATGTACGTCATGCTACGCCAGCGCAAGAAATTCGATCTGACGTGGAGATCATTGACAAGAAAAAACCTGCGCCTCCGTCTAAAACCGACGACGACGAGGATGACGCCGATAACGACGAAGGTATATAGCAATATAATTTTCACCAGAGTAGAATTCTGATTTGACGAGCGAATTTGTTGCGCAGATTACGTAACTCGTGAGAAACAATACGGAGGAAATTCAGAGGAAGACGACGACTACGAATCTAGATCTGGAAAATACTTTAAGGCGTCACCGACGGAAGGTAACTTTAAGCCATCGACCTCGTTTCCCTTCAGGCAATACGACGAAAAATTTGGCAAATATTCGAGACAGAATCGTAACGAAGAAGATGATAAGAAGCCGTTGTCCAAATATCATGATTATTCTTCGTCGAGCGACGAGGATGACGACGAGCAAGCGCCATCGGCTAAATATAACTCGGATCGCGCGCCATCAAAAAGTTTTTACAGTAGACAAGAGGATGAAGAAAACGATGATAGACACGGTCACGAAAGACAAAAGACTGAAGAAACGTCCGATGATGCGAACGCGTCTAAATACCATGACAAGAACGTCGACGAAGAGTTTGAAACGTCGTACAGAAAGAAATTGCCAAGACAAGGTAAGCGTTCTTTGATTAAATGTCGCTCTTTGAAGGGAAGAAAAGCAATGAACAAGCGCATAATCGTAGAGTACATCCATCTGAAAGAAGTGCCGGAAGTAGAATATGGATCGAGCTCATCGAAAGGAAATGGAAATGATTACGAGGATCCTTCGGGCGAAGGAAGTTTTAGGAATTTTAGGTACTTCAAAAATTTTCATGATTTCCAAGACTCTGAAGGATTTAATTCCGATATCGTGAAAAGCTTCAGCTTTCTGCCGAAAACGACGCACGGGGAAACTTTTGGTTACAAAATATTTAAAAGAAATGCGGCATCCTATATACGCGAATGACCTCATGATCTACCAAAATATGTTAGTATTTAGAATCTAATTATGCTCTATACTTGGCTCAGTGCATATAATTTATCTAAGGTTTTGATATGTTATTTATATTGTTATGTTTGTTTGTATATACTATATTGAACATAAATCTTCGTCGTAACTGAAACAACGTTAGATATTGGATTATTACATTTCCATGGAAAAAAATACCTTTTCGTAAGAAGATATCAGCAGGACATTGCGATATCGATCAAATAAGTTGACCTTCTCGCGCGAAGGATATGACCTACCGGAAGTGTGCGACACGTAGTTATTTCTTGATATGTTTCTCGATATAAATATAACATAGCCATTTCGATTCATCAATTTCCGAACGAATAACCAGTCTTCCGGCGACTAATTGTACAGCAACGACACCACGACCAATCGTCATTAAGCAACAAAGGCTTATAATTTTCCCGTGGTATTCCTATTTTTACATTTTCTCTTAATAGCAGCAATTAATTTTGTCATTACTTCGATGTCGATGGAGCGTTCTCTTACGAATTGCAATCTGTATATATACTCGTTCCTCGAGCTGGAGAACTCAGTATCACCGATAACATCGTCTACAACTCTTCCAACATGAAGATCACCTACATGGTAATAAGCATTTCAAGCCTTGAAATTTTTTTCTTAATCGCTGTTAACGAGGCGGTGATATTAGAAAAACGAAGGAAATTTTTCAGATCGTCGTTGCATTCGCTTTGGTCAGTATCGCGGAGCCAAAATTGCCACCAAAAAGAGAGGAAAGAAGCGTGACTATATTAGGACCATCTGGTTATGAGTTTCTTGGAATGGAGCCAATATTTTCTACCGATTCATGGTCTCCAAACAGTTTTGGTCCAACTCCCTGGAATGCCGCAAAGGTGTCAGATATTCCTTTACCGCGAGTTCAGGTCCAAGCAACGCATGACGTCGCTCTTCAGGTATAGCAAACTAATTTTCACCCCTTTTAATTACGAAAGTCCGCACTTTGCTTCACACCGTGGTTTCTCGTTAATCTCAGACGTTAAGGGATCCACCTAGTGGCACACCCAGCGTTGCATATCCTCCGGACGTGCTGAAAGCCATTCAACAGGCGAAGGAAGCAAATCAAAATGTAAATCGGGCGCAGCATAAGGTAGCGGAAGCCAAACAAGCTGCCATTGTTCAGCAGAAGGTTGCTCTGGCTAAGGAAGCTGCGGCGAGGGAAGCTGTGGCGAGGTAAATGCATGCATTTCGCGAGATGTTTTCCAAAGAGGGAAATTAATTAATTCGATACGTTTGCCGGCTATTTACGTGTACAGATCGCAAGAAATTTCGTCTGCTGCCGAAGCTGAAGCCAGATCGAGCGCAAAACAGTTAGTAGCTTTGCAACAAAGATTGGCGTCATTGAAGGATGCGGTTGCAGCTGCACAGCGGGTTGCCGCAGCAAGGGAAGCAGCTGCGGCTGCTGCCATTCAGAGAAACGCTGCTGCGACGGCTGCTGAGTTACAGCAACAGGACGTTGACAAGCAGATCAGTCAAAGCGAGCAGGAAGCAAAGGTGACAAATCGTCGATTAATTTACACGAGTTTGAACGGAGGCAGTTGGTGAACCGAACTGTTGCCAATTTACAGGAGAAGGATATAATCGCTGCCAAGGAGGAAGCTGTTGCAAATGCTGTACGACTCGCGTCATTGGAAAAATCGACGCATCATCCTTGGGGTCGCTGAACGCTTTCCACGTAAAATAAGCACGAAAGTTTTTTTTCTATTCTCTGTTACAATTGCGGTGGTGGTTTATCTGATTTTCTATTCTTGTTACAAATAAAGTTTGTTTTTTGCAAAACTTATCGATTACTTCAACCGGTACATTGTGAATAGAAAGTGCGACGTGTGCTTTCACCGACAAATATATTGTACCGTAAGATTCTGAGAATATGTGCGACTGTATGTATTATCCTTATTATCGCGCATTACGTTTAATCAGTCTGAGCGGGAAGAAGCTATCTCTTCTTATGCCATCGAACGAACGTTTCGGCGTCATATCGGTAAAAGATTATCTAACAACGCGTGATCGTGACGCACTCATCTGTCGATCATCGTGGTAACTGGATCGTTAAAAAGTAATCATGCTGGAACAGTGTTGCTTCCTTTCACGAGAAACTCTAGCGTTAAACAAGGTGGTCAGGATCCTTTGAAAATTGCCATTTCCTGATCCGGCGTAAGACAATAGCGTAGCAGTTTACCGCGTATTCGTGGGAAGTGGCAGTGAAAGTGACGGTGGGCAGGGTGATTCGTTCCGCAGGAAGACGGTATCGATAGTCAAAGAATGCAATATCTAGTTACGTGCAACACAACGCCCAGCAGCCACAGCAGGAGAACGACCGAGTTAGATAAACTCTCTGCGTCGAATCTACCAGCGTGTCCCTACCGGAATCCTTTCACTCACCTCTCTTTCTTGACCATCCGTAATACTCCCTTTCTCCCCGTTATGGTCTCCGCGATCCTGTCGAGCTACTCTGCTTCTACGAATCAGGAGTAATTACGTGGGAAGAAAGTCGTTCGATCAAAGTCACTCTTTCTTTGCTCGATGTCTTCTGTACTCGTTCTGTGACCATTCACCTCGATAATGGCCCTTTCTGTCAGCGTTATAGAAACGAAACGAAAGGAACCGATGTATCCTTGTAATCATCCGGGGGTCCAGTTTGGCCAACTTAATTGGAAATTAGATTCGTTTCGATGTTTTCGTAGAAAAGGGTCTTAAAAGTTACCCTTTCGTTCTCGAGACTTAAGTTTCTAGGTGTGTCGCGCGAGCGATAAAAGGTATTACCGCTTATCAACGGTTCTATCGTTATCCAAGACTTACCTTGCCTCGTCTAAAGAATCGCGATAGTCGCCTTGTATAACCTCGGGTAGATACAACTATTATAACGAGCAAGCACGCCTCCTTTCACATCGAACTGTCCAACACTTTCATCTACACCGCTTTTTCGGATTTACTCGCTTTTTGCCTTTTACCTCGCCCAGTTTTATTTGCTTTCCTTTCTTATTGCGTGAAAGATCGCGTTACTGCCAGTGAAACTAGCCGTAACTCGATTTTTTTTAACAATCGGTGTCACGAAAGCGTTCCATTCTATATTCGTTTCAAAAAGTTAAAGTCGTTAATTGCCAAGAAATAGCTACGAATTACTAAGCTCTCTAGCGACTCGCGGCTGTCCTATTTTGCACGCGTCGCCATATTGCAATATTAACATCGACGCGAGGTACAGCATAATTTCCGTAGCGCTCGCTTTAATTCCTTTGCAACGACACGGTTGACTTTCATGCGAGAATTTCACGCTGGTGACATCGCAAAATAAGGCAAAACGGAAGAAAGAGAGTAGGAAAAGAAATCGATTTCAACGCTGGATCGGTAGAGAGGATCACGGACGGTCCGCATAGGCGTTCACCACGCTCACCGCGTTCAACGTTACTTGGAAAATCTGACGATGCACTTCGTCGAAGTACTCTGAACGAAGTAGATACAACGGTGTTTTGTCGAGAGAAAGCTTGGCCAAAAGCTATACGAGCTGAGAAATCTTGGTCTCGATGGACCGCGTCCACAAACTGTACATATGTATATAAGTATGTCGCACACGAATCGATGCTTCCGCAATTAAGAATGAAATTAAATTACTCGCGTAGCGGTGAAAGCTCGCTTGAATGAATCAAAGATCTATTACAACGATTACAGTCTAAACGCCTAATTCCTTTCGATCGAGATCGCTTACCTATCGGAATCTTCGATTCCGCTACGGTGACGTAAAAAATTAATTCTCGCTTGGATGCAACGGCGTCGAGTATCAACGCAAACTGATATGGACGTAAGTATTTCCTATAGTTTAGCGTAGTCTGGGATATAAATGCGAGCATGCAAGTCCGGTTTTCAAGAGAGAGAGATTATCCACGCGTCTGGGAAAGGGAGAGGGAGAAAGCGTATAAAAAGGATTGGTCCATCGTCAAGCACTCGCAGTATACGTATTCGTTTCTTCATCTACTGTCCCATTAGTAGTCGAAAAATGCTTTCTTGGTCCTTTGTAAGTATCCAAAAAAAAAAAAAAGAAAGAAAATAGGATGGATACGATCGATCCGGTGGACATACGTAGGCACGCGAACGAGAGGATCTCGAGTCTCGGGGGAAACAGTGAATCGTGACCGAATGTTACACATCCTTTGCAAGTTCCGCTCATAGCGCAAACAATGCCGGTGAAAAGTGAATATCGGTATTTGCATACTTTCTTCTGTACGCACTTACACGTATTTGCGATGGCTCGTAAAGCCGGTAACATCGTGGCCCCTATTCATCCCGCGCTTTATATTCATACTTCGAAACGAAGTTACGATCGCACTCTGTGGATATATCATTGCGAATATGTGATTTACTAGCACCAGTTGACCGAGTTTAGAAAGTGCCAGCTGCGAACAACAGAACTTCGAACGCGACGCGACTGATTTCTCTCGTCCCTACCCTACTTGTCCGTGCTCGTATTTTATCCACGAAAAGATTAGAAGACCGATATCGTTCTCGTGGAGCTTAAATCTAACTATCGATTGTTTCAGATATGGGTAACGATCTTACTCGCGAAATACGTAATAGCTAGCATCGAAGGTAGTTCCGGAGGTTGGCAGGGGTAAGAGATTATTTAGGTCTGTTTTACATATATCTCGTAATTTGGAGTATTCGCCTGAATCGAATCGTTTGTAATTAATAGAATATCAGCGGGTAACGATTATGGATCAGCTCACGGCTTAGAATTAGGCGGCTTGTCCAGTTATGGCTCCTATGGCGGTGGTGGACTGGAACATGGATTGCACGGAGGACAAGTTCATTACGCTGAAGCTGTACCGGTGAGCGAGCACGTGGAAATTACCAGGCCCGTGCCGGTACCTGTCGTCAAAAACGTTGGTAAGTTTGCCTCATCGATTAAAATGCCGACGTTAATTGCCATCGTGAAACTAGATAAGCGTTAAACCATAATCTTAGATTTACAGTGTGTTCGATCAGCCTCGTACTCTCGACTAAAATTCACACTTTGATCAGCTTCTCATCCTCTGTCATTATATGCATATATAATATACGACAGTTAACGCAAACCAAACGAACATCCTGAAATCTAACTCATCGTCGCAAAATTTCTTCGAATAATTGCTTAATTAAAAAACTTTTTACCCTACTACAGGAGTACCGGTTGCTCAGCCAGTGGCCATAGGAGTTCCACATCCAGTCGCCGTAGGAGTACCACAGCCCTATCCAGTTCACGTACCGGTTGCAAAGCCAGTTGCAATTCCCGTGGTGAAGACCGTGGCGGTTCCAGTCGAGAAGAAGGTTCCATTTCCCGTGGAAAAGGTGATACCGGTCCCAGTGGAGAAACACGTGCCTGTACCGGTGGAGAAACACATACCAGTGCCCGTGGAAAAACCGTACCCCATTCACGTGCCAGTTTACAAACACGTATTCCACAGGGTGAAGTCTCATGGTCACGGATGGAGTCATTAGACGTTACAACATGATACTTCGAAGATATATGCAGATTTACACATATGGCCGTAACAGCAAGCGAGCGTAACTTCTGCGTGTGTATCAGCTAGTCTATACGGCAGAAGATTGCGATTCTCTTCCTCGAATGATCAGAGAGAAGGCTCTTCGTCTTCGATCGGGCACACATCGTTGTATAGATCGAAGAAATCAACGAGCCATCTATCCAGGAGTCGTAAAACGTCTCCGATGCTGTTTGTATTTATGGTTGTTTGTTTTGTTGCTGTGTTGTCAAATAAAAAATTAATTTTTAATTAAACCCAGCCTCTGTTTGTCCTCTGTTCGCTCTAAATTAACGTTATTTGATCGATTACGCGCGTACGTTGGCAGATCTCTTTCGCCATCCATCAGCATTAAAAATAATAGATAGTTAGCCGTTATTTCCAACACGTGGAAAACTCCATTTATTAACTTCTCTCGACTAATTCTATTATTAACGAGCTTAGCTGACGGTACGTCGCAATCGTTGCAGAATAGATACAGCGTAGTCGCAAAGAGCTATTTTAATACGAGCACACGTGTTCCCTGATCTGTCGGAATAATTACTCGAAATCTGACAAGCAATCAGATGTTATCAATAGGCCGGACAAATTATACCTTTCCCATTAATTTGGATAGATCGCGAAATTTCGGAATTTTTGATATAACGGATAGCCGCTTCGTTAAATCACGTCGATGTACAAGAGAAACACGACAGGGACCGAAGTCACGAATTTCGTTATATCTCACCCGCCCCCTAATTATCATCATAATTTTCTGGATAACAACGGACAGATAGCACAGTTCGTGTCTAGATGATCTCAAGACGGTTCGTTATGCTCTCTCCACAAGCTCGGATAAATTCAAAGGTACGCGAGCTAGACACGTGTATCAGATATCGTTGTACACGATCATCGTCAATTTGTCACATGGCGTGAGCATTTTCTATATCATTGCGTACACATAACTGACGCGAAAGTTTCCAACAACGATGTTCTGGCTTTATTAGCGAAATTGTATTAGTTTGTGGAACTAATGCCATGCAAATAACATGGTAATCGGTAATCGATCTGTACATTAGAGGCTCTTAACGTTTTTATACGCATATATTACAAACCGCCTATTTCCACGTTTTAGATCTTTTATTTACATTATCCAGATTGTTCGCTTACGTTTTACCTGTTCGTTTAGAGTCTTTTCTCTTCGGATTGCATGTATTCGCGTATAATAAAGCGAACCATTTCCTACGTCGCGAGGAATATCGTGCGATACACACGGGACGTGTTAACTATTAGAAATTCTCGCGCGCGCGTGGGAATCGTGATACGCTATAAAGTCGCTGAGCCGTATTTTCTACGAAATTTTAAAGGAAAAGAGTCGTAATTACTTAATAAGAAAATCATTCGATCTCGTTAATTACGTTGAATTCGGAATTGAAAAAAAATTGGCAGAACGATAAAGAAAAGAAGCGATGTGTTCAAAGTGTCAAAGCATCGGCAAGGTGCATTCACGAGTCTAAATAGTTCCGTTACTTTTGAATATGTATCGACTTAACGGTGGGAGCACCGGTCAGTGACAGACCGATGAAAATTGTGAATGTACGCGAGCACTCACCTATGAATAGAGCAGAAAATGTCTAATTCACACGGTGCTGGCGGAATCACAAAAATGGACAATACTTACGACGCGTTCGCCGCACCGATACCTGAGAAATAGCAATTTATTATAGCGAGCAGGACTAAACTACATCGTCGACAGTGAAAGGCCCAGTGGTATATTAAGACGAGCAATGAGCAAAGATGTATCAGTCGCCGAAGAAACTTCTACAACTAGCAGTCAGGTGTATATTTATATGCGCCTAAACATGAACAAAATCGTGAGTAAAGAATTCGGAAAATTCCTGTATCCACGCGACTCGTACGTTTACGAATCGAACAACGAAGCTTCTTAATAATTAATCGACTAAAGAAATTGCTCGCACTTTTCCAATGTATTCCTTCACCACCACTCGCTAATGATCTGAAAAAACGTTCGATTTTTCTTTTGTCACTTTCCATATTTATTCCGACTCCCTGTCACGGTGATATTAATTAATGATAAAAGGACGAGCTGTTCAAATATCATTTATCAATAATTTTCCACGCCATACAAACACGTTTCATTTGGCAACCAGTAATCGCGATTCTATTATTTACGGAAAGATAATCGCGTTCGATATCGCAACTAAATTTACTAGCAAAAAAAAAAAAAAAAAAAAAAAAAACACGGTACATTTTCTTTCTAAGCACATTCAATTTCAATCAGCCGACGTTCAAACGCACATTCACTAACGTGAACTTTACCTTCAACGTAGGTGCTACTTTCCCTGGTGTCCTTGGCCGCGAGCGTGCCGGTGATCGTGCAACAGAATCAAAATGAATTTCAGCCTCAATTACACGGAGGTTTTCAGCCGCTAGAAAGGTCTGATCAGGAAGGTCTCGGCACTTCCTCGAGCGGAAGTTACGGCAGTGATTATGGCGGTAGCTACGGTGGCGGTGACTATAGTGGTGGTAGCTATAGCGGCGGTAGCTACAGTGGCGGAGAATATGGTGGTAGTTACGGCGGTGGCTTTGGCGGCGGTGACTTTGGCGGCGGTCACGGTGGAGGCCTCGAGGGATCTTCCGGCGGACACTTGGAGTCCGGCGGTGACCACTTGGGCTCCGACTACTCCTCCCTAGGAGGTGGATACGAAGGTGGAGACGAAGGTGGAGTTTCCCTCGACGGAGGTCACAGTGTAGTGCAAAGTGTTCCCGTGTCGGAGCATGTCGAGGTAACGAAACCCATACCGGTCAAGGTGGTTAAACACATCGGTAAGTTATAGTTACGATTCTTTGTCAAAGCTTTTCACAACCTAACCCCAGTGTCTACCTGTAATATATTTTACAATTACTTTGCCTTTCAGGGGTACCGGTTCCTCAGATCTTGAAGATAGGCGTACCCCATCCAGTGCCTGTCGGTGTTCCTCAACAGTACCCGGTAGCTCATCCAGTTCCAAAATTGGTTCCTGTACAAGTGATAAAGACCGTCGCCGTGCCAGTGGAGAAGAAGGTTCCATTCCCGGTGGAGAAGCATATTCCAGTACCAGTAGAAAAGCCCATCCCTATTACGATCGAGAAGCACGTGCCAGTGCCAGTCATCAAACCGTATCCCATAAAAATACCCGTGTACAAAACGATCTACCATCACGCGAAGAAGCACTAAACTTTAGCGACTCGTTACGGAACGGTCCATCCGACTGATACTAAAACGACTGCACACGCGTTCATCGCTTCTGCTCACGGTTCGGTTCCAGATTGAGCAACCATGATGGAATCACGGTGAATTTGATTGTTGAGGCTGGCTAGATTTATGGCCGGCTAAATTTTATTTGTTTTTATCATGTATATACATGAGACAATGTTATCGCTGTATATTTTTTTAATTTTATAAATGTTACTGTTTTTGTTTTTCAATAAAAACGTTGAAAATAACACGCACAGCTTCTGTCTTTCGAGCGAGAAATTTAATCTCCAACAAATTTGAAGTAATTTCCTCGTTATCTGTACTGTCGTACGTCAAACGCGATTAATGTTTCATCGGATCGATGTTTAATTGCAAAGATGAGATTGATATATCGAGCAAGTGCTACTTATGGTTAGCTGTGGCTTTAGATTGCGAACGAGCTTCTCCGTTTCGAAAAGATACGAGCACATGCTTTTCGAGAGAAATCGAATAAGTCAAATCGAGGCAACTTTCCACGTAGGATTAGACGGAATGAATTTTTACGTAGTAGATAGATACGGTCATTGTACTTTAGCGCGCTCAAGATCATAATCAAAACTTTCACTAGTATTTTCGATGCATCAGCTACAGATTCCATGGAAAGTGAATGTACATGCATATCCACCGGTTCAGGATGGAAAAGAGCACTTGATCAGCAAATGAACCACGAAGACAGAGGAAGTCCAGCAAGGTTACAAATGAGTGTTCTTTACCTGGTTATTGCTTTGTACCTGATTAAACGAAATTTAAAGGAAGTAACATGGTCGTGGCTTTTCTCTATACTTAAAGCAATCGATAAACAACCATAAAATTAAGCAAGCGATATCACGTCTGCGTATTAATAACTAGCATAGCGAAAAAGACATTCCTAAATAAATTACACGCTTGTGATTAATCCCTCCAGTCATAAGCCTATGAATAAATACGTGATTTTATAATATCCTACGAACCGTGTCCACCTGAGATATCGTATCTTCGTTATTTCAAGCAATACGCGAGAATATTACTAATGAAAATTGTTGGATTCAAAGAAATACATAATATGGTAATAATGGTTACTTAACAAATGGTGGGCGAAGATACAGGGATGAATTTTGTTTATTCAAAATGGGATGTTTAATTTTTCATGCTCGATTTTGATAGAATAGCGAATCTTCGGCATAAAAGTACTGCGGTAGGTTTATTCTGTAACCTACCATTTCTGAGATGTTTGACTTTGTTCATCCTGTTACTTTCGTTATTCAGTGTCGACCATCTGTAACGCGTTATTGCTGTACGTGTTACGATAGACTGCAACGATAAAAGAAGCAAGCTGTGCAACGATTCAAAGATTACAACGTTGTATCGATGCACATGGTTGACACTTGGAACATTTTACATAACGAAAATAATAGAACGAGCAAGGTCGAACATCTCAGAAACGGTAAGTTTTGGAATAAATGTACCGGAGTACTTTTACACTCGAAATTCGCTATTTTCTCGAAATCAAGCATAAAAAGTTGGACATCCCAAGTTGAAAAAAGAAGTAATTGGTCTGTATATTCCCACTACGCATCCGCCTGTCAAAAATGTATTTCTTTAAATCCTACAACTTTCGTTGCTAACATTTTCGCGTATTGTTTGAGATAACGAAGATGTTCAGATATTTTAAAGTTCGTACGTACAATATCGAAACATAAGATAAAAGTATACGTATCCTTATCGATCTTTTATCATTCGTGTATAGCGTGTATAGGCATCTCCGTGCCATCCAATATTCATTTTCCTCATCCTGGCTTTACATTTTACTTTTATGATTATCTGGAATATTTTAGCAACCCTCGGCATATTTCACGTATAATGAATGTATCAGGCGACTAATCGCTATCAGGAAGTAGGAAGTAGGAAGTATTCCGTGATTCCATATAGGTTTGACCGTGGTGTTTTGATTGCAAGCGCATTCAAACGAGTGGTAGAAAATGCAATCAAGTAAGTTAATGAGACTAACGAATCGCGTCGAAATCAAGACATTCGAATAAAGCTGCTCGTCGTTCGAGTTAGCATAGGATGGAAATCCTGTATTACGTAACAGTTTCATCAAGCATATACGGTGTTTGGAGGAATAGAGAAATGTAACCCGATAGTGAAGGTGTCGAATAGGATTTCGCGTGATAGTGGGGTTGCTTGTCCCTTGTAGAACAGTATATAAAGTGACTACGCCAAGAATTTCTCTTGAGTTGGTCTTTTATTCGTCAAGTACTCGTATACACTGAACAAGGGGACATGGAAAAAATCGTACGTCCATTTAATATGTGACATCTATACAACCACTTATGCTAATAATCAATAACGAGAGTGTCATGTCGTTCATACGTATTCGAATCGACAACGTTCTTCTGCGCTAGTAGACTCGTTCAAGATTTCTCTTTTGCAGATCGTAATTTTAACGATCGTTTCCTCCTGTTACGCCGGGGAACTAGGATTTGGCGATCATGGATTAAGTTTGGGGGAAATTGCCGTGGACCACGGCGAGGAAGAAATTGGTTTAGGTTTAGGAGAATTAGGTTTGGTCAACATATAAGTATTATACGTAAACGTTATAAATATTATTACTGGTATATGGGCTATACTTTAACACCGTATAAACGACGAGAGCATGTTTTATTTAATGTCAGGTGGATCAGAGCACGAGGTCAGTCTAGGAGGTCACGGAGGAGGTACACACTTCATACCCTCTGTGAAAACAATTGGTATGTGAATTAGTATCAACTAAACATAGAAAATCGCATGACATTTGCTTTAATTGCAATAGGAATACCAGTCCCCAAGAAGGTTCCTTTGCTGATACCGCAGCTGCAGGTTCAACCAATTCCACAGAGTTATCCAGTTCCGGTATTCGTACAAAAACCTGTTCCGTACCCGGTAAATGCTCTCGATTAAAATTTCATCAAATGTCTTTGAAATGTCTTTTAAATATTTAACCCGGCAAAATATTGTTCGTTTATTTTAGGTGGAGAAGCAAGTATTTTCGAAGGTGGAGAAGAAAGTACCCACGCCCGTCGAAAAAATCATTCCAGTGAAAATTGAGAAGCCCGTTCCATTCACTATAGTGAAGCATATTCCTGTACCAGTGGCGAAGCCTATTCCAATTAAGATTCCAATTTACAAAACAGTAGTGCATAGCTCCAAGAGCCATTAAGCCTGTGAAATTGCCGTTGTTGATTGTTCTCGTTTTAATAGTTGCGGCAGAAGTGCGTCGTTGTAATTACAGTTTCCATGTGTTTTATATATTTATATTGTTTTGTTATACATCATACTTCATAGTTTCGCGCGTTAAAATTATTTATTAATAAATGTAATTATATTAGTTACAAATGCATCGTCCACACTTATTTACACCTGTTAAACAGTAAAGCCAGTCTCCGTTTTTTCAATTATTTATTCCATTGTCCAACTTATTTATTTTATTCTGCTCTTCGATGTTGTCGATTAAACTGTATAAGAATCATATTGAATCGTCTAGATTCTTCTTTTCGATTATAAGAACAGATACAGAAAGATTTACGTGATATTACGTTAACGGAGTGTTACAATTATTGGTCTGCGTTTCACAATGGAGATGGAAGGCACAGAGGAGAAAGGAGAATGTGGTACGTCCGAGGCATTCGTAGCGAAAGCCATCATAATAATCGTCTTCCTCTGTCATTGACCTTCGTAAATTCGACTGTCGCGGCACAGAAAGAATTCGTGAAAAGGAAATGTACGAAATTCTTAGATGTCAGATGATAAAGTTTTACCGAAGAATGAGAAAGCAAATTCGAAGAATACTTTCACTCTCCTTTTCTTTTTTCTTACAGTCCCTCGAACGCGGAATAACGCGAAGTCGACATTAAAAGGAAGATCGTAACTCGTAATGATCTAACCGTCGGATGCTCGGAGTACTTGTAACAAACGAGCGCATCGTCCCTCTATCTGACAAAGGCACATTAGCATAGTAACGTGGTCACGAGCCGAAAAAGAACGTTGGAAGAAAAACCGCGACGCGGAAGAAAACCAAGGCGAAAGTAAAGCATAAAATGATCTACTGTTCTGTTGATCTTGGCAATCAGGAGATTGTAAAAGAAGGGAGAACAGCTGCTAAAATACATCGTGTATGTATGAGGAACTGTACAGGAGATTATTGACCTGCTCTGTAGAAACTCGTTAATATACCGTGGCAGACATTTCCATTTTTACGAATAATCAGGCTGAATTTTTGTTTGTACGTTGCAAGAGAAGAGGCGGAGGAATGGCGTAAAAAGATTATTCAGAAGAAAGTTTAATATCCGGGAGAGAAAAAAGAATTCGTTGATAATTCCTCGATGTCGTGACAATTTGAACATTTAAATTTTATATTTACACGCATACTTGTACTTTTTCGTTCTTTATATGTTTAAGCACGATGCCACTTTATTATAGTTCTCATTATTCGCTCGTAACAATCGATTAAATTAGCCTGAAAAAATATTCGGAAACGGTAGACTTAATTACCTGCATAGAAGTATAGAAAGAAGTGCAGGACTTCCTCTCACGATTCCTTTCGCGTACACCTCTCCCGACCATCTCTTCCGGTAGTCGATAACGAGCATAATTCGTTGTAGCTATTTGACGTGCTAGAAACAAGATCAGAAGAAGCAGTGAAAGACATAGTTGTTACAGACAAAAGTTCCTCGGTAAAAGTCAAATTTAAAGACCACTAATGTGATCTGTGCATAATGGTTTTTAAGAAGCGTAGACACGCTTCTATTGCATATCAAACGTTCTAATGCCCTCCAAATTTCTAATCGAAGAGAAATCGCTCTCGTGTCTTATATAACGAACGGTCGATCACGTCTGTTAAACGAACGCTTTTTGGTTGGAACAACGCCTTAAATCCAAAAGGAAAAACATTGACAATGTTACTTGCTTGCGATCTGGGAAATGATCGAACGTTTACCTTGAGCTATATACTCGTCAGTACGTACTGCAGCGTACTTTCCATGCAAGAGAAACAGAAAAATATAAGAAAGGGTTGAACGCACAAGCTTTCCTCCTCGAGTACACCTGCTGAGCAGACTAAACGACTCTTCGACTTTTAATAGATAAATTGGAACAAAAACGGGTAGAAATGCTACTTTCGCTTCTTCGGAGACGTTGAGTGTTCTTGAATCGTGTTTGAACTTTGAACGCCGTTAGATTTTTATGGCAAACATCGTTTGCTGCGTGCATGGGATCTGTTCAAGCTATCGACAGCGTAGGTTCGACATTTGATGTGACATGTATCGCGTGCTACGCTCATTAACGAGATTGCGCGTCGCTTAAAACAGCATCCGTGTTCGTGATAAATAAACAAGTAAATGAAACCGTTAAAAGGCTGGTCGTATCGCTTTCGCTTCCAAGAAGATTTGCCCCGACGCAATTAATTTGGTCGAGAAAATTTAATAAGACGAGAAGCAAATTGTAACTTCCGAGTTTCATGCGAACGCTGTCTCTATAGTCGGGATGACGGAAATTTGTACAGAGGAAGCGGTATACGCTAGTAAATCCAACCGAAATCCGAGACAAACTTTCCACCGTGAAATGACAGCACATTGGTACACTATCTCTCATATAGAGATATCATCGTATTATATATGACACGCATTCGTATTAAATTCATATCGCGGTTGCAATTATCCCTTAATCTCTCTTATCTCTAAGAATCTGGGATTAATATATACGTGTTTAATATGCACGTCGAACGATGAGACATTAACGATTAAAAGGAAAAGCGAATTAAAAATGTTTTGGCATTTCTCTTGGGCGTAGCAAAACGTATAAATCGAAGACAGCAACAGACACACTTTCTGCTCCCGCCTCTCGATCTGCCTATCTAAACTCTGTGATAAAACAGAAATTTACTTTTACAGGAACAAAGATCGGCGTGTCCGATCGGTTTTTTCACCAAGATTCCTTTCACATAGCGAACGCGTTTGGACTTTCATTTCGTCGGTCCGAAAACTTTGATCTGCTTCGAGTGCCTTTGCACGAGAGATCGTTCCTCACCTTCACTTCCGGTATATTTGAGATTTGTCGATTGACACCAAAAAAGAAATCGAATTTCGAGCAACGTGGCACAGGCTAGATCGCTCCAAGAAAACGAGTATAATCTATGCGTCTAAATATTTAACGAGCTTCATCGCGACCATCGTTTCAAATATTTCATCTTAAATACATAATGAACCGTTCTCTTCGAATCGTTGCTCATCAAGCCCATTCGAATCATCTCTGGAAATTTTCTTGATCGCGCCAGGCATTCGCTTCCGGTAAGTGTAGCGAGACCGTCTTGCGGTTGCATCGGGAGTCGGGTTTGATTTTCCGCTTCACCGATCGTTGCGCCGCAAGTCATCAGATACGATTTTTCTACACGCACGTGCTTCATTTTCGTGTTTCTAATGTTGCTTCTCTTCGGATTGTAACTGCTAATGAACATTGCGTGTCCAGTTCGTAAATCTTCGAGTCAGGCTTATGATACTTGGTTTCATCGTTGACAGCCATAACGTATAAATATTTGCTCGTAAGAAAACTACCGACACGCTTTTTTCATTCAAGCGCAATATCATCCATTAAAAAGAAAGCGTAATACCAACGATGGGATACTTTTACGCTGTGCACTTCCCGCGTCCGCAAATACACGTAATCTTAACTTCCGGTCAGTCATAGACGGAGAACGGTCAATGAGCCGCGTGAAAAATAAAACAAGAACCTTTCATACTCATTGGTGGTGTATAGAGTTGCGAAGGTTGGTCGATGGTAAGATGTAGTTTGATATATCCTGGAAAGGGTCGGAACTGTAGTGCATGAAATCAGTGAAAGGTGGTGGAATCGATGTTAGTATATAAGCTCGGTATTCCATTGCCGTAGACACTCAACGTTTTGTGCTTTAACGATAAACACCTTTCCGGAATACCTACAACTATGAACCAAATTGTAAGATTTGTACAACAACTGCATAAAAACTTTAAAGATGATAGATGAATTACGTAATAGTAATTTCTTCAAAACCGATCGAAAATGTAAATGTGTCACTGACAGAAAAATTAAGCCTAATTACCTGATATGTTCTTTGATTCGATTAACGGCTTAATTATAAGACGTAACGTATCGATACGCAGGATCGACGATTATCAATCGAATGTTTGTAGATTGCTTTATTTGGTCTCGCGGTGATCGCTGGGATCGTTTCTGCGGGCCACATCGAAGAAGACCATGGAAGCTCCACCTACGAAGAAAAGACGAAGACAGTAGAAATCCCAATTTATAAAAAATATGGTAAATATCTATATACATATAAAAAAAAGCTAAGAATCTTTCAAGATACGATAATATTTGCTCGTTGTGTAATTACAGCGATCCCAATCCCTCATCCTGTACCAGTCGAAATTCCTCAAAAGATAGAAATACCGATTCCTCAACCTCAACAAGTTCCCGTCGAAATTCCACACCCCTATCCAGTCGAAGTTGTGAAACACGTCGAGGTCCCTATCGAAAAGCCAGAGCCGGTTATCGTAGAAAAACACGTAAGTAAAAGCATCTAATTATCGAACAATGGTGAAGTCACCGTTGTAAAACTTTGCATCGCAATAACTGTATCGCGTGTCACTATATCATATGTAATCGTGTCCATCTAGGTACCTTTTGTGGTGGAGAAGCCGTATCCAGTGTACGTCGAAAAGAAATTTCCCATTCCAGTCGCCAAGCCGTATCCAGTTCATGTGCCAGTTTACAAGCACGTATTCCATTACACTTCAAAGGGCAAAGGATGGCACTAGACTGATTCGCTCGCTGCTGAACACTTGGGAATTGTTCTTCGTGGGACTGATCGTTTTACGAGAGAGCTTCTTCTCACCTGAAATCTAAACTTATTTAATTCAACGAACATACTGTTCATCGTTTGGATTACCGTGAAACAAATGTCAAGAAAAAGAGGCACGAGATTCGCATCTCGACACTGACGTTAATGTTGCCAATACTTTTGTTACGAATTTTATACACTTGTTAAGTTTTCCTTTTCTACCGATTAATGCGTGCTTGTTAATAAAGTTTTTGAAAGTAAAAAGTTTTTAAAGTATTTGAAAACTACCATTTCTTCTTTCTTCGATTCCTGTCCATCGAATCGGCGTGTTAAATGGATAGCAACGAAGTTGAACTGCAGCAATGATCTCGCAGGTAGAGATCTCGGTAAAGCGATAGTTCGTTCGTCCCTTCCTGTTCGCGGCTACACAAAGAATAAGAAGGAAACGCGTAACCATAAGTTTCGTTTCTTCGTCATCCGGTGTTACGAATCCACTAGAAACCAACCAGTCAGCGATAGGAATTCTGCGCGATCTTGATTCGCCATAATGAGCCCGACAACAGACGCGTTCCTACATCGCGGCGCAAAACCACTTTTACTTGGGATACACTTTCACTGTTCCGCTCGCTGATACAGAGAGTATCGTGTACAATTCGAATCTTCCAGGCAGCTTCTCTCCCATGACCACACCCCACGTAGTTGCCTTCCTCTCATTGCGATTCCTATTACTAATAAATATCTCTATTCTATTTTACGCCCTTTTACAATTTACGCCGTGGGCAACGCATGAAATTTGCTAGAATAAATTTGCACGTTTTCACTCGCTAGTTAAACGTGCGCAGGTGTCGGGAGATGAGAACGTGACGCTCTATTCGAAAGTTTGATTTACTTGATTTACATGCACCGGCATGATCGATGGAAATTCGATACATTACAGAATTACGCTAGATATATAGGCAGAAATGATTGGGTTACAGGTGTTCCCTGACACTGATCTTGATGCCCTAGGATTAGAAAAATCCCGCTTCGTTAAGATTCATATAGTTGTACTTTGATTAATCCTTAGAGGAACGAAGCGTATTCGCCTGTGCAATTCGCACTCTCCGCGTAAAAATGATCACGAAAAAGATTCTTTACAAATTGCATGGTGTATCATCTCGATCTATGCTACTCGATCGTCTGACAGTAATTTACAAATTGTTAGGCACGCGAACTAGACCGTGACTGAGTTGTATTTGTCTTGGTTGACTAACCTCGTTCTCAGTTGTTTACTGCAAAGGCCGTTATACTTAAACGTAACGCGATTGCCAAAAATGTATCGCTTGCTGTCTTTATCGCTGAGAGAAACGGATTGGAACCAATAAATATTCAACTATACTCGATGTCGAGGAAATTAATCGAGACAAGGAGTTTCCTTTCGCTGTAACTATTTGTCCGCGAACAATGTATCTTTTTATTTCCATAAATGATGAAAATCGAAAGTACGACTGCGTTTGGTATCCTTGCAAGCGGTATCTGTACATTCCTCAAGTATCTTCCGCTTGCTCGCTTAATAATTGACCCGATAAAAACGCACGAGACAAGAATCTCGATTAATCTGGATCTGCGATATGACGAGCTCAATTTTCCACCTTCAAAATTTCCTTAGTCGGAATAGAAAATATTGTATGGTATGCAAATAACAGGAAGAACTTAACTCAACCATACAAAAGTGTGATATATCTGCGCAGACAATCATAGAGATAGTGTTCTGCGACGAGCAGAAAGAGTAAACGTAATGAAGAGAAGGGAGAAAGTGACGTTGGTATATAAGCACTTGGCCATGACTTTGAAAGCATAAATGTGATCGTGGCGAGTTAACACGACAAGTTGCTGAGGATTCGCTCTGGTGTGGAAATCATGAGAACTCTAGTAAGTTTCTGACCATCGATTTTTGTGCTAACCATTTCGTTATTGAATTACTATTACTACCGAGTTACTATTTTCGTAATCCGCACGAATTAACAAACACGATTATCGACTATAGGTATTCGCCGCTTTAATTACCTTAGTATGCGCCTCCTTCGAAGAGGATCATGGCAGTTCCACCTACCATGAGACATCGAAGCCCGTGGAAATTCCCATTTACAAAAAATACGCTATTCCAATTCCACATCCAGTTCCAGTCCCGATTCCGCAACAAATTAAAGTCCCTATTCCGCAACCGTATCAAGTCGAAGTTCCAGTGCCGCATCCAGTGCCCGTAGAGGTAGTCAAGCACGTTGAAATTCCAGTAGAAAAACCTGAGCCCTATGTAGTGGAGAAAAAGGTACGATGAAACGCGAAATTTCTTCCTTTATGTTACGTTTAATTAATGGTTGGCAGAAATGCTCGAGCATTGTACGAATATGAAGAGAAAAACAAATATCAATATTATTGCTCGCAAAACAGTTGCAATAATTATCGTTAGAGATACAGCCGCGCTGTTTAATTATTCCGATCTATTATTGTTATGAAATGTAAATATAACTTCATTCTCATGAAATTTAATGTGAAATTACTTACGTTCTGACCTCATTGTGCGTACATAGCTATTGCAATTCGAACGTATAAGAATTACTAGAATGTTAATATCGTGCAGGTACCGTACGTTGTTGAGAGACCGTATCCAGTGACAGTTGAAAAGCACTTCCCGGTGCCTGTACCGAAACCATACCCGGTCCACGTACCTGTCTACAAACACGTATTCCATCATCAAAGCAAGGGACACGGTTGGAAGCACTGATCTTGGGAGCCGTTCTTCCAAATTTCAGACAATTAGGCAAATATATATATATATATATATATATATATATAGATATATTTATATATGCACACCAAACCGAAAATTATAATTTCTTGACATTATGACACTTGTACATAGTTCACTGTTGTTGTAATTAAACTATTGTTGTACCGTTTAAATAAATTGTTTTTGTTTTTATAATATCGTTAATCGTTCCTCTCCCGTCGATAGAACATCGATTCATCGGAGCAATTGGAAAGTTTCGAAAGCGTGTAGTTTAGTCGAAGTAACGTACAGTCGAAGTAACACTGAGCACCTAAATAAATAACTCTACACGTTAGCGTTTTCTTGTTTCACAGTATTTCTTAACCAGGTCGGTAAAGGTATGACAATGATTTTATCAATCCGGAGACTACCTCGTAATAAGAGAGTTCTTTTAACTTAATTGCCGCTGAGATTCTAACGAAATAATTGCCTTCTGGCACGAAGTAAGTAAAAAGAGTAACTAAAAATTGGCCATTTTGCGACAGTCTCCAACTTTGTCGGTCTTAACGATACGAACCTGGCGAGTACTTTCCGCGTTCGAATCATTAGTAATTAACTACCGTGAATCTATTCACGAGGCATTATACGCCTTGAACGATACATAGTTCGTAATCACAAATCAATCACGAACGTAATTTACTGTCACTATGATAGAAACGGAGACACGTATATACATAGACTCTGTGGATAAGACCGTAGGATATATTTCAGCCGAACAAACTGTTTTACCTTTTTGCGGATTTCTGTAGGCAATACCCGGAGCGATCCAATGTGTTACGAGGCTTGCCCTCCGGTTTTCTCGAATCAAAAACCAGCCAATGACTAGCGACGGTGTGGTAAATGACGAACGCCAATCTAACGACAGCGACATAACAGGGCTGTTCGCCCGAGGTGCAGAATTTATTCAGGAAATACCGGGGCGCGACCGCTTGCATCATAGGCTTGGCTGTCGACCGCTTTTTACGCCGCTTAAGGGAATCACATTCGTCTTTGGTCCGCAAGAAACTTGCCCTGCTTAAGTGTAGCAAAAGTTTATAAAACCGGCGGCCACGTACAGCGCGCTTTTAGTTTTGCCCGGGACTTTAGTACCGACGTTCATCGAGAAGATCGTTCAACCGACACTGAAATCATGTTCAGATTGCTGGTAAGCAAACAGACAGAAGAAACCTCGACACTTTCCACTTTTCCAATTTCGTGATATTCACCGATCGTTACAACTGAATTTAGGAACAGAGTAGCACGTATCTTATGTTGTTCTTTCGTGTACGAGATAAAGAAATGATAAGCGAGTTTCTAACGTTTCGACGTATTTGTACATTCTAAAATATTTATGTGATCTCCAGATACCGTGCCTGATATGGCTGTCAAGCGTCCGCTCGGAAACCGCAGTGGACATGCACATGCACATGCCGGATGGCATGATGGAAGACAAAGCAGCTATGAAAAGGGAGTCGTTTTATAACCCGTGTCCTCCGATTTACTCGCATCCTATCTCGTACTCGCCGCCACCGCAAATTTACGTGAAACCGTACGTGCAACCAGCGCCGATACAGTACATTCCGAAACCGACGATCACCTACGTGAAACCATCTCCACCACCGGTCGTTGTGAAACCGGCCCCGGTAATCGTAAAGCCGATCGTTCAACAAAAAGTGGTTTACCCGATCTATCAGAAACCGATGATCTCGTATGCGCCAATCTATCAAAAACCCATCTATTACGCGCCTATGTATCAGAAATTGATGTATCAGGCACCTAAGGTGTACTTGAAGAAATACGAACTACCGATTACTCAAGTGATTCAGAAGCCTCAGATTTCGTATCCCATTCAGTACCATCAGCCGAAAGTGGTACAGATCCCGGCGCCACAGATCAATTTGGTGAAGCTCGAGCAACCCGTCGTTCATACCCAGCCTATTTACCAGTCGCCCATAAAACCGTACTGCCCTTAAGAAAATTTCATGGACAAATGTCACGGTGCGATTGCAGCGATCGAGTCGATCGATCGCTTAGGTGCTTTGAGAACGTTCCGGAAAAGCGGAAGACAATTCGGCGTTTCCGAGGAACTTTTCGCCCATCGAAACGATCATGTCGCGACAGCCTTAACCTGCCATAACTATCAGCGTAGTCAAGCGTAATTTAGCGAAATATCCGTTTCGCAAATTGTACAATAAAAACGAAGGAACTATCAATCTTGCTGTTGAATGTGCTCACCCTATCCGTTCGTCCTCCAACTTTCCCCTTTCCAGCCATTTCGTAATCTCAGCGGGAACGCTTCTTCAATATCGCGAAATAAGAGCTCTTAACTCGACTACGACCCGATTGAAACTCGTTAGAAGCTTAAACCCTCGCCCTGCACCATGTAGAGCTGTTTCAAACGTAAAGTTTCGATAGCCGGCTAATTTTCGCAAAACGTTGCCAACCTTTTCATTCGGCAGTACGACGCTGACCTAGAATTTCATAACAGACCAACGCCCTTTCCGCAACACGAGATTACGGGAGTCTGCAGATATCTCCCGTACTGAGATTGCCTTTCTCGAGATCTTAATCCGTCGACTCGTGGAAACTCATTTTCTCATGAAAGTTTCCTCGATTATTCCGAGAAACCGAATAGCATTATCGTTGCTCTTAAGATCGCGTATTATTTGCTTTCGTCCCTTCGTCGATTTTTAGACACCGGTTTTCTCCGGAAACTCCTTTTCTACTAATTTCGTCGGCGATATTACAGATTAGCCGCAATATACCGTCCAAGTTGTTATCTCCCGTTATGGTAGTTTACCTGTGCTTCTATTATGTACTGCATCTATGTATTCAGATTTCCTCCGTAATTATTACAAATTACATCGGAAAACTGAGAAGCTGCGCGATTGAACGTAAACGGCATGTTCCGTCATATCTGCGCCTTCTGTTAGACTGTACGATTGCGCCAGATCGATGTTCGCCTTGGTCTAAGTAAGGAATTAATTACGAGCCAGTTGCGGCGAGCTTTCCAATCGATCACCGATTATTTCGAAGAATTGCTATTTCCACACCCGTTCGCCACAACGGGCAATCCTATTGCGCAAGTCGCAGCGCGGTTCTTGTAACCGACAGCGTACGGGGGTGTAATTTTCCAACTTTCTTACCTACACGGTTTGTCGAAATTCTTAACCGATGTCGCATATAAAACGAATGTTTACAAGGAGATCCTTTAGTAAAACCGTTGAAGATCGTAGGATAATTTCAAGACGTCGCTATGGCATACAGTATGAGATACTACGTAAGTAACACGAGTGATACTAGTTTCGCGACTTGGATAAAGTTTGATTCGTTAGAAGCGTGACTTCTCTGTTGCAGTTGTGTCTCGCGATCGTTGTCGTTTGCGAAGCGGCAAGAATACCAAGAGTAACCGAGCAACCATATTTTCCGAATTTTCAAGACATTTATCCGAATCGTAATTATCAAACCGAGTCAGTGAATAACCACGAGGACGGGCCATTTTTTGCAAACTACAGAGCGCACGAAGGGAACGCAGGTATAGGAAATGAGTTTTACGATCATCGAACTGCCATCGGTGGCCGGGCAAATTTTGTTCATCATCTCGCGAGAGGTAACGAGAAAGTATTGTTAATCATTTGCAAAGTTGTTAGTAAATCTTTCGTGTTTCAGTTCCATTCGAAGAATTTAGAGGCCGAGACGCTGTTCCCCGGCATTATGACCGATTTAATCATGCAATTAATTACGATTATCAGTTATAAAAGTTTGATCAAGTTTATGTAGATCTGACGTAGATCGAATATAATTAATGCTGCAAACGGATCGAGCTAGCAATCTCTTTATTTCTCCTTGCTCCTTTATATTCAATATATATATAATATATATTGAACGATATACGGGATAATATATGTTAATATAATAATTTGTGTAAATAACATTATTAGAAAGAAAACAACGATGGGGTAATTATTATGCTAGGCTCTTCTTTTCTTCGATTTTCTTTTCTTTTATGTACAATACTATTTTGGCTCACGGTGTTACGACTTTGGACCATACATACGAGGATACTTCTTCGAGATAGGAGACAATGAACGTATCCTCCAAAAACGAGTACCTGACTCGATCATGACTCAACATCATTCGACAGTTGGGACGCTAATACTCTAATCGCGGTCGACGATACCAGTGACACCACCACTGGCGTATAATCTATTGACTATGTCCGACCGTAAAAGCATTGTTTGGAGTAAAATACAGCGAAAGAATCGTCACGGTGGTGGCAAATTCCTTTTGGCATTAGGCATGAAATACACGCGTTCGTACAGTCGCTCTCTTTCCTCACGCACCCGGTACGATAGAATTCAATAATAGCGTTAACAATCGAAAAATATTGAAATCGACGAATCACACGACACGTTCGACTCGTGTGACCCGTTTCTCATTTATATCTTATAATATGTATAATAAATATATAATATATATATATAATATATATATACTTATTAACATAAGAACTTGACTAGATCATTTTAACTTTTATTGACTCCCTTATTTAGTCTAGGTACTTGCTCGTGCGACGACGGAGAGTATGAAGTTACAAGATGTTTCTCTTATAAAAAAATATTCAGGAGAATGAACTAGAGTACGATTAACGCGGTTTGTCTGTTGCTTCCGGTTCTCAGGATACTGAG
This sequence comes from Bombus confusus, assembly GCA_014737475.1. Lineage (NCBI taxonomy): Eukaryota > Metazoa > Arthropoda > Insecta > Hymenoptera > Apidae > Bombus > Bombus confusus. The sequence continues at coordinate 2,843,475 of JACXIV010000041.1, forward strand.
AACGATAGCTAACGAGGCTTGATCCCAATTCCAGTTGTAATTAACGATAAGAGCGGATTCTCCGAATACAGCAGCACCTAAGGCTTTTTCCAACTTTCCTAGACAATCTATCAGCCATCACACGTAGCATTCGGTTTTAGGACCCAATTCGTATTCCATTTCCTCGTTGTTGTACATATCCATAACCTAAAATACGTCATTCAAATACACGCTTAATAGAGTTTCTGTCATTTCTGCATTTTCTGCACTAGTACAACGCAAAAGATATATTTTATTTACCGCATTCATGTCTTTCTGCAATTCCTCTAGTTGCTTTTCATGAATGAGTTTCAACTTCTCTTTTTCCCTATTTTGAATCAGTTGCGCGATTTTCCTCTCTTCCATAAATTTTTTCGTATTGTTCTGCTGTTTTTCTCTAAGCCGACCCTCCTTGATCCCCCGAGTCTTCAACGTTTTATCGTTCATCACTTCCCTCATACTTTCCACCGAGAGTCTCGCTTGTCTCGCGTTCATCTCTTTGATCTCGCGCTCGTGTCGTGCCGTGAGTTGCTTCTGCTGGGCCACTTGAGCAGCCACGCACAATTTTCGCAAGCTGTTCCGTCGTTCCTCCAGATGAGAACGTACCAGGTCACGCTCCTCGCGTCGTTGCCTATCTGCCAATCGAGACCATTGAACAGTTTGTTCGGAAACCTCGCGACGAACGGTCGGGTCTCTCGAAAGTTCCGCTTTGCTATTAAAACAAGAAACAAAAAAAGCTGAATTTCTCGTCTGAACGTGCCCGTAGCGCTAGGAATTGCTCATACTTTTTCCCTTTGATGATCTTCTCTATCGCAGCGCAATGTTGTTTCTGGACGGCGAGTTTCTCTTTCTGATGCCTCTTCTTCAGGGATTCCAATTCCTTTTGCTGTTTCCTTAGTACTTTTTGGTATCCCTTTTCTTGTCGCAATACTTCCACCGTTATGGGGTTGAATTTCATTTCCTCTAAAAAAAAGAACGAGCCGGTAAATACTCGTGTTCAACGTGGGTCGCCCGAATCATTTACCTCGCGGTTTAGGTACTTCGCGGTGATGAGCAGGCGCGGAATCAGAGTGTCCTTTGCTGTCGCTCTCCTCTATTCCAAGGCCACGCATTTTATTTTGCGACGCATTTTCAGGTTTCTTATAGGCCCGTGGTGCCGTGAGAGCGTCCATAAAACCTGTGCAATTCAGCTCGAATGAAATCACCTGCCCAACGACCGAGAGCGTCATCGAAGCTCACCTTCGTAGCCATCCGGTACGTAAATCTTGATCTCGATATTACAGAACAGCATTGGCAAGGACATGGGAAAGTTTGCCTCGGTTCGCAGAGATATATGTCGATATCCTGATTGTAGACCGTCTAATGGGACGATTCTTTGACCTAGTAGCTTGCCGCTGGACTCGTCGTAAACCGCGAATCGCAAGGCTGCTAAATCGGGAAGGACGACTTTTCGAAAGAGAAAAGGTTCTTCATTGTACACGGGATTGAGGCCATTCGCTGGAACTACTCTCGTCCGAAATTCTTTACGAATCGTGTCTGTCGGCAGACCGTACATTTCTACCTCCACGTACGTTCCGACTTTCTTGTCGGATAAAAATTGACCCGCGATTACCTGCGAACACGAAGGCAAATTACCACGAATGTTTTCGAATTACAAGACGAATGGAATCGCGAAATACCTGGACGCTGCATTGTGTAGCTATTACACCATCCACGGGGCTCTCCGCGAAAGGATCGAAACTTCGATCGGCTCGTCTCATGAAATCCGGTTTCAGTAGGTAACCAGAGGAACCGTTATACTCGAATTTTCCCTGATTCAGTTGCATCGGCAAGTCCGCGGTTTGGAAATTTAACGACACCATTTGACAGCCAGCGTTCCAGAAGACCTATTTTCAATGATCGATCGTTGGGACGACATGAGAGAAGGCCATCTGTGTTCGCGATCTATTTGTTGCAAAAATTACCTGTGGCATATAATTCGACGAATCCGCTCGGGTGCCTTTCGGATATATGCGGCTCATTTGACGTTTGTTATAATTGACGAACTCGATGGCTTGCGTCTTCAAGTAATTCAGGCCAGCGGTTTCCGCGAAGGAAGACATATTGTGATGAATATTCTTTTCTGTACAAGAGGGCACGTACATCAATCTTTTCTCTCTTTTAAGCGCGTTACTGAGGGAAAGCTTTGCCTTACGTTCGGCAATATCGAAGCCCGGGAATTTTATAGGTTGAGCATAGTTGACCATAGAGGATAACCATGGGTGAACGTTTGTTGTACTTCCGGTGTATGGCTGAACCACCGCTAATTCCAGCGTGTCGCCCAAACCTGTGCTAGAACTAGATTGTTGCTGGTTACCAGTCGTCGAAGACGCCACGGACTCAGCTGTCGAGACCTCTTCCTGCAAAGTAAGCGATTTTTCATTCGGCAAACCGTTTCGTTCGACTCGACGCAGGAGGAGGATGTTACAAGTTTCATGCTGATAATTTTTCCAAGGTTCTTAAAATTACCTTTACCGATTGTTGTTCAACGACCGCTGCGACAGACGGCGGTGCGCTAGCATCTTCTTTCACCTCGTCCTCGATGACAAACTGACCTTGCCGAAATAATTCCAACTCGTGCTTCTCCACATCGGGTGTCAAACGTTTATTCTTTATAAGAATTTTACGTTTGAGCATGCTGGGCGGTGGTAGGGGCATCCCTGGTTCTAGCTGTTTTATCAAACCATATATCAATATTTGCTAATATGTCTTTCTGGTTCGATATCTGATCTTGCGCGCTTAGTTTCTATCTCTTAAAACATGCCTATGTAATTTAATCGCGAGTACTCGAACATATTGTATCGAGCGGCAGAGATAACCTTCGATAACAATGAGCGGGAGCGCGTTATTCTTGCCTATCGATGGAATTCGCGATTTCGATTGACGTATTTAATTTTCTATCACGAGATTCGATGAAACATTTCGCCGTCAAAGGAAGAACTATCGTAAGACATCGAAGACCGACGAGCAAAACTCACGGGAAACTCTTTGAGAGGCTCCTTGAGAAGCAGGTCTCCTAGAATTTCGTCGCAATACTTTGCCAGTTTGTATTGTTGCTTCTTGCTGCAGTGGTTTTCGAAGCTAAGAATGACAGGATATTCCGACGTGACGAACGCAGTGTCTCGAACTGCGTAAATAACATCTCTGAAGAGAATGTCCGTGCACATAGCTTTGCCGTGTGTAATTATCGGTTCCTCGTCCTCTCCTTTGCCATCCCAACAATCCAATTCGACGCACCTTCGAGAAGAACAACGCTACGTTCGAATGTATCTGGCTAGAGGAACTTTTACTCTCGTTAACCTTACCTACAACCAGCTAACAAAACTTGTCTGTACATCTCGACGCTGCTTTTGCCACCAAATTGTCGACCGCTCAAATACGTATTGTGACTCGAGTTAATGTAGTAATGAGCCAATGGTTGGTCCATATCCATGTAGACGTCCAGCCTGTCCAAGAAAACAGGTGCGTTCTCGTCGGACATCAAATACCTTATAAAACCATCTTTCGTCATCGTTTCTGAAAGGACGTGATTGCTTCTGAAAGGATGGCATTTCGCAGGTACAAACTAACTCGAACACGTAGCCGATCGACGATTAAAATTTAGCGGAGAAGACGACGAAATTTGGAAAGCAAGATATTACACGCAGTCGGTAAAAATCTTACTTTGATTTCGCGCTGTTTCGTTTTTTTCGTAATCGTTTATAATCTCCGACGCCCTCTTCTCGTCGTACAGCGGATATAAGATCTCGTTCAAAGTTGGATCGCGTTGCTTCTCGTTTAGAAACGTGACCAGTTGTTCCAAATTGATTGTGTCCGCTTTGCCCTGGGTGCTGAGAATATTCAATGCAAATAAACCATCGTTTCTGCGTATATTAACGAATCAATCTCGAATAGCGGAAATATGACGTACGAAAATTATACTTCCTGCACTTACATGGACTGAAACAATTCCTCTATGTCATTCCTCGGGCAGATTTTGTGGTAGAGCGCGTAGAATGCGTCGAACGTGAAATCCTCTGGCTCGATGACATCGTTCTACGAAGTCGTAATCAGAGTTTCAATAAACGTACCACGGGATTTTCTGCAGGCTATGTGCAAATAGAGTATTTGCAAATACCTTGCCGCTAGATAGGCCTAAATCGGCGAGGCACTGATAAACAAGCTTTTCCGTTTTTCCAGATGCGAAAGTTCTTGCGACCACTTTCACCGGAACTTTTCCATTTGGATCGATCAACATTCTAAGCCGCATCCAACTGGAACATGGCAAGGAAGGCTTTACTTTTCAACAATGTTCCGCGTAACTTTCTCGTTTATATTCGAAAAAGCACGAAATCGCGAAACGTTTTCTTTCCCCGAAGTAAGCATATCTCGTGTTTACACTCTCTTGTGCAATGCAAGTTTCAACATGCAAAGTCGGATGTAACAAAAGTTTTTCACGGTGGAACTTGGAATGGAAAAGTGTAAAATCAATATGGCGAATAAATAGTCCGCTACCGGAAATTGTTCCTGGCTAATTATTTCATAGCGATTATATTTACGATCAATTGCGTAGGTGTAATTGCATTAGTAAACTCACTGTTTCTTCAAGCACGTAAGCGGGCAAACGTTGTTGGCTTTCACGTTGTGCGTAATCGATCGTACGCCATCCAGCCATATCTGTCATAGGACACAGCAAACACGTGGGCTTATTGATTATGATAATAATTACTTAACCAATGGATTGGAAAATTTTTTTTCACCATCGATTTAGATACGCCCTTTCTTTTCTAATTTGACAAACGTCGCGCGCAGTAATATTATCGCTACCAAGTATTCGATAATTTACAGGCCGATTTACTTCGTTTACTAATTTTTCAGAAGAATGATCAAACAGACGAGATTATATATCGAGTAAATTTACCTTGGCCGTCGCTGGATCCGGACAGACGACATGCTGGTAATTAATGTTGGTATAATCTACGCCTGAACAGATGGTTAAACATTTCTCCTCCAACTGATCTCCGTGTTTCGTGAGAAGCTTGTCGTACAGCTTTGGATCCTGGATAAAATTAGAGAATGATCTTCAAATAGTCTACTCGGGCTGCAGCTTAAATAAAATATCACAAAAAAAGAAAAAACGTATATATCGTCGATCGAGTATCCCGTTGCTTTTTTTCCTTAAGAGGACATCGTATGAAACGTGTTTCCACATGGAATACCCCAAATATCGAGATACGAAAACACTTGTAAACCCTTGAAACGAAACGCAAACATTCGCGCCACTAGTGCATCGATCGTTAAATGCAGTCGCGCTTGTCAAATAAAATTTTATAGATCCCGATATGATACAGTTTTCTTTTTTCTGTCTCATAACATCCGCGTTGCTCAAAGGGAAAGACGTTCTTACCTTTGGTAATCCACCGGCGCGTATATCGCTCACTTGGCACAGTTCTATCACATCTCCGTCCTATATACGAAATAAAATATGAATCACTGGAATAATTAGATAATATACTCGCATTTCAGTTTTCTATACGACGCGTAGCAATGAAAGAGGTGCAGTCTCTTTTCAGGCGGACGTTGAGAATCGGATATAAGAGGAAAGTGTACTCACCTTTCCTTCGCTTTGCCAATAGATAAAAAACCCGTATTCATCGACCTTAAACATGCAATTTAATTCGAGGTCCGTGTTGTCCTTTTCCTCTGACCACCGATCGAACACGCATCCCTGACGAAGCGCTAGCGGTACCTCGATCTGCCAATTGAACTCGAACCTTTTCGTCATCTTTTTTGCACCAATTTGACCGTGTCAAGTCGCACGCACGTCAGGTTTCGTCCAATTCCTATCAACGGTTTAAACAGTTTTGTTAAACAATTCCGAAATTGTGACACGGTTTATCATCATCCTACGTTCCATTCGTTTGCAAGCCTCGAAAGAAAGATTTCTCGATCGTGTCTACTCGCAAGAGATAAAATAATTTCCGAGTGCAACAAGATCTATAGATTTTGCTCGGCCAGCGTAATTATTAAATTACTATTAAGATAGTCTAATCACGCGGACGTCGGTATGAAATTTCCTGAAATTACTAATCGCTGTAATTTTAACAAACTACAAGGTCCACCGTATCGTTTCCATCGCACTAGCTCATTACCGATTCCGAAAGGTTACGAAAGCTTCCAAAGATTACGAAAGTCGGCCGCGCGCCGTGGAATACGAAACGATCTGTGCGGTTGCTCTTTGATGCTGTTCATTTATTTAAAACGTGCGGCATTACACATGGAGCGCCAATCGATACGCTGGTTCGATTAACTCGCGTACACGTAGTATGCCCCTTGCCTTAATAGTATTCTCCCAACCTCAATTGAGTGTTAACCTCCGAGAGAATGAACGCAATACGTGCTTTGGCCTCTTTTACCTGCATCAAAATCCAATTAAACGCTAATCTGGTTACGGGAAGCTTCGTTCAACGTTACAAGACATCCAACGTTAGTTGGCTTTCTAATGGAGAAATCTCGTTCGATAGGGAATCATCTTTACGGACAAATCGAGCATCGCGACACCGCAAAATCTACGAGAACATCAATTTTGTTAGTATCGGCTTGAGAAGCACGGTTCACGGGAACTTTAATGGTATTTTCTCAGCCTCGAATGCCGGCTGCTCTCTTCGGGGACAGAGTTAACCGAATTTCTCAACCCATTTTTCTTCCATGTACATTGGAAAACTCGCATCTTATGCATTTATATTACCAGCGTCTGTTCGGAAACGTCTTCTTTGTTCCTCTCACGATGGAATGAAATACGATCGGATCGCTCGAACCGATAGCTCGGACAGAGGATGTTAGATCGTTTAGCAAAGGCCATTCGAAATGGACCGCTTTTGAAATCACGGCACAGGTTACGCTACATAACCGTGAGGTTTTCTGTTTTTTCGAACGGTCGATATTGTATCGAAGCGCAAAGGATTTACTGGCATCGTTGCACTGATTGACCTTTATTCCCTGGCTACAAAGTAGGACGAACCATAGACAGAAACGGCTAGGTGAAAATAGAACGGTGCTAGAATACAGCACGGCCTGTGTATCAGGAAATGTATCCTGAACGATTGGCTATGTTTCACGAGATCAGAGATGGCTCTTATTATCTTCTAGGTGATTAAAATTCGTGTTTGCTAGCGACCGAGCGATACAAAAGAACCCGCTGTAAATGGATACTAAAGTTTTATCTTTTGTGGACGACATCGAAACGCGGAACAAACAACGCAATAAGACGATATAGTTCACTTACGACGTTAAGAACGTTTCTTCCTGGCTGGCTTGCACATCTTAGTTTCCTGCTACACCTACGACAAGAAAAATCGAATCAAGTTGGTAAATGCAGTTTCGCACATCTCAAGGGAAGAGTCAAAGTCTAAGATTCTATACATAGCAATCGGTATACAAATTGATTTCACGGAAATTTATAATCAAACTTTGCTGGATATTTCACGCCGCTGTCAAACATCGTTTTTCTTTAACTGTTGCCCTGTTTCCGGTCAATACAAAGCTGTGCATGTTCCATTCGATCTTTGATACATCCGATTCTTGGAATCGTGCGAAGTATTTATGGACGAAAGTTGAACTAACATCGCTCGATACTAAATTCAATGCAATGTACGATTATCCCACCTCGATTTCAGTGTTCTCTGTGAGGAGAAATATCGCAGGTAGTGTGTTCGGTACTTACTATCCATAACGCGATGCAACGCTTAAAGATATATCGAGATTTACTAGTGCTATTGTCGCATGAAATGTCCGATGTTGGCGTTAAATGTTACAGAAACGCAGTGCTGCTAATGAAGTGCAATTAATAAAACGTTTATCGCTCGTACAAGACTGACTATCGTTCGGTAACTGGATTTATCGTTCGCGAACGAGAAAGGTCGAGCACCTATCAATGTCTCTATCGTCTACGGATATCCCGCCCCATTTTATCGAACATTATCTTAATTGACGCAAAAGGAAGTTTTGTAAAAGTCAGCTAATGACGTCTGGCATTTATATCGAGTACTACGCGTACAAAAATGCCTTCGCGATTCTTTTGTATATTATTCCTGCGTGGCTCTGTATTCGTTTAAAAATAAAGCTGGACCCTAAATCTCTAGACATTCTTTACATATTTCGAAGAAGGAGCAACAATGACTGTGAACGTACAATGGGAACAAACGTGAATACAACAAAGACCGGTGAAGCACAAAAGGAAATAAAAGCGAAGAAGACCGAAAGGAAGCGTAACTAAAGATCTCGTAGATATTTTCGGGTTATCCGAGTGTTAGAATTTTCAGGACGTTCCCTAGTCTGACCCTAGTTGGAAGAAAAACGATACGCTTGGCTATAAATATTCAAAGAAAGGCCAAAGCTGATGCTGCTTTCTGTCAGCATCGTCAGAGGAATAACACTTACTCGTATACTCATCGTCATATCGCTAGTCATTAATTATACCGAAGGAAACATTGCACGTTTTGTAATTGCAATGTAATTTCTAAGAACTAATAATTCATCGAAGATTTAATCGATGAAACTCGAAGAAATTACGCGAGCCGATACAGCGAATTCGTTCGTATAGTTGTAGTCGTAGTTGTTTTATTTTATTTCCCCCACGCTCGACTCACGACTACGCGGTACACCTCTGTATAAACCGGTTGTAGTACATATATACGGAGACGATGCGTAAACAGAGGAGCGTTACGAAAATAATGTAGGAGTGCGGCTCGTGCCGGGCTTCTTTTCCTTGGCACGATGAAAACGTTTCTGGCGCCTGACAGTAAACGAATTCCAAGGAAGGGGCAGATGTAACGTAGTATCATAAGCGCGCGATTCTCTTCGGTTTACTTAATGGTAAGTGGTGATCGAGTATTTTGGTCGTGAAAGCGGAAGAACGTAGAATGCCGTAATATCTCGTGTCTTTGTTGATAGTGTACGGCATGTGCTGAAACGGCCGATCGTAAAACTTCTCCATCGTAACTTTTTCATTGTATTCGATTAACATATCATTTACAGGTTTCAAAATTCCACTACGTGCAAGCCTGTTAAATTTAATAATCCCATTCTTCGGACAATACCAAGTCCATCGTTCAGTTTTAAGTGTATATAAAAGATAATGAGCAAATACGATTAAACTTATTCAAGATGAAGGAAACTTCGACCTTCTGTGAAGTGGAGTGGCATTGCTGGTATAAATAACATTGTTTTATTACAATCTGCGAGTGTTCATTTTAAGAGGCGCACGAACGAAAGCCATTAAACGAGTTATGTATCGTGCGAGCAATCTCGTTGGATCATGAAAAATCCAAGTTATGTGCGTTACACGCTTATGCAATATCACGTAACGCCTTCACCCTGAACTCGCGCACGCTGAATGAAATTATTTTACGATAAAAGCTTGCTGCGAACGAATAGAAATCGGAAGCAACAGACCAGACGCGTGTGTTCTATCAGTTTGAAGTTTCCTCGGCTTCATCCCTCGGCTTCTCACGGCAGGCTTTTAAAATACCGCATTATTTCCGAACTAGCCATTACGTGTTACGTACACACGTTCGTAAATACAAGGTAAACATTTGCACTTTGATACACATAAGTGGAACGTCGTAAAAAGATATTTGCATAGCCGATGAATACCGGTGTTACTTGAATTTGGAACATAGGCGATTACACAGAGAATGGCCAGGCAGAATTTCTTCACGCCCCAGATTAATCGACAAGTGACCGTGGTTCAATTACCGCTTATGCATCGGTAATTACATAACTTCCGGTGAAGGACGAGTTGAGCAGGCGCGACATTGACCGCTCAATCGCTTAATACGCTGGCCGGTCTCCTCAAGAAGAATGGAAATAAATGAGGGTCATGACCCGTATTGAGCGAGAGTAATGGAAGAGATCTCGCGATTCTTCCAGCCTTCAATTCCAACTATTTCGCAGATTATCCGTTGTAAACGCCGGTATCTTATAAACTCATCGACACGCAGATCTAATTTGGTTATTTCGGCGTAGAAAATGTATGATTCGTTAGAAAGTTATCGCGAAGTTTAAGGACCTTGTGAAATTTTGAATTTCTTCTCGAAAAGTTATTATATAATTATTCGCAAATTGTAGGACCTTTAATCGTCTATAGTCCACGTCAACTATGCTAAGAGCTCGTGTGTCGTTAACAGATACGGTCAATATCACGTGGATATTTATAAAGCAAATACGTCCAAACAATAGAATAAAAGACGTCGATAAAGCGTAACGCGATTATCTGCGAAAAGAAGGCGAAGTTGAGGTATCGGTCACGACGAAGATATCCGCGAAGGACGGCAATTGCATTTCCTCGCGCCTAACAAGCGTAATATCCGAAGCGGCTATTTTCTATGCTCGTGTAAAGCTCAATCCCCTCCGGCGAGAAGGTCAGAAGTCAGGAAAAAAGGAGCAGGAAGGGGGAGAAGAGCAGATAAAGTGCTTGATGGTGGGTGACAGGCTAATATCGAGGATGGTAAGGTGACCGAAGGGACCGACTGCGAGGCAATATCTCGTAATGGATGTGATGTTTCTCGGCAAACTTATTTCATGGAAGGTCGTGCATTTGCCTAACCATTTCTCTACCACGCTTCTGATTCCCTTGACCTCGAAAATCCCTTCGGAGATCTACAATCAGGGTCGTGCGACTGCCTGCCGTTTTCCCCCTTTTACATTCTTACCTAGCGTCTTATCGTACGTTGGTCGCACGGCGCAGCTATCAATTAGCAAATCGTGCACTCGTTACGCTTGCCACTTGCTACGATAAGTTTATCCGGCTATGTGTTTTACTTTCTAGGAATATGCGCTCACGAAACAAGTCGCAATTGAAACGCACGGAATGTAATGCTCGTGGGTCAGCACGCATGAGCGATACGTAAACGCACGGGGGAGACAAACAGAAGCAGGAGCGATAGCAAAGGGAAGGAGGGAGGGAGACAGAGGAGCGTTTGGATGAAGAGAGCGATAGGAAACGAGAGAGATGAGGTGATTGGAAACAAAAAAAAGAAAAAAAAAGGAAAAGAAGAAAAAAAAGAAAGAATATAGTATGAGATAACTGGCGGTTGACGAACGCGCGTGTATCTCGTAAATGACGTTCTGTGTTAGCGGTTATCCAGTTGACAAAATCCCGTGTATCGCGACAACGTTTCAATTACGTCTCGAGCGAAATGAACGAAACGAGTTGATCGAATCGCATACAGCTTCCATACAAATTCGACACGTCCGTTCGCTCCGAAATCGAATACGTATCTAGGGCTGTGAATCGTCAATTACGTCTATACCACGCTCCACGATACTCTGACATTTGATTCTACGTAAATTTATAAAACGTCGAACGATAGTTTATACGGTTAGCAGGCGTCCAAGGTTCCGGATGAAACGCAATGTGCCTGTGACGTGCAGTAACCATGAACGGTCGTGTACGATGTCGAGCGCGCGCACACACATATACAGACGCGCGCGCGCGCGCTCGTGTTCACAATCACACATGGGCGTACTATGTCGTGAACGAAATTTCTGTAAGGTGTCTTGCCTTACCGTGTGCGAAATTACCGGCTGACTGATGGCAACAGTCCCATGGCGATTCGATTACATTCTATCACGATTCTTCTTGCGCCGGTCTGCACACTCGAGTGTCCACGCACTCGACTTCTCTACTCACGAAAAAATAAAAAAAAAAATACGAACGAACGTTACAGAAGAAGCGCGCGTTTCTTCGGCTCGACACTGAACGCCTTTCAGGCGCGGCGGAAGAAACTGACGGTGCGACACCGTCTGTTGACGGGCAAGCCACTAGCCTGGCTCGATACCGTCCTTTTCTCCTGCGCGCATGTGCCGCCGTGACACAGCTTGCCGCTCTGTCTTCGCTTTTACTCGGTTAGTAAAAACGGTACCTGCCTTTCGAATTGCACGGCAACTATTTCGTGCAATACATTGTCACGAAATGAAATGAAAGGAGCGATTCCGCTCGTATCGCGTTACGCCCAAGAAATATTCGATTTCGTTGTTACCATTATCGCGTCGGTGAATGGGTAAATGTATCTGTGTCCGAGCAGGAACGGCGCGATTCTACTTTGAGACGTATTTCAACTGAAATCGTGAAATACGTTCGAATGGAAATACTTTTTGAAATGTATACAGAATCTGCGTATGAATAGCGATTGGTTAATGTCTGAATATTTGTATAACTTTAATTGGAAAGCGAGAAAGCAAACAACTTGGTTTGTGAAAATTAATATTGGAAATTATTTGAAATCGAATAAGCTTCTTATTTAATTTCATGGATTTCCGCGTTCGGATTCGGCCCACGGTTAATCAGAATTAGGATCTCCGTGTACAGAGATCTTGCGGCTTTACGGGTCAAGTATTTTTTCTTATTATCGAAATTGAATAGCGTTATATAAATTTGAAAGGCCGCGGTGAAGTATTCGTTCGGACGCGCAAAGTCTTCGCATTGTTTATTCTACGTTTCTATAATATCTTCAAATATATTCCAGCAGATAATGAGAGTGTGAATCAGAGGATATAAATATCTTTCTGGCGAATAAAGCGAAGACAGCTATCTATACATGGAGACAGATCGCATGTAAATATACCTGCCACTCTGATCTACAGCCACTGTAACAGAAATAAAATAGGAACGCGCTGTATTAACCAAGTATCTGGAGCGAAAGATCAAATGGTTACTTTTCATCTTCTCCTTTGTCGCTGCTAACGTGATCAACGTAAACGTACCTGATCGTTTTAATTGATAAAAAGCGAAATATCGCCTTCTTAATTACGTTTCGCATTTAGGAGTATATTCTTCAAGTAGTATCATCGAAAAATATGCGTGATTGTTGCGAGACAATTAGTTAACCGATTATACGCGTGCCTCGTTTTTCCAAACTATTATGACGATCGATAGTCGTATCTTAATCTAGCATTTCTACTTCTTTCATTGCGGATTATGTATACAGTCGTCGAGAAAGTTGACATCTGGAATACCAATTTCATTCATTAGCAAAGCTACAACTTGCTACCTGTGCTGGAACCACGCAACTTCATTCGTTCAAACGAAAATCTGTTTACTGGAGAAACTTTCTTCGTGTTTCCTAATTTTTTGACGTGCAACAGAATGCCGTGCTTCGTCGTGTACCTTAATAGAATGGGAAACTTTGTTACTAAAACCTTTTAGCCCTATATACGAAACTATCCTTAATCCTCGTTACCTAGTAGCGAGTCAAAGTTGTGTCGAATCGCATGGAGTTAAGACGACGAGACGCGATGGATAAACCGACGAAAGGTGAAAGCAATTGCAACGGTTATCGGACGAGTGTACTGTGGAAAACGACGAAAACCCGCAATTGCTGCTGGATAACATCGGCGCGCTCTCTGTGAAGCTTGGCTCGAGTAAACGTCGGTATTCGGTATCAGAAATCAGGCGTCGATAAGAACGAGTTCACGTGAATTACGAAACGAGGTATCGTACCAGCGCGGCAACGACCAGAAATGTCCAAGTAACATCGATCGCTCCCTATACGAAGACGAATGGACTTGGCTTTACGATTCGTATTGGTTTGGTCGACCGAAAATCCCTTTGACCGTTTTTGACGATGACGTCTAGGAATCTTTTACTTGCCCGTTTCCACTTTAGAGGTCGATACAGGTTCGGACAATTTCTTTCGATGGACCGTTCCTATTCGTTCGGGAAGAGTCCATACGTCGAATGGAATGACAAATCACCTTCTTCGCACGTTTTGATCAATATGTCTCTTATCGATGCGTTTGTTTGCAGTACGACTGGCTAGCAATGAGTTTCTCAGTGGCGCAGAAATCTCGTGCAGCGAAGCTAGATACGAAAAACGGTCGCAGTCTTGACGAACAAACCGATGTTAGGTAGCAGCTTTTCCTGTGGAGGAAGTACCTTTTCCTGCGGAGGAAGTACGCTCAGATGCAGCGTTCGCAATTCCAGAGAGAATTAAACGGCAGAACCATTCAATGGTGTTTTTATACGGCGTCTAAATAACTTACCACAGCTTGTAAGATCTCGTAATTCATTTCTCCATACAGACACTGTGTATCGACGTTACTCGATTAATCTCGAAGCAAACGAACGATTTAGGTACTCTAGGCATTCGCGGTAGTAACTCAGAAACGTTTTCGGATATATCTGAATCCGCTTTTCAACCGTAGGAAATTTCTCTCTCGAACAATAGGAATCTCACGTACGCGCGACCGATTATGCGATCAAGATACATACGCTCAAGAAACTCCTGTTCTGTGTGACGTGCGCAGTCCGATTAGTATCCTAATAAGATCTTCCTACGTGCTTCGTTAACTTTGCGCGCTAACAAATTTTATCCCGGCTGACGTGGAAACGCGTTTAATCCTGCGAAAGTCGTGACCATAAAAATTCAGTCGTAGGTCACGACGTATCTCGGAGATGCATGAAAAATGTTGCTATTTAACGCAGGTATTAGATCATTCCTGCATGAACTGTGTCAGGCACAGGACCAAAGGCAGATACAAAAAGTGTTCTAACCTTTTCTCATTTTTCACCCATCTTCTCCTGCTTCTCTTTTTTTCCTTCCTTACTTATGCCGAGTCTCCAACGACATACGGACATGTAGCGTATCTCATAACGACCACCTTTCTTCGATATAGCTTCCGATGTATATACGTTTGAAAATATTTATTCATTAAAAAAATAAAAAATTTAAGTTCTTGTCTGACAAATTAGCCATACCAGTCGTAGGTGAAGAAGAACGTATCGTCTGGAAATACATTTTCCAAGTTTGTAGATAAATAGAGGAGAAACCGGTTTTGAAAGAGAGAGTAACATGGAAAGCAAATCGCAGGAGCGAGCGTGTACCACCGCTACCGTTGAGAAATAAGCATGCTTCTTTTTTTAGACAAACCGGCTAACTCGGCAGACCACAGGGTGTAAGCCCTCGTTTTGAATATGCATGGCAGTTCCCTTTTTCGGTACCGTCTCTCGTTTCTCTCGCTCGCTCGCCCATTCTACTCCACTCGCCTTCTCTTCCTTCTCGTCTATTTCTCTTAACCCTCATTCCGGCTTCCCTTGCTACGAAATTAACTCGCATTCCGAGCTCCCTTTGATGTTACCCAAAGTGTCACTGACCATCGTCGATGTTTGCGGCGCAACTGTGCGCATACATGTATATGCATTAAATTCGGTACACTTCGCTTACCGGATTAGCGATACGTTCCTTTATCCATTCTTACACGATTCGTTTACACCTGTAGACGAATCTTCTCAGCTTTAAGCGTTATTTTTTTATTTCTATGGTTCACGGACTTCCTGGGAGTCACGAAGTTCTCACGTACGCAAGTTATTACCGTATTACTCGATTAAAAAATATTTAGTACGTGTATTTATTTATTTATATTTATTAAATCTCTTCTCACAAAATTTAAAGATCGTCGATGAGCATTTTCTTCATTTATTAATGCAGTTTCAACCTCCGTGAGAAGATATCTTTGAGCAGTTTTAAACGTACATATTTGGCACATTATGGATTTTAATTTTGTGTCAAGTCCTGAAAGTCCGTGACAAAAAAAAATTATTCAAAGGAGGTCCGTGGTAGACAAAAGAACGTTAACAACCGCTGGTGCAGAATATGCGCGAGTGACGCGAATTATACGACTACAAAATATGCATGTAGAATTTCGGAGGATTCATACATCTGAGCGCGCGCGTGAGACTTGGACGTCAGCACAAGAACGAGCAGAAATGGTTATTTCAGAGATCGAGACGTAAGAGAATTCGTCAAGCTCACATTCAATCATCAGTTTACTCTCGATATGTACATATATTTTACTTTTTGAAACCGTATCAATTTGGCCTGACTTTCAGTTCAAGAAACAATATTGTTTGTTCAAGCTGTTCGTTTAAGAATCGCAATTAAGCAGAGACGCATTGCTGTGACACGTGTCGTCGTATAACGTGCACGTGTTACATGCATTGCATTGGCATCCGCATGTACATTTCCTCTAGGAACGTGTTTCGGAAAGGGACGAAGCTATTTCGTAATTGCTTTGATTCCTTGATGGCTCGATCCGAGAGTAAAACCGAGTGACCCGCTCATTCCTGATATGAGCCAGTGATTTATGTCAGTTACGAGACTTCTGGCAACCTTAGAACTTTCCATTCGATTATTTCTCTGAATACTTTATTAGAAACGCTTGACGTTTCGATCGACCCCACCGTCAATGGCCAACTATACTACTTGGTTCAAAATTACCGTTTAATAGGGCCGAGAAGAATAAAAAGTAAGGTACGACGAAATCGGATTGCCCGTGCTCCGCTTGTCTTGAGCTTGACATTAAGTACAGAAGATTCAACGTATTAAGTTCTACACCTCCCAGGCTTTCTACGACACGCGAAATGAGCCTTAGAAAATTATTACTACGTGTAATGAGTCATTTAGACCAGCTACTAACTACTACCGTGTAAGCGATGGCGCATTCGTTTAATCATCGGATTTACTGTATTAACTTAATTGCTTTCTTCCTTCATTCTACGGCGCGATACCTTCGTTTGTAATTACTAGCATCTTTCAATGGGTCGGTGCAAAGGAAAATGGAAACACTTGTGCGAGCGTGACAAAGTAAAAGCATTTCTTTCTTTCTATTTTTAATTTGCTATTTCACCCGAGTAATCGTAGCATTTTTGAAAAAATCGCCGCAATTGCACGGCATTCGCGCGATTATTTATAACTATTGTCGATCAATTTCAAAGGCAAATCGGCAAATTGTGATGGCTGTTCTGCTCACCGTCCTACTATTTTCATAACGTTATATGCATATCCGTCGGTCGCAAATTTAATCTTGGATGAAGACGTATTGTTCGATTCGAATACGAACGAACGAATCGAACTCGCAGCAGTTTAACTCTATTGTATCGAATATTATATTACATGCAGCCACGTTTCAGAACAAATCTCTGTCGAATATATTACCATGGCGATTTTATTCAGCTCCTATTTTTTTTATTCATTACTATTTTTTCCTGTCGTTTTACGCCATCGCGGATGATAATGAAAGATCGGATCGAATGCGTCTTCACTCGCTGGTTCCATCGATATTCGATGTTTCTCTAAAATGGCCCGAAGGGTAGGGCGACGGCGTTCGTTTGCGCAATTTAATTCGTTATTAAACGTTAGATATTGCGCAAGCAACCTCGTTGGGTGACATGTAAGAAAGGGAACGACGCGCGCCGTACGGATGTGTAACCGGTAGCTGTTTAAATTGGACGCATACATGGCACATCCTACAGAAATTCGTTCCCCAGAGGCGAAGTTAACAGCGGCGAAGCAACACGGCCCCACAGGAAATTCTCTTACCGAATGGATCATGCGATGCATCTACCACGAACGAACCTCTGATAAACACCGTGAAAATTTTCCCTAACGTTGTCTAAATATTGTCGGATAATTCTTCGGATACCTATCGTTTTTCCATCATTTTGTGACACGGTCCGTGGCCTTGGCGAAAATTGTCCTGCAGCTGCCCGTTTGCAATATCATCGTTTGCTATTTATTTGACTAGAAACGCCCCTGTGCAATTTGCATTCCAACAAATATTCCGAGCCACCTATTGAGTAAATGGATGATCGAAATATCGTAGGGCTGAAAATGACGCGCGGTTCGATGCGATCAATTTAAATGTGACAAACCATCGTTATGCATGCATCTAAAAGGCTAATATCGGATCGCCCGTGACCAACTAAGTTGGACGAGAAATATATTCCACGTAATGATTTTTCGCCCGTACGAACACGATTGATACGAATTGAAATCGCATACAGGTTAAACTTCTATTTAATTCCGATATGCGTACGCGGTTGCAAGTTTTTGGGAATATCGGAAACCAGTTTGCGCGACCGCAACAGATTAAGAAAATATATAAATGGAAAAACTTTTTGCTATACAAAACTTCTCTCCTCGTTTTCTTTATTTTCATCGTTTTAACTTTCGTGCTACGATGCTACTATATAATGGCGGAGACACGGTGCAATTTTAGCCTCAAGTCTGTCGCGTCTTCTGCTCGACATCCTCGTTCTATTACTTTCGAGAATGCGTGCTCCTCCATTTCATTTAAATTTTAACCTTCTCGCGCCATTCATTTTAAAATTCGCATTATCACATCCTCGAATTTTGTTTAAATTCTAGGTTCGATCTTCGCCCGTTCGAATTCCAGTCGGTTTTAGAATAAGCAGATTGCTCGCCGTTTAAATTTCCAACGCTCCTTTCTTGTTTTGTAAGGAATATGCTTTCAAGTGAGCTTGTCAATACCGTGAACGAAGATGAATCACCCTGTCGAATATGTCGCAAAAGACGTCGATAAAAATTTTTAAAAGGAAGGATCGATGATCAATATGGATAACACTGCGCGAATCTTTGCATCGAGTGTAATTAGTCTGATCCAGGTACTGTAAATTCGATTTATTCGCCCGTACGAAAATTTTAACTGCAAATTTTCTCCGTTCTCGGATGGAACGAACGGTGACGCCTCTCCGAAATTGTGAGAAAATGTAAAAAAAAATGTCATTCACGAGCAAACGAATTTCACGGTTACATGACCTTACGTCGAGGTGCAGGCATTTTAACGAGCGCCTGACATTTTTGGTGATACGTAACCGCGAGAAAATTGATTCGTTCCGCAAAATTGACCAATGATCTTCTCACACGAGTTGCCACGACAAGTAAAAGTTACTTTAACAATTTCACGAGGAACGTGATCTGCACGCTATATGTAATGCTCTTTTATTGAGTAATTAACTAATCGACCACGACCGGTACAGCAAAAATAGCGTTTTCGCTGAACGACAATAGCCATTATTGCTTTTTTCAATAACCGACCGAACAACGATTCCTGAAGGCCACTGGCTGAAACGCATGTGACGACCGCAAAACCGGCTGTTCCTAGTTTGGCGAGGCGACCAAACTTGAACGATCTCGAACTTGTTCCATGAAAATCTAGTAGAGTAAGCGATAAAAAATATGCTACAAATACCTCCTTGGCAGCAAATTAATTCCTCTCCTCCTACCTTTCTTCCTGTCTGACGCGTACGGAGTTCTAAGTCCATGCACCTCGAAAGAGGAGAAAATCTAGTTGAAGAATGTACTTGATCTGAGAGCCTTTTTAGCTCTTAATGGGGTGTGAGACGAATGTCTCTTTGGCGTCTCAAAGAGAGAGAAAAAAAAAAAAAAAAAATAGCGAGAACAGCACACCCCATATCTGGCTCAGACGAGCGCGGCAGAATTATATCGAGAAATAAAAAATAAAAAAATACTCTACGAATAAAATACCATATTTACGCGTAAACTCTGGGGATATTTGGACAGCTGTGACACACTGTTGGTTTCTATCGAGTATGAAATATAAGCGTGATTTGAAAAAAATATCATAAATGTTACATAAAAAACCGCCAAGATTTTGATATCGGATATAGAGCAGGCACGTGGTAATCCTACGAGGTACTATAAATAAAGCTTACAAGCGATCCATATTTTTATTGTACCGGCGTTGAGAAGCTGAAAAAAGAATTCGAATTTCATTGTCTCTTTGTGCAATAGAATCTGAAGAGAGGAAGAATATTAATTAATTATTCTTGGTTGTGTAATTTATATGACTTTTGCGTAAGAAGAAATGTTTTAAAGGACGAATAATTATACAGATTGTTTTATTTTAATTGATCCAAGCAAATATTTTTTATATATTGTTTCCTATATACCGAATATTTCAAACAAAACTTGTTGTTTCAAGGGAAACGTGGTGTATAAAAAAAGTAAGTTTCATTTCACTCATATTTCCGAATAACTTATAGTTTACGAGACATTTGTATGGATCGATTAGAATGAGCCATCCTATGTAACTGAGAAATACGGATGAAATGAAACTATAAAAAGAGCAATAAACGTAATGTGAACGCGATAAAATTAATAGAGTGAGGGCATCGAGTTCGAACGTTGACATTTTAAAATGGAACATGAAAACTATACAAAGATGACGAAAAGTTGAAGAATGCAGTTTTATATGAAAGTAATAAAAACGAGATGACCATCGATATATAAGCACGGCAGATGAATGAAACGACGTAACGTAGGCGTTGATATTCTTAATATCGATTACTCGACGTTGGATTAATAACAGCACCGATAACGATTACGAGTTGTAATCCAGCCACTGATTAATTAACGCTACTAAGCTGGATATTTTCCAGAGAAAATGTCGTTCTACTCGTTCACTTAATAACTATCCACGAGAATAGAAAAATGGTTTGGAACAAGTGTCAACAAAAAAGTATATGTTTCTTCCAGAGTGTCTAGGTTCTCATGTGTATCATTAGAATACATATATACACAGTCGGAACGAAAAGCTTTCTACTTACCAATAAAAAGGAAATCGAGGAAAGCGAAGGAAAAGCGAGGAAATTCGAGAGAAACAATATAATAGACTTTTAGGAGCTGCTATTACGATTTAACTGAATATTGGTTTTTCAAAGATAGCCACGGTTAGTTAGGTTTAATTGTATGTTGCAACAGTATCAAGCGTTAATTAGCAGCAACGATAGGTTTGTAACAATAAAAGGTTTCTCTTCGATGGCAATGGTCACTCTGATCAACTTTGTTCGTGATCGAAACGTCCAATTAAGCGATTCACAATATAATTCGCAATTTATGCTGGACGATCACATTAACTAATGGTAATAATATTTATAATTCTTTCTGCTCGGCAATGTTTGGTTTTCTAATATTTATTTGAACTGGAAGTTTTAAGCAACTAGGCTAACTTCTTTTTTTTTGTTATAGATTAGTTAATTGCCTAAAAAATATCTTTGTGGTTGTCACTAGCCAAAATATCATTCATTGGACACTTCATCGTGACATCAATTGAATGATTTTGCTAGAAATTTTATCAGAAATTTAAAAATTAGTTAAGTGATTCACGATCTTTTTATAATCGATCGATCGTTATTTAATGATCGCTATCTATTAACGAAGCCTATTGAATACCTTTTTACATTTCCACGAATTTAATTGTATCTATTTGTAATACTACCTAATAATAAAAGCCTTTTTCAATAGCACGACTATAGAGTGAGAGAGTAAGAAAAATTAATTAAACAAACTCGGTCATATTGCAATAAAATGTTCACGTGGTTGAATTGTGAGCGTACACTGAGTTTCAATCAGTATTTAATTATTTCGATTTCATATGATAAAGTTCGTAAATAAAAAGCAATCGTGCAAGCTTAATATGTATATTGGATCATTTCAAACATCGTTGTGATTTTAATATCGGTTATTTTAAATGAACATAACTCTTCGATTACCTTTTTTACTTGCTTTGCTTGCTTTTAACATAAACATCAACGACGTTTAAACAATGGACTTTTCATTATCTTTGAATGACCTTCTACCATCCACGATAATTTACTATCAATTATCGTACATTTATCGTTATCTACCAAATACTTGCATTCGCGTACGACAGATATCCTAATTACCTTTTTTATGATTGGCTTTATCTAACTTTATCTAATTTTATTATCTTTCTAGAAGATAATTTCTTCCAAAATCGATTTGTAATACGATGACAAATATTTGTTTAATCGATTGAAGAGATTTAAAGACTTCCGTTTAGGTTTCAAATAAGTAGCTTTCGCTGATCTCAAACAGAAAGTGATTTAAAGTTTTAAACGAATAAGATCGATTGTATGTTCGGAGGTAATATTTGCTAATTTTGGTCGGCGCTTGAATGTCGAAGATAAGAGAAATAATTTCTCGCCGAATAAAATCCTGACTTAACGCTCTGCAACTTTAGCATTAACGAACTGCAAAGATCGTAAGAGGTTTTACTAAGTACGTACGCCGTTCATCTTCCGTAAATTATAGGGCACGTTACGTACTCTACATTTCTATAAATGATATTCCCTAATTGCACCGAAATCATTTGCTCGTTCAACGTTACCATTTATAATAATTTATTAATGGATTCTCTCTGAAAACTAACTGAAATTCCTGCGACAAATATTTGGAATGAAAACAATGTCTTGATGAATAAGTACACTCTTGGATCTTACAAAATGAATTTCCGTAAATTACTTGCAATTTACATTTAATTTTCACTGACACGTTTACACACACACACACACACACACAATGTCGCAAGTTTGCTCTGAAAATGCACTGCCATTACGTAATAATAAATATTTAATAGCCAATATTCGAATACACTGAATTAATTGAATCGGGTAACTATACTAATACATTCAAAGCTAACTCATAATCGATTGATCAGTGCCCGAATAGAAACTGATAAAATTATTAATCCAGTTGGCTAGATGAACGAACGGGATTTATACTTCAAGTTATCGACATTTTTATACGGAATTGAAGGTCGAACATATATGAGTGTGGTCGACGTATAATTTTTATTACCATCTCTATTGCCTCTTTAAAAGTCAACGGACGTACACTCGTACACCTTTTATGGTTTTGCTACAAACCCTATAATACCCTTATATCCTACGATTGCGAACTTCTCCATTTCAAAGCGTTCATCAAAGGTCGAATGGTTCCAGATAAAATAAATGGATGTCGACAATTACTAAGAAAAGTTATGAAACATAAAGCAGAAAGAGGAAATTTTACAGCGAGTGTAAATTACTGAGAATCTAAAGGACGCGTTATTCATTAAACACGTCATAAAAATGATAAATTTCTTCTCTCTTGGGTGAAACAAGCAAATCTTTAATTTTCTTGCAAAGTAAAATACGAAGTTTCGCTCAAACTTCTAGGTTTGCCGTTACACGCGTGAAAATATATCAGATTCATTGTATATCTGGCAATGAACCTGTCATAGAAAGAGAAAGGCGTCCATCTACATGATTTACCAGATCCAGTTTCGTACCTGATCTGGAAGACGTACAAAACCAGGAGCAGTGGAAAAGATGCGAGTTACAGCTTTTCTCCCGCTTCCTAACTATATAAGAAAGTTGATGGCAGTGATCGACCGCAGACTATCTTTGCGCGTGGTTATACTTACAATTACTTTCTCGCACTCCGAAACGTGCAAAAAGATCAAATGAAGAAACTGGTGAGTCGTTTGTTTTCTATACCGATCGGTCGACGCTTAACAACAATTTTTAATCAGTGATGGCAATGTAAATAATGAAAATTACCTGTAAATTTATTCCCTTAGATCGTATTCGTGTCGATGGTTGTGGTTGTCGCCGCGTATAAGAAAGGAAGAAGATACAGTGCCTTGGAAGAATTTCCGCCTTATCAAGAGACTGCGTGGCATCCATCTTCTTCTCACGGGCAACATCATTCATTTCGAGAGCCATCGTTTAAAACGCAATACTACCAATCTTACCGACATCGACCCTATAGACAAGACTTGGATTCTTTCCCGGAGCAACTGTCTCTCAAGGATCGATTGTTGTTGCGAGATTACGAATTACTGAGAAATCGACTATTTCACGACAACGGTTCATCTTTTAAGAATGCTTCGGACTTTCATAGGCAATCTTCCATCTTTACGAACGGAACACCGTTTAAGAATCAACAAAACCAAGATCAGACGATTTCTGGAAACGAACAGCGACCTCAATATCAAGACGATCGATATTCCTCTTATCGGCAATCTTTCCGCGATGATTTTCGATTTGCGGACCTGTACGATAAACCAATTGACTTTTACAAAGAACAATCAGGCCAGCAACAGGTCGATTCGGCTGGTAGAGATTCGGAGTATTTGAAGCATGGTAAGCGCTTTAATCAAGAGAAAGACTGTAGTTGATGTCATTTATTAAGAGTTTTTATCGTATCCTTTGAATCAAAGATACTTCGAACAGAGGTGGTTGGAAAGTTCGCGTTATAAGAAAGAATTTGTATGATATAGGTAACCATGGTCTTGGATATGTGTCTGTGCCACCCATTTTGCCGTACGGAAACGCTCTGCCATTGAGCGAGGAAGCATCCACGACGATGACACCCTCAATGGCTCCGACAACCACCCACAAACCATGGCAACTGTCTACTGTCTCCTCCGCAACTCCAGCTACCACCCAAGTTCATACATCTACAACTTCCGAGCTGAAAATGGATTCGCACTCGAATACGGCGACAATGCCAACCGTGAAATCCGATACGGTGAGCGAAATATACTTTTCGTACATTATGACATTGTATTCAATTTTAGCGGTGCCGCACGGCGCAGTGCCCATTTTAGTAACATTTTCGCTGAGTCTTTCGTTTCTGCTTATACAATTTACCGATCACTTTGCTGGCTCGTTCGTTATTTCTTTGTAACAGTAATAAATGAAGTTTAATCCGACGCTTGAAGAACTTTTAATCAGCATTTACCGTAAACTCTTTACAATTTCCGAATTGCATCCGTACGAGCGAAGTAACGACCGCGAATCTTAAAAGGTCCAATGCAAGTTAGTAATTGCTTTCAGCTGGCTGACGCTGCTACCACGAGCGTATCCGCTTCAACGATTTCTACGATACCAGCCCCTACGGTTACTACGAAACAGTCTTCGAACTTGGCTCGTTTACCGACCACTGAAGCTAGCTTACCTGTCGTGGACACGGAATCTCCAATCATATCTTTCGGACGACAGTACGTAATGGCACTGTCAAGATTCGTTACTTGTACGATCGATCGCGATTTTTCCTCCACCTACTATCGTATCGTAAGATGTATTTCTGAAACTAACGTTATTAGAACATTACGTCCTACGCAACTTCGAGCTGACATCCTGTATGATCGAATTAGCATTCATTTTTCCGAATTGCGTGCATTCTGTTTCTGTTTTTCTTACAGAACCGTACCTCCAATTGTACTTCAACCGACTACTTTCACTTCACCGACGTCCTATTATCTCTCCAGCGAGTTAAAGGACAAGTTCCAGCAGTCGTTGCTTGATTATCTGCTATCTCAACAGGCGAAAGATGGTATCAAAAGCAACGTACAATTTCTGCCGCTGAACCAAGCAGTTCCAGATACGTTGAACAACAGCCTAAACAACAAGATCCCTAGCACGGTATTGAATTACATACTTCCAGAAGAATCAAAGGGTGTTCCGAAGAACAATTTGCAGAGTTCTCTGCTGAGCTATCTGCTGCAGCAGGAATCGAACCGTGGTCTACCTTTCCAACAATCTTCTCTATCGGAAACTGCGAATCATGTTCCATTAACGACGATAGTCGAGAGGCCAACGATGACACTCCCAAGTATACCGATTGCAACTTTGTCAGCGGTTTCTCGGCCAATGCAGACGATAAACTACATTCCAATAACGCCGCCAAGAGTGTCTGCTTTCGTGCCTCAAGATTCGTCCGCGTCTCCTGGTCTCTCGTTAGGTATAGCCACTTCATACGAATCGATAAGGTTCAGACCAAATCGTTCTTCGATGACCGAGAGGGACTCGCCCCCAGGGATTCCGTCGTTAAGAGAAATTTAATCTTTCGACTCTTTTATTGCCAGATCCCAGTGCGAAAGAGCCGCGAATCGTGGTCGACTTTATTGGGAAGCCCACTTTCTGCTCGATGCTTTCGCCTCGAGTTCGGTTATAATTCTCAAAATTCCATCCATTCGTTCTCTCTCGTGGGTTTTCAACTTCGATGGATTTCTTTTTATCACCGGGAGAATAATCCGCATACGGGATAAACGTCCGTCTTTTCACTTCTGTGCTATTATATCGCTTTCGGTTAGAGAAATTTAAAATTAGTTAGCCGTATTTTCCAAATTACTAAATTCCTAGCGAATCTCTCTACGAGCGTGACACGCGATCTAATATACGACGAACGTACGCAATTTCATGAAAGACTCTTGTCAACCGAAATTATATAATCGTTTCTCCATGATCCACGTGTTCTCACTACAGGTACACCTCTATCTTCTGGCTTGTCCTCGAACATATTGAGTAATCATATCGGCAGCGCATTTAACAGTCTACCTGGTGGAATAAACACCGACATATCTGCAGGCATACCCAACAGCCTCTCATCGGACGTTCCCACTGGTGTATCAACTTTGAACTTTGGCCAGAATTTCCAATACGGAGGACAGCTACGACCGTTTGAACCGGCGAGGACTCACCCATATTCCACAGGTATATCGATTGTACGTAATTACGCGGCTGTCCCGTCACGGATTCGTGAACGCGACATTTCCGCTTTTTCCTTACAAACGTCCAAAGCCTAATTCGTAGAACGCGCGTGGTTTGTACAGGGTTGCAGTTACAATTAGGCGGCTTCGGAGGGATAGATTACACCTTGCGTTCGACTAGTCCTACCATACGCTCCACGAACCTCGACATTGGAAAATTGGGGTTAAGTTTGCCAGAATTGCCGCGATATCAACTTCCTGCTTTCTCTAAGGTAAAGTTTCGACAAATAGCTGCGTGGATTTAAGAGAGGAGTTGGTCTGAAGAATGTTGAAAGTCCTTACTCGAATGAAATTTCCATCTTGTTTGCGGTGTTAGATTTTTTCCAACATGGAATTTCTTGCGCCTGCTACTTTATACGATATGAAGCTCGAGAAATTGGTAAACCTCTTCTAGCGCAGAGGATACGTTCTAACTTGCACGATACGCGTATGGGGGAAGTTACTGCATTCGAGTTCGGTGGCTCGTTTTACAAGAAAATTTTCCCATCAGCATGCGAGAACGTATTTTGTTTCAAATACTTGTAACACGAGTTACGTATTCACGATGCAAGTTTACTGCTAATAGCTGACTATACCACGTAGAAATTTTAAACCGTGCATCGATTGTTGCATTTTAATAGGGCTACTTTTTTAAATTTTTTCTAATTTGCGGATTAATTGATAGTCTCAAGACCTTATCGACCTGTTGGAATTTTTTCCATCGGCAAATACACATGCACACGAACAGGAACGCGATATAAAGCTTTTCAACGCTGTTACAGCGCTGTCGTAAACACAGCATCCATAATGTTCTTTACTCGCGAACTTCGGCATGATAATTATGCGGTTATTTACGTATGTAGCGAAATGATTTTACTATATCGTGCTTGTAACGTTTTTATTGTAGGTAAAATTGGGTCAACGCTTGTGGTGAACGTAGAAGCTAACTGGACCAACCGGTAGAAAACCACGTGTTTATTTATAGCGTTACAAAATATTCTAGCAAACTGCCAAAGTTTAAGAAACTCTAGGTTACGTCGACAAGTATTTCATAGTGTTATTCCGTAAATATTGTCTCTATGTAATTTAATTTACAGTTATAATAGAAATAAATATTTGTTAATAGAAATAGTAGGATTGTCAGCGTTTCTTCTGAATTCATTTCCGTCAACTTTCTCCGTCCAATTCGAGTAATCCCGTTTAATCCATTGCCTATACGTATAATCCTTTTTATCATCATTCAATATTGACTCTGACATAATACTATTAACACATCGTGCGTTATCTGCGTTATTGACACTATTCGATCCATCGTACTTTTTCAGCCAGGCTATTTCAGAGATCACCGGCCCATATCTTTCTTCTTACCACTATAGGAAGCATTCACTGTTTGAGGGATATTCGTAAAAGTCACCCCGAACCGATTTCGTTTGTAGATTCAATTTGGCCAACGTTCGTACTCACTGGTCCATGGACCATTCTCACCGTGAATTGCACTGACTCGAACAAATACCACGAGAACACCCGACTTTTCGTCTTCTATCGATCTCTAAAAATCTGCAGAGGCAAGTGTTTTCTATACTGGAAAGATACGAAAATCAATTTAATATCTTGCCACTTACCTTCCGCTACATTCTTCCTTCGTAAAGCTAGAACTTGTAAAATGAAAACTCGTCTTCAATTTATACTATATTTTATTAATTTCGACAAGTGTTCGTGTATTCGATTTGTCTTATCTCTGATTAATCGTGTATGTGTCCCATGTGTTGCATTCGCGTGTGAATATGTATAGGTATTGCCATCGGTACATACAGCGTTCTGAATATTCATTTCTTTTCCATTTGATTCGTTATGCTTATAGTTATAGTCTCGGCAAATTAAAGATTTATCTCTTACATCTATGCCCTGTATAGACCATTCGTAATAATGATTAAGAAAGTCATAGGAAAAATGTAGTTCTCTCTCGCCAAAGCGACACGTTTTTCGATGGACATTTAGAAGACATTTCGCTTTACTTATATTCGTTTTTTCTTTATTCCAAGTGTCTCGCGCCTCGAGGAAATAGAAACTGGCCTTCTACGCGTTCACGAGAATTTCCGTGATTCAAGTTCAATTAGAACGTTATCGATCCTTTCGCAGTCAGTTCGTATACGCTCGCGTTCTTTGTCTATTAGACATATATATTTACATAGATGCACAGCGCTATCCTCGTGTTCTCTTGATACAATACAGACACATTATGTCGCGTACGTATATCATGTATAGTACATACACATTTATATACAGAGAAGGGAATGTATCGGGTTAGAAAAATACAGCGATCTTAGCAGGATTGTAAGAAACTATATAATGCATTTTGCAAGTGCGTTGCGTTAAAAGAAAATGCTAGGCTTGTTGTTTTTCGTTTAGCGTGCAAATACGCTTCGAGTTTCTGCCTGTTGTCGTGGTTAATCGCAAAGTGATTAAGGAAGAAGCTTTGGTCGGTGCTCCTTCTCGGAGATAATTTTCTCGCGAGCGAAAAAAATCTGCGGCTGGTTTCCAGGTATCCGGAGATCGCTGATCCGAAGTTTCGCTGTTATACTGTCGTTAACGACCGAGAGCGAAGGACGGGAACTTTGCCAATTAATAATCTACCGTTGTGTGCGCAAGAACCTTTTATCTTGCGGTGGCGTAAAATGGCACGTGGCACGATCTGTCGCGAATCGGCACCCATTTAAATTTCACCGGCCCCGATAACTGGGTGAAAAGTTCGTTACGGCATTATGAAAGGGCATAAAGTTCTCAGTCTGTTGGCGAGGATTCGCTATAACGAAACGGATGTACGTAGCTACCGGTTTAAGAGATTTAAGTTCGAGGTACGCGAATTAAGAGGTTGGTGGGAAAATGAAGCGGTATAATATTTTAACCCTGTATTTCACTCACTAATCCGATGCAAACTTCCTTTCTCTCGGTCGATTACGATCAGTTCGACTAATAACGAAAACGCTGGAAGATAAAACAGTGGATTTGCGAAAGATTCGTTCCGTACGATAAATTATTATCGAAGAATTGTATAGTATCTCGAAACAGGTTACCAGGTAAAGTGTACGTAACAAAACCTAGCTTTATCACAATTCATCGACAAGAGTTCCCCTAAATGTTTGCCTAGCATTTAGCGATACACACTATCGTTACTCCTAGTGTTTAGTAATTGCAGTGTTTCTAGGTTTTAGCAGGCGATCGAGTACGTAGAGACGCGTATCGCCTTACAACCGATTGCACAGTTCGAGTAATTCGTTGCTAATTTCTACTAATTATGTACAAATATACATTGGAAGTTTAAAGTTACGTGATACGATACGTATTCGTAGAACTCATAGAGTAAAAAGCTCTGATTGTAGACGTTATTGCAGGATCGCGAAACAAGTGTTTTTTTACGATAACGTTTTACGTTCGCTGGTATTTGGTATCTTCCGTTTCGCGTAGCCTATTTAACACACATACACATGCTCGATAAGCGTGTCTCAGATGCCAGTATACGGTTAGATATCATGCTTCGTACTTGTATTGATATGTTTGAAAATTCGGACGCCGGCAACTTTAAAAACGTTTGCGGAAATGGAAGACGAAGCGAAGCCGATGCAGGTGTTCTTGCATGCATCGACTGTGTTTCGTTATTTCTTCGATTCTATCGAACGCGTCATGAGCATACAATGGCCATCTTTACGAGGAATTCCTTTGGGCTCTCGAAGCCAGGGGAGAGGCAAAAACGAGCGGACGCCTTTCCGCTATCGATTTTCGTTTCCGTAGAGTTGAACGCGAACGTTCCACGCAGTTAGCACACCGAAGATAATACATAAACTTTTTATCGGACTTGTGAACAAATGACATCGTAACGTAAAAGTGATCGACAGAAAAAAACACCACGAGCAAATAATTTCAACGTGTCTCGAACAATTCACTTTGAAGAAACGCTACAGAGAATCGAAGGAAAGGCGACTGCATCGTGAAACGGATCTTCGAGGACCTCTCTTGGGCGGAATATCGTATAAACTTTAAATCCTGTAACCGAATATATATCTTGGTATGTAAGTAGCTGAAAAATATGATAATTCTCTCGTCGAGGTGTTAAATGATAAAATAGATGCGGAAGTAGAGATGGTACGGTATGCATCGAACACGTTCGACAGACCTACTCGAATTCTTTTCCCTTTCTGCACCAATGAATTTTGGAGAATCGAAAAACACGATCCCAAAGCTTGCACAACCTTCGTCCTCTTCGTGGATTTATAAAATTCGCGTATAATTCATGACTCGCGACGCAAGAATTTCGGAAGCTTGTTCTTCGATTTTCTCGCATGCTAGAAGGACGAACGAAACGGCGCGATGGAAGAATTTCGAAACGATACGAAAGAAACGGTGCTTCGTTCGAATAGTCGTACATAGTACAAAGACGTTCGATTAAACGCGCAGTTGTACAGAACGTGTAACAGTTTGTCGCGGAACTGACAGTTCGGTTCCTTTGATTTGAGCCGAAAAATATTGCTACACCTTAGGAGCTACGATAATACTGTCACGGTATATTTAATATCCGACAAAGTACATATACGTATAATGTGCTTTCGCTCAAGCACGCATTCTATTGATTTTACGTTTTGACCTGATGTTTATCGTATTAGTATATCCACTGGAATTCCCTTCTTTCCTATTCGTGCTTTCGTTATTTATGAAATTAGTTTGCTTGAAATGGTAGGAAAACGCGAATTTGAACGCGTTCAACGCATCAATCGCGTCGTTGTGCTTCTAACACCTTTGACGCTCGTTTTCGATTACTTCGTGTATCATTTATTCGACTACTTATCGTTAGCTTAAGTATTTATTTGATAATTCAGCCCTAACATCGATGCACGTTGCCTCCAGTGTGATATCGTCGAGAAATCGACCAATGAAATCGCGCGACAGTTGGGTGCGAGGGTACTGAGAATACTAACGATGATCTGGACTTTTGATAAACAACGAGTAAAAAGTACGCGATGTAATTCCGTTCTCACTCGTAAAAAGCTTCGATTTGGTTTCGTTACGTTGGAATTTGTGACGGCGCGGCTATTTTCTTTCAAGTCCGTTGCGAGATTTAAACGCGATTCAGTGGAACGAGCCACAGGAAGTTATTGGTTTTTAAACGTCTACCTACGAAAAACGGCGCGACTACGAAAGAGGTCTGCGAATACGATAAATACCTTTAGCTGGAACAAACGTTGAGCTGTTCGATTGTCCGATGTCTCGTTGTTCCTGCTTTCAAGATAAACGCGACTTTAGATGCTGTAATTTGTCTAGAAGCTGACCAATTTATGGAAGGCTTTGCGAAATTCGGGATTGAACACAGTATAAATCACGGGATTTACGAAGCTGTTCATATAGCCTAGCCAAGAGGTCACGATGAAAGCAGTGACACCCGGTTGACAGTTCGCTGTCAGCTTCGTGCAAATAGCGTCCATGACGTTGCAGGTAAAGAACGGCAGCCAACAAATTAAAAAGACACCTGCAAAAGAGAATAGATTTCCTTTTCGTCGGCCGATAGGAAGGAAGAATAATCGAACGGACGTACCCAACACAATGGCCAGCGTTTTCGTAGCTTTACGCTCCTTTTTCGCGGAGCTTTTCTCTCGTTTCTTCTTGCTCGCCTTGTTGGCTTTGTATATTGTAAACCGGGAGCCAGAAACGGCATTTTTCTTGTCCTTCTTACAGGTAGACGAGGCAGACAAGACGCTTGGCGTTCGTCCAAGCGGAAGAGGGAGAAGAGAACCCGCGCTCTTGAGCCTCTTTAATTCCTGCTTGTTCGTTTCAGCGCCGTTCTTCTTGGGTTGCGAGGCTTGGCTCGTCGCAGCGCTTTTCGGAGGCGGCGACGAGGAAGTGGAGGACGATGGAGCTGAGGTGATTCGTGGATTCGGGCTGGGACTGGAATTCGTTTCTAGCGGTTCGTGAATCACCGTGCTGCTCGCTGCACCGTCGTATCCAGAATCCTTTCTGACGTTCTGCGTTCCACCCAGTTGAGCTTGAGCCACTGCGCTGAAACGACAACTGCAATTCGAGTATCAGTAGCATTCCAACGACACGGGTTTAGCATATCCCGTCACAGCTTGCAACTCTGAACCTGCGAGCGAAAGCATTTCGTGTACCATGATTATAGGGACGAACGTTCGCCTTTATTACCGAGAACGAAACACGAACGAGAAATTACTTCTTGTAATGGCATCTCGTTCGAAATGTTCGAAACTGATCGAACAATGCGCGCCCGTGTATTAACGCGCTATCCACGCGGCCACATGTACGGCCGACAACGAATCTGTCTATGTAATTAAACTTGCTGCACCGTGGATGCGATCGCTCTCGGCGATTAGTTTCGAAAGACATTGGTGCGTGGAGCATGATTCCCCTGTATTTTGATCGATAGGTACATATCGATCTTACCATTAGTCGGTGTATCGCAGAATTATCACGGCACAAGGAATTTCCATCGAACGAATATCGTAACCAGATCCTTCTACGAGAATCGAAAATCCTGCATAGATATACGTACGCGGTACATATGTTTTCGGTATGCCGCATTCAGCACGTCCAAATGAAGAAATCGAATCATCCATCGTTCTTCCTATCTACTCGTTACCTATTCCATTGTGCCGATCGCGATTGCCCGCCTTTTTTCTATTTCACTTACGTTTTGTTACCGCAAACGAAGGTATCGATCGAAACCGCGTCTTCCGCGTTCAATCAATACAGTTACTACTCCAACTTGCTGGACCAGTGGACGCTCCACAAACAAACGAATCGATTTCACAGTGGACCGAGTTTATCGGTGTTTTGTTCCTATTTTTATCGAATGTGTCGCTGGGTAATTCTTTACGCCAATGAATTATCGACTCGTAGGCAATATAAAAAATTCAAGCATCCTTTCATCCGACTCTTACGCGGAAAATACAATTCAGTTCCTATCTTTTACCGCTCGTTCTTCTCATAGAAGATCGCTCATTTCGTTTGACCGAAGATAAAGTAGCCAGTCGGAAGAATTATAAAAGAAAAAGGCGACGCTTGGCGCGGAAAACAATGCGAAATAAGTTCCGATACTATCTTCCTTCGCAAATCAACTAATCAATTAAGATGTAACTTTAGATCGACTGCCGTCTGCCAAAGTAAGAGAAAATTCATTCCCTCCAATGAACAGTAAAATAGTATTTTTCCTTTGTTCGTTGTACGTCGTTGGTTTTGAATGCTAATTGATTTTAGTCGGTTCCTGCTTTGTTCTCGCGCCATTGTTTTTAGTCTCGTTAATTTGCTCGAGTAACTTTTAACGCCCCCGTTTTGCTGCTCTCCATTCGGTAAGGAAGGCGGAACCTCGACTGTTCGTCGTTGTGTTTTTTCTACCATCTCCTAAAAATATTTATGCTCCGTTCTACTACTACTTGTTGTACATATTTTTTTTTCTATTGCTTGCCACACAGTGAAACTTATTCATTACGAGTTCTTGGGAAAAAGAAAGAGAAGCTTACGAAACAGCGCGTTGTGGTGCTGCGCGAACGTTCGTCTGCACTGCGGACGATCGAAAAATGTTATTGGATTCTTACGCTGCTTCCTCGACGACAGTGGCCAAAAAGAACTCGGTGCTCTTATCGTTCGAGATGACCACAACAGGATCAAGGGGTGTCTCGTCCTCGTCTTCGTTGCTCCCGGACGCTGTGTTCGTCGGCTCTTCCATGCCAGGAGCCACGAGAGCTGCCGCTCCCAACGCCGTCTCCGCAAACCTTGCCACAGAATACCCACTACGTGATCTTAGTCAAAAGCCTCTAAAAAAAAGCTTCTACACTTAGCATGCTTTTAGTATTCCTCGGCGACACGCGGCGTTAATCCGGCAAAGGGGAAAAGTTAATCTATCATGCACAAAGCGACTACGCTTGCGCTCGCGACTTCGTTCGGAACTTTGCCACGAACAAAGAACCTAGCTTTTACTTCGTTGAATGTGCCCTTCGCGATTCACAGGGATCCTCGGCTGCGTTTCAGCTAAAATGAAAGTCGGAAAGTAATTCTTTTCTGACGAGGGAAAAGCTCGAACCTTTGATATTTCAACTGGCTCGCTTTCGATCGATCGGAACGATAATACAATTATCGAAAGAGAGCAATTTAGGATTACTTTTACGGCAGACGTTTACCCGTTCGATCTTGCGGTACGTTTCCAAACGAATTACGAGTAACTTCTAAACCATTATCGCGAGCACACTGCGTGGTTACAAGTTAAACTTATTAAGTAATTTCATGCCGTGAATTAATACGAACATTCGCAACCGTCCGCGTACTCCGAATAATCGGATTATGGGCATTCGATATCGTTAGAACCTGGATCGGCGATTCACAGTTCCATCTAAACGATAGTTCCACCAACTTCGCCGCGTTTGTTTCCTCGAAACTTTCGCCCTTATCCGATACGTTCGATATGACGTCTTAAAAAAATTAAGCGAGAAGAAGAGATACTTAATTCTGTTCTCCGAAATCCTTCCGAGTAACAAGCAGACGAATTGGAAAGTTTCCGCGCATTGATATATTCCGAATGAAACTAACTTTAGAAACAATCGAATCCTCTGACTGATCGTTTTAATATAGTCATCGACTGTAGTAATTCGCGTTGATGCGTAGGATAATAAGAAAGGGAACTACTTGTGTCTTGTAATCAGCACGAGTACAAAGATACGTCGACGCTAATATTAACGATACAGGGATAAAATCTACGGGAGCAGGAGGGCGTATGGGAAGGGTGGAGTGTTGCGCAAATTTTGAATACAGGCCTGAGGTTACGCTGAATGCATGGGACTCAGGGGAAAAGATACGATCGGAGAGCTAAACTGTGTGACTGTTGTTATAAACATCTAATTGTAAGTCTAACTTATCGATGGTGTTTGTACAGGGTACTATACAACCGTAGGAACCTGGAAGGAGCTTATAGATAATAATTAGGCAACCGATGTGTCACATCCTTAATACCATTGCATTTACCTACCTAGTTGTGTTTGGATATACGTGTATATATATATATATATATATATATATATACATGTATATACCCTTTATGTGGATTCAAACTTTTTAATCCGATTAATTCGAAATGTTCGACTCGAAAATCCTTCTTGATTTTGTTGCTCCATTAGTGAGCTATATACAGCTTTGAAGTATAGTTGAAAGTATAAATTGAAGCGCGGAGGCAAAGGTTAAGTCGCGATCTTTCGCCACTCGTTCGGAAGATGGATTCCACTCCAGTACTTTCCTTTCGAGGAAAGGAAAAACGGCGAAGTAGGTATTAAATCATCTTCGCCGGAAAACAAGACTACGTGCCTTTCAGTCCGTTGGCAAAGGAAGACAACGGTTCCTTCTGTACGGTTCTCATCGATGAACAAATGTACGACACTTAGGAAGAGGTGAGTACAAAAGCCGGCAATTAAATCGAGGCGAACTTGTTGGCTATTCAAGGCAAGTACGCCGACCCCGGAACAACGGAAATGAAGCCTGCGCGCGGCAAAAACGTATTATACGGAGATGCTCCAGGCTCAACTACGCCTTAGCTCTTCCCCTTTCTACACGCCTTTCTTTTCTCCGCCATCTTTCCTCCTTTAGCGACATATTCTCGCCAGCGCGCCAATCTTCGCGAGAAATCGTCTCTCGTTGGAATGCAGGAGTTATACACGGGAAATTGAAAAAAATGACTCACGCGAGGAACACGCGACACATTCGAAATGAAGCCAGTTTGTCTGTTCGCGGCGCGACGACCGGGTATCGCTCTGCGACACCTTCGCGGATATATGTATCTATTCGTTCTATTTAAACAACGTTCTTTGATCTTCCGACGCGCGAAATCGTAGAAATTGAATATCGATTCGTTACATCCGTGCCTCGCCGAGAAATTACACACATTCAACTACCCATTGAGACGTTAGCAGCCTGCCAACAGACGTTTTGTTTACCGTGAACATCGTTGAAAACTATTAAAAGGCAGCACTGGTTCGATGCTATCGTCCCTTTGTCAAATAATCGTTCCCCTCTTCTAAAGGGAATTCTTATTTACGTTCGGGACTCCTTTGTTCGAAATTGCACGTTCGTGCAACGCGCATAGGCAACGTTCTACAAACTGCTAAGGACATGGTTGCAAATATAAGTACGACTTATGAAACTGCAACTTCTCCATTTGTCTCTGTACGATAGGACGTGCAACACAGTGATGATACATGCAAATGAAATACATGCTATGGAATTATCGACAAATTATCAACGAAGTATCGGCTTCGATTCTTCCTCGATCTTTTCGACGAATTTAAACACGATGTAAAACGTGATTGATCGTTTATTAAAATCGTCTCTTTTTTTTTTTTGTTTTTGCAGTAATTAACATCAGAAATAATAAAAATTCTTTAAGCTTTCAAGTGTAATAAGACGGTCGTAACTTCTTGCTAATTTCAGAAATTTAACAAAAGAATTTACATCCATTTTCTCCCTTAACCAGCGGCGGTTCGAGTGGAATTCCTAGAAAATTCTTGGTATATTCGTGAAGAATGCCAACGTTAACGGTCGAAGCGAATGTGTCGGCTTACCTGCGCGTATGCGCGATGTTCTCGATTATGCTGCCCGGTTTTATGTCGCCCAAGTTAGGCTTTCTATTGGCCCTTGCCTTTCTCGCCCTGTTTCTCAATGCCTGGAAA
This sequence comes from Bombus confusus, assembly GCA_014737475.1. NCBI lineage: Eukaryota > Metazoa > Arthropoda > Insecta > Hymenoptera > Apidae > Bombus > Bombus confusus. Next base: position 2,880,422 of record JACXIV010000041.1, read on the forward strand.
CAGTAAAGTAGAATCACTGTTGCAACATACATTTGGTAACCGGTACAAACGCGCGAAATAAATCTTCCTATGGCGTACAAGACAGGTAACGTATGACACCTGTTATCACCTATACGTATCAAAACAGCGAGATTTATCACGACGCTTATATCGGAGATATAAGAAATATTTCTCACATATAGCATCGTAATATACGCATATTAGACAATTTTGCTCGCAGTTGGATGATGCACGTTGAGAAACTGAACTTTCTATGAATGTGTTATAGCTGAATATAAGAGGTACATATTTTATATCTGCGTTTCGAAGCGTATCGTTTTCTCCTCCGATGTTAAATCGTTGCGTTATGACTATACGCGTATACACATTTTCATGCCGAATGTCTTGCAACCCCACAAGAAATGGACAAACCATACGTTGTTCTTCGAATTGCAACGAAAATATCCTCTTTTCTTCGCTTTTCTTTTTACTACTCTCTATCGTGAAATCAATATATTTCTTGTTGAAATACCATTGTTTCTCAGCTCTACTGAGAAATAATATATCTCGGTCGGTCGGGGCACTCAAAATATAGAATTATAAAGTGTTGAATTTGAAATCTGTTTTAAGCAATTATTATCGCGATATTTCACGTCATCGGAAATTAATATCGTAACGAATGGAAGCAATCATGCAAACAAAATTGCTTATGTATTCCGGTTTGTGTAGAATAGCGAAGCAGCCGTATTTATGATTAACCGCAACGTAATCGCAAAATCCAGCGTATCTGCGAAACACTTTGCTCCATATGGCGTTAAAATTAATATCTACGTAATTTGGTGAGTTTTACTTGTTACGGGTGACAATATTATACGTTATGGTTAATTGACCAAATAAACGGTTGTCCATTCATCCTGTCAGTTCTTGATGTTTACTCAATTTTCGAGCAACACCGGTCCTGCCTTATCGATCTTTCCTGTCGATTATTTTTAAACGAACTGCTGTCAATAATATTCACCTTGAATATGTTGTAGTAGAGAAACACCATGATGATGCAAGGTATGTAGAAGCTGGATAGGCTCGAGTAGATGATAAAGTCTGCATTGTAGAAGAGGCATTGGTCCGGTATTCGGTCGGGGGTGTTATTCAAGCCGAGAACAATCGGGCTGCCGATCGCGGCAGATATCGCCCAGACCAACAGTATCGTCAACCACACTCTTCTATTGTTCTTGTGCTTGGCGTACTTTATCGGCTGGGTCACTGCTATGTATCTGCAATTCAAATTCATTTCGTGTATCGTACAGTGTCCCCTGCTTGATGGGCATTACGTTGCCGCAAATCAACGTGGATCCACTAACATTGTGCATCCGTCCGACAGCATTGTCCAATTTATTATTTCTATTCCGACTGATGTATCTGCGTCAGAGTAAACGAGGATAGATCAAATTTCGTCGAACGGAAATGTCGGTAGAGAACGATGAATTAAATCGCTAAATTGTCGCTTGTTTTGGGCAGTTCACCCGGAAGAGGACGGCAAGCGATGGATAGATTCAGACTTTGCGACTTTATGGAAATCGTCGGAAGGTTTTTAATAAAGTGCAGCCATTTTTCTGCATCGTGACACGTATATTTTAACATGCAAATGCGAAAAACCCCCGTATTAATCATTCGGCTGTACTATTTCTAGACGAATGCGCTTCCATTTACACTCTACGCGACGCGGTCCCATGAAATTCTTTTGTCTGAAATTTATGATTTAGCTTTTAATACGGTTTCAGGCCAAGAGGCGACAAAGAGGAAAGAAACAAGGAGAAGGTAATTCATATCGTTTCGTGACTTTGATATCTATGAGCTTTGATAAGTTCTATAAGCTTTCCGTAACTTTACAAAACTGATCGGGTTTATACATACATTTTCGATCATGAAACGTAAACGCTGTCGCGTTACTATATCTTAAATCGTAAGTTTCTTAGAACAGCGAAAACCACGCGATCGATCATTTCGAACTCTTCGTCGACCTGACGATAGTTATTTCGAGGTCTTGTCGAAATTTGATTAATAGAAATTACCCCCGACCCTCCCGACTCTAGCTCATTTCGAGCATTACGGAACAAATCTCAGTTCCTGCTCTTCCGTCTTTGGTCTGTTATTCGTGTCACGTAAACTGGTTAAATCAGCGACTTCCTTTTTCACGAGTTTCGGTGCTTTTTCAGCAATCGCGGTTGCGCAATCTTCCTGCAATGGTGTGAAATAAATGCAATGCAAGCAAATCGTATTTTACATCGAAAGAGCGTTGCAAATTACGATTAATATCGCCGTTTATTTTTGCGTTTACTTTTTCTTTTCTTTCTTTCTTTTTTCTTTGCGCTAAAGGACGAGCAACTCGCAACGTTTCGTAAATTAATTTGATTCGTGTATACGAGTTACGATTTGACTTTCGTTAGACTGCTCGAGCACGATAAAGTAAGACTTTCTAGTGTTCTAGCGTTCAGCTAACAAAACGTCGAAGATCGATCGTGGAATTCGCTGGGGTAAAAGAATTAGGGTCGAACTATTTCTTGCTCTTCTGCGAAAAAGAACGCTCACCTGTCTATCGAGATTGCTACGAGATTGAAGATGGAACTGGTACTGCACGTGACGTCCATTGCGATGTAAAAGTCACAGACAAAGCCAGGCAAGCTCCACGATCCGTTTACCTGGAAAATGAACGAACAAACTGTGAAGATCAAAGCTCACCACGAACCGTGCCAGTTGAATTAGCTTTCATTGCTCTATGGTCGGCTATTGTTTCAATGTAAATTACCGATTTACCGACTCGTGAAGCGTTTCATTTACCCGAGAAGACACACGAGAGAAAACAATAGATACATAGACAAAAGATGCTGACCGAAATGGTCAAATTTATCGCAAAGATTCGGAAAGATAATAATACACGCTCGGATAAAATGCGTCATAGTTTAGCCATTTTCGATTCTTCGTTTCTTCCAACGGATTTCTCCGATTGTTTAATTCTTCGCAATTGTTATGACTCCGAAAACCGGCCAGATATATTTATTTGGAAAAATCTCTCTGTAGAAATGAAAGATTATGTTGACCAAATCAAGAGACGAATTTTATTTTACCTCTTTCCCATTTCACCCACCGTATACCATTTTTCCGTTTTAGTGCCTCCGCCTGATTCATCTTTTTATTTTCGAAAACACTGGCACGGTTGACGCGCGCTCTGGAATCGAACGCACCTATACCGAGAGAAGCCTGTTGTGCGATTTATTCGAAACAACCGTGCCTCGAGTAAGTACAAAATCGGCCGTTGCGCCGTCGAAATGCGTCTATCACCGCCGGCTATGCGTACACGCTTGTCTCCATTTTCTGCTAAACCGGCGAATTTCGCAGTGTGGAATTTCCTCTCCGTGTTATTCGCCGTACTCATAGGAAGATATTCTCGTTTAATCGTTCGATGCTTGCGATCTCTAATCGCTCGATATGTCTTTTCCTTGTCTGATTTTTGTACGACGTTAATGATCGCGAGAGGAGATTGTAATGATTACAAGATTAGATCCCTATTCGCGTTTCGTTCCAATTTCATTCGCGCCTTCGCATGTAGAGAAATCTTGGAATAAATCGTACGTCGCTCGGTTTTCTCCATATTCATCACATTCTACAGCACAAACTATGATTAATTGTAAAGGCTTTAGAAAATAGCGTTAAGATGCGTAGCTCGTAGTTCGGTATCATATTGATCGAAGTACTATATTTTGCACGTGTGTACAACCGGAGTGTAACATGATCAATTTACCGATATTTTATAACATTATTACGTCATAGAAATATACGGTACATGTACGATACGATGTTTGCTTTCTGAATGTTTTAATTTATAACCGAAGATAGAAAGATCGTTATAGAATCCGTTACTCGAAGCTATCATATTTTCGTTCAAATTTTTATGATTCATTTCGAATATCAGGAAACGTCAAAAAAATTATGAAAACGCGACAAAGAACATAAAGCGTAGAGGTTTAATACGACCAAAGCTCACTGTTTTAACCACGAGTTGAACAACCAAAAGCCGTAAATTAACAAAAACGGTAAAAAGTGAAAAATTTGTGCCTGGAAATGCATGTACATGCAAATAACCGAAATATCCTCTAAATAAAATTCTGTTTTATTACTATTTTGTTTTATTTACGATCCTTTCGATATAATTCACGTTTAGAAAATATATTTTTTAATTAAATTTGAATAGAAACGACGATGTATCGTCAACGACATGGAAATGTCATTGCCAGTTGTATTTGTATAATTACTATGTAATATCACATTTTCAAATCGGCAATTTTGCAGCTCATTTTTAACTCACCTGGATGCTTTGCCAGCTGCACCGTTACGATTTTTCCGGTGTACCTTTTTCACAATTTTATACTCAAAAGTATCTTCTTTTTCCCAGGACATTTTATTTATTTATACTCGACCAACAGCTCCCTTTACTCTTATTTCAAAGACTGCTTCATATACATGTATCTATCCGTTTCCACTGAGATGCTATTAAATGAGATGCTTTGGTATCTCAAAGAAAGCTCAAGCACCAAAAGTAGCATCGCAAGAACAAAAGAACTCAGGGATACCATCAAAGCAGTGATATATAGAAATAACGAACGTCTGGAATAAAACTAACTTTCGTGCTTTTGTTACGCTTTTAACTATTTTCGTAAATGAACACCTCGTTTAAAAAGGGATTTGAAAGATTACCTTTGAAAAGAAATTTTACCTTTAAATTCGGATGCGTAGTAAATTTACCCAAATCACGCGGGGCTCAGCGCTTGATAAAGCAAATTTGCAAATATTCGCTTTTCGCGAAACTGTGAATTTTTCCTTTTTTTCCCCCTCCCTCGTAGTTTCCGACGTAAGAACCTCCGAATTTTTTAAATTCAACAATAGCAATCATATTTTCCAAAAATTGAAAACGTTCGCTACGTCGATGGTCTAAAATATGTGTCTGCCCTTTGTTGCTAGTTTTCTCGAACATTCTCAGACTGCAAGCAGAACGAGTTGATCGCGTAGATTTGCGACGACGTATCGTTAATTAGAAAACTGGTACAGTCTAAATCCCAGCATGGTCTGAATACGGGTAAGCATCGTTGTAATGTGTCTTTATCTGATGCTGAGTCTTGGCCAAAATGCCAATGAAGTATTTAGGACGAAGTAATTTAAGAGCGACGTGCGCGCATCCAGCATTAGTTATAGTCCTCTGCTTGTTTCAACCAGACTTGTTATCCGCAACACGCCACGCCGTTCTATCTCCGTTACCCCTGTTACTTCTAGCGCAAAATATGCAAAATTCGTATCAAACACAATTTACCCCTTTCAACCTGCTAAACGTGGATTACCATCGCGGTTGCTAATTTTTCTTGATAAATAATTATATGTCCTATATTACGTGATATCGAAATTACTTGTAAACGATATCCGAATGTAAAAGTAAATTAGATAAAGTAAATTAGAATAGAAATACGACACGGAAGAGCTTCGAGGAAATGTGAGAAATTAAGAAAAGTGTTAAGGAAGACGATCGCTCTATTCTTTCCAGATTTGCTTCGTAGTATGCGTGTTACGTCTTTAATCGATACTAATAATTGCGGAATGAAAGATTCTGCCATACCCCGTTTCTAAATGCAGAAGAAGTGTATTTTACATCTTTCAGCCGGTACTTTATTCTAACCGTACCCTTGCATTCGAAGCCCTTCATCCAGCTCCCCAGTAGCAGGTTAAATGAGCCATAACTCTGTTGCGTGTTGCTCGGTAACGCGTCTCCCCTGTCAAGAGGGGATTCACGTCGACGCGCTTTCTAAATAGACGCGAGCCAACTTGCTGGAGAAGCCACTTTCCGTTGCACCAACTACACCAGATAATTAATCGTGAATACATCGAATAAATAACCGGCACGTAACCAGCTACTTAACTCGTGTAAATGCCGTACGAAAACTACCGAACGACTATTCATAAAGAGACCAAACATTGACGCGATATCGACCGAATGATAAAACAACGATTCACGAAATTTGTCACGTCCCAGCTCACTGGTTAATTGCAACGCTACCAGCTGCATCTGGACGTATAGGTAGAAGAACGTGGAACACGCTTTGTTTCTCTTCCAGCGAGCTTGGTAGATAGTACACTTTGTAAAAGCGTCATAACGAACAGTATTGCCTTTTGATTTTCGATATCAAAGGTTTGTCTGTTTGTTGGAATTGCACGGAACTGCTGACGATATTCCGAGCGAATCTAGGGAAGGCCAAGGTAAAGCGACACTTCCGGTCGATGTAAGTCTCTTCGTGATACGTATATAATCGTGGCATTTATAGCTAATGTATAGAGTGTTATAATTAGAAACCAAGGGAAGGCGAGCCAGTCAACCTTGCCTTATTCCAGCGACCTTAACGAGAGGCACACTGGGGGAAAGTAGCAGATGAGCGAATATTTGCTATGTCTTACGTCGACGACATTCTCAATCTTTTCACTGGATTTCTTATTAAATTACGGATTGCGCCGACTAATTAGGGGATCATAGTGGCGTATGCGATTTTATTTCAGTCGTGTATCGATATAAGGAGATCAATTGATCATCATTTCGGATATTTCGATCGTTTTAGCAATGCGGTCCAGTCGATGTTAAATGGAACAAGAATTGGAAATGCCAAGGTCTCCGGTTGAAAATTCAAGCTGAGTAAAAGTAAATTGCCGCCACTGAAAGTTGCGTTTCATAGTACGCTTACTTCGCCGTACTCTATATAATGTACTCAATTGCGGTGTATAATGCAAATCTACCGATCATATATGCACTGCGCTTGACTGGTTGCGGAGGACATCAAGGACACGGTAACACTCCACATTGTCGAGCATCGATATCGAGAGTTCAAGAGACAATGGTGTTGTTAATTTTCTGTAAAATGCATTCGCATCGTCTGATTGCACAAACATAATCAACCTAGCGAAACCTTCGACACCGTGCAGTGTCAAAGAAATTATTCCCATACGAATGTTCGACAAAAAGCAGAATATCCTTCGTTGCAGCTCCGTGACAGAATAGTCGAACGTACGGAACAATAGAAAACGTTGTCCTTTTGTACATTATTTGCAAGAGTTAACCAGAATTCTCCAGCTTTAACGGACCACTCTATTTCACGCGTCCACCTATGGCTGCTGTAAATTCATCGTGCTGAGAACAGCTGCGAACCTCGTTGCATGATGGGTGTTTGGAAAATGAAGCCGTAAAAGCTCCAGGGAAAAACAATGAGTGTTTACGTAGCAATCTGACGGCAAGCACGATGCCGCGGAGCAGAGCAGAGCAGAAACTGCGTAAATCATATACTTTTAGTTGAACTTTAGAAAATTTTACTCAAGCTGTATTGCTTCGTTTCGTTTCTCGTACATCATTCTCACGCATCGTCTGTTTAAACCAGATCGATTAGCAATTGGAATAATTGGTGATAAAGCTTTTCCTCGTCCTCATTGAAACAAATGATTATCACAGCCGTTCTAGAATTATACGCAAATGGTAATAACGCGTATAGGCTTCGACTTATAAAATACCTTTTACCAAGAAAATACATAATTTTGCAACTGGTAAATTGATACTTTTGTGGCACGTTTTGATCGTGCAGCTCAATAAACGGATTTGTGGGCTACGCATGCGAACGGTTCGTTTGGCACATTCGTATTAAACTAGTGAATATTAACTCGTTGTCAGGTTCGTTTGTAGTAGCGACCCCAGTTTTTATTTACCCGAATATTCGCTTCCTTTCTTTCAGGACAGCGATTTTTAAACCGAGCGATCGCTTTTCTACTCACTACATTTCGCGGAAAATATTTTCCGCGTTGAAGCTGCATGCGTACTGATCGTCGCTGTTCATCGACGCGATCCCGCGATTAATTGAACTCGAATTACTCTCGCGGTATTTAATATTTCGATTTTTCTAGCGACGCCGTGTTTTATACTCGATACGGGTCGCAATTCACGCATCTGCCGGACAAAACGAGTCGAATGTCTTCTCTCTTTTTTATACTACCATAGGTATATAAATTCACCATAAATTTGTAGACACGCGAGTGAGCGCGAGAGAAAGCAGAAGCGGCATGGTGACTGTATTTTCCATCGACGTGTCGGCTACGTTGGGTATCATGTCGGCCGCTTAAATGGGTAACGGCGTCCCTATTAATTCTCGTATCGAGCGGCTGCAGTACTCCAAGCGATTCACCCATCGTAATTCAATGACACGCGGCAGAGGGTTGCGGAGACGAGGGTGCGCGACCGATACGAAGGCCGTTGCTAAAATTGATTTAGAATTGATATAATCACTAAAGGTAAGCCGACAGAGAGAACGAGATAGCTAGATGAATATATCGCTAGACGAATCGTGCGAAGGCAGATTGCAAGGAACAGAATGGCAAACGAAAGAGATGGATGGATAGAGGAGAGCGAATTGGGGAAAAGAGAAGGAGATGGATTTCGTCCGTGAAGTTAAACGTGAGACGCTCTTACAAGAGAGTCGGAGAAAGCACTCTAGGACTCAATCGTGGGCAGAGATTGTGGAAACGGGTTGAACGGGCTGATAGGGGGTAGTAAGATAGACTAGAAATCCTAGCATTACGGGCAGAGACGAGACTGAATTGAGAATTATTTGCAAAGCGTAATCAATTCGACGCTATTCGATTCATGGGATGCCGTGCAACGAAAAACGAAACTGGTATTTCTCGAGCGTTAACCGTATCTATCTACCTACATAGGGGCAAATCCAGAAGTTTTCTGCTTCGGTGAAATTTCAGAAGCCAGTAGTGACAGCTCGATATTTTACGTATACAACAAGAAGAATTTTGCTACACAATCTCTAGATCCAGACGTTTGTGCTGCAGGACGTAATCGATCAAAGCGAGTCAAGCGTTAAGTCTTGGCTTTTCAATTGTCTTGCTCGCTGGATAATTGCTTTCTTAAGCTTCTCCTCGTTGAATTTTCAACCAGTATCGACTACGAATATTCTTCAAGAAACTCTGCTACCCATTCGTAGAAAAATGCACTGCTTGCAAGAATAGGAAGAATGTTATTATGAATTTAAACGAACGCTATAATATACATGTATATATCACGAGAGATTTCAGCGCGACGTGCTTTCGAAAAAACGGTTGGCTGTACGATGGAAATATTTTATCTGGGTGATTACTTGGCATGGTTTCGTCTCAAACTTGGAAGAGTCTGACGGCACCTACTGGGACTATAAAAATTCCTAGTGGCGTTCTGCAAATCGACCGTCGGATAATCGTCTATCTTTAGAAATTCCAAAGCGACATTAAAAAGCCATTAAGACTGCTAATGTAGGATTCTATGGCTGGCAATTTTTTAACCGACGACTTGTTGGATCAAGTTAGTTTCTTACAACGTCAGATGATTTTTCGGGGTTAAAGTCAATCCTCATAATGACCTACGTTTTTCAGAGATAGAACGATTTCGTTATCGTGTTTCATCCGTCCCTCTGCAATTTGTATTTCACCGGCTTACGAGTAAAGCAGTGGCCAATATTCGATGTTCCCTCGTATCGAGCTCGGTTCAGATTGAATCTTCAAAGTTCTCAGAAGGAATATCATTTGTATATGAAACGCATCAATCTTTCGACTTTCGGTACAAGCTTTCTACGTGTTCCTCTTCAGACTGGTGCCGTATACGACATCCAAAATATACGAGGCATGTCCGTGTCGTCGACTTAATGTATCGAACTTGAGAAATGCGCTCGTGCCAACGATTGCAAGAAACACCGAGTACTCGACGCTCTAACATCCGGCGATGTTCGTTCGGAAGTAAGGGCATTCGTTTCTGGAAGTAGCAAAAACCGTATAAATTTGTAAAAGTCAAATACTCCAAAGTCGACGCTCTCCGGGCACACTATGGATTCTGGCGATTTGCAAACATTATGTCTCGTCGCTGTGAAAATTTTCGACAGCGAAGTGAAGAAAGAACGTCGTACGACGTCCCGCGCACGAGGAAAATATCGATTCTACTGTGAAGCTATTACACGGACGTATGCGCAAAATTGTCACGATCATCTTCGAATATCGAATAAGGAATAATTCGGTAGTTGACGATAACATTTCACGTAACGTCCCGTTTCAACTATTTTTCTCACGAGGAAAGCTTATCGTACCTACTCGAGCTAAACTCAAAGAAGTCAATAACAAAATAGATTCACTCGACCAGAAGTTATCCGGTAATCAATTTTGAAATAGTTTCTCAACAACGAGATAAACGGTTGTCCGAAGTAATAACGTTTCTTGCATCCATTGGAGAAAAAGTCGTATTTTGAAAATGGATATGACACACTCGGTCGCAATATCTGTTCCCGAGATTTTATTGCAGATAGAATCAAGAGCGATATTGCTTCCGACGCGACGTTACGACTGACCAGATACGGAGTATTATCACTCGTTTTTGATACGTTTTCTTCCAGGCGTTGAACCTGTTTCCTTAACTCTCTTATTTTTCGCCTGTTTCGTATCGCTGGTCGAACCGAGTCGCTGCGAACCACTATCTATCCGCGTTTATCTGTGCAGAGAAAAATGAATAAATCGTCAAAGCTGTGCAAGATCGCTCGGACAGATGGGACTCGTGAGCGAAACCGTACTATAAATAAGAGTCACGCATTCAGCTGTATCTCCGTGGATACGCTGGATTATAATTCAGGTCAAAAGTTTCCACGGCTTTCCTTGCGGAAAAAGTGTCTAAACGATTCTCTTCCTTCTGACGCTCTCACCTTGAAACTTATCCATTTGTCCAAGACCCTCTCCTCCGGACTTTTCTCTCCTCGCTTTTAGACCCGCTCTTTCTTCGCTGCTTCCAGATGGATCGCGACAGGAACGTAATAACACAACTTTCTACGTTCATCTAACTTTTCCTTGGAGAGTTTACGTAAATTGTGCTTTTACGGTGGAGAATCAGCAGAGAATAATCATTGCTTATGTTCTAATATTTACTCGTCGACGAGATGAGTAAACAAGAAATCATTTGGTAATCCTCGTTGTCGCGTGTAAGGGAAGACAGAGTAGTTGAGGTAATTCACTCGGCAGACGCTTCCATGGATGTCGACGCGGCAAGGTGGTCCAGCGTTGGCGCGGGACTGTTCCAGGTTTCGGACACGTAGTTACGACTTAGTCGGGGATCAGATTGAATTTACCTAGCCTTCTAACGTGGCAGCACGGTGTCTGCGAGAAGAGAACCGGAGGACAACGTAAAGGAACTTGCTGGAAACATCCGAGTTAACTTGCATTAATTCAAATGGTCACGAAGTCCATTCTAACGGCTTCCTTGAAACTCGCTATATCACCGAGTCTGACGAAAATTTGTATCGATAACAGGAATACACAAACTATTATTTGGTCACAGTTTGGCATTACAAGTTGAATAACCGATGGTTTCTTCCTTGCTCCACGTATATTTCGATACTATTAAAATTTTCATCTTTCGCGTCAAACTAATTACAGGATCAAAGCATTTTCTCTTTTTAGTTCATACGTATAAAGAATCGCAAGCCATTTAAGGAACGAGAAAACTAAACGTACAAAATAAGCAGAACGCGAGGAATTTCAATTAAAATAAATTTCCAATTTGAAACGCGATTAATTAATTATAAAATGTACGGCAGAGCTGTATAACGTACATGATTCAAGGTACCGTAAGGAAAAACATGGTTAATGTATAATTAATATGTTTAATAACGAAATCAAAAGTAACAAAGATGATAACTAAGCATTAATTGTAATACAATACAAATAGTTGATACAGCTTCGGATGTAATATTAGAATCATGTTTTAATTTTGAAACACGTCATGTTACTTGCTATCGATACTGACTGTATCAATGATTTTCACTGGTTTTCATAAACGGTATTCGAGTCCGTTTAAATGGATTAATTAACGTATTAATTTAAACATTTCGAATCAAAGTATTTTCTGTGGAAATAATTAAAACACGTTGCAGCAAAGTAAGTACGTATAATGATATAACAGTGAAACAGCGAGTATATTTTAATGCGAGTAACATACTACGTTAAGCGTCTGCTCCGTTCAGAAACAAAAACCTTTGTCAATTTGGCCGACAGGTTGACGGATATTGCGTTCCATAATAGCCCCCCTTCTTTGAATGCGTATTACCCCCTCGTACATCGCAAAATAGTCTCTGCCAGCACGAGTTTTATTTCGCAGAAAACCTTTCGAAATTCAACTTTTTAATAACGCGTAAGTTGCGTAAGAACACCGCGAGAAGAAACGAAGTTTGTTAGATTTTACTCGAGGAAGAATCATCAATCAATTTGGAAGCATTTCGCGTTACGAAAATTGAAAATCGAAAGCTGTTCGGGAGAAGGGAGCCAAAAGTTAAACGCTTCTGGAGTTTAATTAGGGAACCACAACTTTCTAACCCATAAACTTTGATACTTACCACGCTAATTATTCAAACGAAATCGCGTAAATCATTCGAACCTTTGAAACAGACAACGCCAATTAGGATAAAGCGGCGCTTTCTACGATTTTAAAGTTATGTTTGGTGCGATTGGCTAGGAAGAAAACGAATCACTCGTATATTTTATACAATATTCTTCCGTCTGTTCCTTTTGACGATTAAATATCGATAATAGAAGAGAAGGAGGATACAGAACGAGGATGTGAACATCAGATTCTCGAACATTGTCTGTAGATCCTGTTACTCCGTTACCAACTTCTGAGAGTCGTTAGCGAAGGTCTTTGGTGATAACACCCGTTCCACCTCGCACCGTGTCGAAATCTGAAACGCATGCGACGTAGCTGTATGTACGCTGGCTTTGTTCTCATTCCTACCAATTAATACTTCATCATCGACGATTATCATACCAACAGTTGGAAGTACATTTTTTGTAATTTCGAATGGAAGACGCTGTACGAATTAACGAATACACGCATCGGCAAGCGATATCTATGAAGCACGTTGATGGAAACCGGTAAAGTTAGCTAGCAGCATGGCGAGTAGAAATTACCGAACTTCTATGCATTCGAATCTGGCCGCTATTATAGTTGTTCCGTAGCACTTCTATTCTTCCTGAAACTAGACACCTTCATCGCGCTTAAACTTCACTGTTCGGTCGTCGTATGATAGGAAACGTAACCTCTATTCCGTGAAACTCGACGGTGTTCAAGCGTCGATTATATTTTACCTCTATTGATAGAATCGAAGAAGTTTCAGCAAATTAACGAACACGGGTATTGCGAATAACGCGGGATGGATGAAAAGCTTCGTTCGAATGCGCACAGATCGATTCTGATTAATCGATGCTAGTAATCGCGTATTTCGTCTGTCATCGCGACGTTCTTTGTGAAAACTGAAATAATGTATGTCTTATGATGTTCATGGAGTAGCGAGATGAAAGTTACGCGGATTAGTTCAATTGGAATTTCGTTTAAAATTTTGCATGTTCATGAATATGCCGTATAATCTCGCAGATAGGGAATTACGCGACGAGATTGTAGAAAGCACCGTTTCTCGTACTACAAGCTCTTAATGATCTTGGAAACGAGATCCTAATGACCCCTTTGTCGAAAAGTTCCGAAAGAACGAGGGAAACGAATCTTGCGCGTCCCTATGGAATCGAGTCATTAAGAGTGACTCGCGGAGAGAAAGTTGGGCAAAAGGGGTCAAGACGAATGAAAGAACGGAAGATCATTGTAAAAGTTGGGACGAGATATCGGATCCAGCTAGCGAGATCCGTAGCCCCTGTCGACCAATGTCGAATTTCCTTTATCAAGTTTAATTCACGGCCATAAGTTGTTTCTTTGCGCTTCGTTGAACTTTACGAGAATTTTAATTGCTTCTGTTTTTAAATCGTATTTAACGCTGTACTTTGTTTCTTCTATTTCTGCGCTGGGTTCGAGATCTATCCATTAATCGCGATTCAATAGCAGTCTAATCTCCTTCTTCTTAATTACTCCCCTTTTAATTTCCAGGAAGGTTGGTCTAGAAATACGAAACAAATACAATTCACGGGAAAATGTACACGCGTGTAAAATTACCGTTCGCCATTGTTATAATTTGGATGGGCCGAGGTTTTAATTTTATCAAACGTAGTGTGGTAACAGAGTATTAACAAGACAATACAACGCATCGTGCAGAAGCGTTTATCATGGGAGACATGCTGCAATGAACACGATTCCAGATCCCGTAATCTCCGATTGTAGCGACGGGTATTCTGCGAATTACGCATCATCTCTTACAAAGGAGGCTTCATATCCATAAATTAAATAGATATTTCCGTTAACTCCTATACAATTCATTCCAGTTGCTGTGTAAAGGACAAACAATAGAAACCCGTGCAGGCATAGCGTTTATTCAGATATGTAACCATTTTTATTCAAAACACATCGTCAATGTATCCACGAAGAAGGAAAACAATGCGGTAAATCAGAAAACTTTGCAACTACTTTTTGCCCTGGGAACGACAAATGATCCACAATCATGGAGATTCCAACTTTACCAATCGCATTCACGAGACACTGCAACGTCCACAGCGGGGCTACAACTTTCTTAAAGCAGTTTAATCATGGAACTTCCCTCGAGTGTTTACTTTCTATAACACTATAGTCATTTCGCTTAGTTGGTTGCGTTACGATACGGTACGATACGATTGTTTCATAGCAACACGACATTTTCATCAAAATGACACTCATTCTCCTCGATGTATTTCTTATTTATCTTTTATTCGTATTGCAGCTGGGTTATCATTTCTTGGAATTATGAATTATTCGGCATGTGAATAATATCTACTCGAATTGGAAGAAACGAAATGCAGGCATATGAGACCGAGTCGCTTTGACGTCACGACAAAACACGATACGTACTATTTTATGTGAGACGGTCGTTTTAAAAAAGCAATTTTATCAGCGAACGAAACAAGCAGAGCGATGCGATGCACATTATCGAAATGTACGAAATTCTTTCTGAAATTTTATTTCGTTAGCAGTCGCTCCTTGCAAACAACGACGAGAAATAGGAAACGGAGCTATTGGAAATTCTTCCTGTCTTTTCGACGGATTATGAACCAAGTATAACAAAAACCATTGTTTCCTAGAGCTCGCAGCTCGATTGTTCTAGATAATTCATTCGCGCGGCATTTTACTCGAGTAAGAAATGTGATCTCGTTTTCTCTTATCGAAAACGGAGAATCAAGGATGGAACGAGAATATAATCTCGCGATGAACGTTGACATGGGTACTCCGATGTTTGGCAAAGATCCGTCGCTACGTGTACGTGTATTTGATCGATTGATGATTATTCACGATCCTTTGTAGAAATATGGTAGATTCTTATCGCTTTCCCCCCTTCTTGTATAAAAATAAACTGTATTTAAAAATAATACGCGTTATAAATCGTTTGTAGCTATAGAGTTAGAGGATGTGAAACACAACTTTGAAAAATTGGAATATGACCGATCGGGTATTCAAAAAATAACTGATGAGTACATAAATAAAACATGAAACATGACACGCAAAATATGTTATACATCACGTCTGCGTTTCGTTGGTGTAGTTTCACAATTTAATAAATGCAACTGTATAATCATCGATACAATATCCGTTTGCGTCTGTCATTTATAACGAATGAAACGAATCACCGATACTTTACGCTTGCGTTACACGAATTGTTTGGATTTCACTTTATTTTATGCGATACTTGAGACAAACTTTATACGTTTGTCTTGTTTCCTATCGATTTCAAGTTTCCTCATGATTCTCGCATAAAGAGAGGAAGATCGGACTTCTTGCCGGTATAGCTCATGAAGATATGTATGATCTAACGAACAGAAACATACATATGTATGTATGCAGTATATTTGAACGCGGGAAAGTAAGAATTTCGCGTTACTCTTGGACAGGATCCGTTAAGATTATTCCAACTCCCTGTGAAATTACGAACATGATCTTGTTGGGAATAATCCTTGGTTGAACATTTCTCATTACAAAGTGGATCAGTATTTGATATGATGATCTCCCTTGCAAAGTAAAATAGAGAGAAAAATGGAACGTTTGGAAAAATATTTCGTCTTCGCTCGGAGAAAAAAGAAAAAAAAAGAAGAAAGAACGCAGTCGATGCTGTGACACAACATAGCGAGATCATCCTGGGTGTTTCAACAGCTGATCAGGCAACTTCATCGAAAAGTTGGAACGCAGCGCAGCAGGAAGTTGCTTCGATCTTTTCTCACGTAGTTGACGTAGTCCCAAAACAACTCGAGTGGTCAATTCGCTGAAAAGTCGCAATCTATGTCTCTCAGATATCGGTTTCTCTTGCCCGTGGGATATACGTGCACTGAATTGATTGATTTCACTCCTTCTCGAGAACAAGTTCGTCGCACAGATGCGGATTACCGATAAACACTAACTATTACCACAGAACTTGATGGAAATGAATGAAAATCAATCTTTCGGTTAAAACGCAAATCGAACGACAGTCGGTTTGTACGATGGGAGTACGTACACACAGGTAGCGAGATATACATACGCGACCGTGATTTAGTTCGTTAATATCCC
This sequence comes from Bombus confusus, assembly GCA_014737475.1. Classification (NCBI taxonomy): domain Eukaryota; kingdom Metazoa; phylum Arthropoda; class Insecta; order Hymenoptera; family Apidae; genus Bombus; species Bombus confusus. Next base: position 2,896,992 of record JACXIV010000041.1, read on the forward strand.
CAAAGAATGAGTAGCGAACTAGCCTGGCATCATTAAATTGCGCCGCTTCAAGTTGTAATCCACACGGTTCACGAAGTTAGAGATGCGTATGTTCGGGCGCATGTGTGTATAGTTGATTGGCTGGTACACTGAAAATGTGCTTTGCTGGCGTCACCGTTGCCAATCGAATTAACGCTGATTACGGTTCATTTGACATCGTCCTCCGCGCCGCTATTGTGCAATATGACAGCCGAGCTTGAAATATTTCTGCATAAATTTACGACGCCCATAGAAGACAAAATGAGAGAATAATGACGACGACGTACATGCACGAGTGCGAGTAATTACCCGGCATAAAGTCACTTGAACGATCAATTAACATTGTTGCCAATGATAATATCGTGGGCTGTGTTTCGGCGAATTTGTTTTGCTAAATTCCGAGTTATATCGCCCGGTCCATTGAATCGCAAAAACGTCGTTGATTGGAAATTGAATAATAAATTATCACGATGATCGAAACCGGGAATTTGAGTTGCAACTGTGGCTGCAGGGTATCGTTATAAAATATCGTACAACAATTTGACGATACTTGTCAAAATAAGTAGCAACTCGCAATAATACAACCAAATACCGTGCATCGTAAATCAACAAGATTTAAGCTGTTTGCCCCGTGTTATTCCGATGTTCCGTCGCTCGTTCACATTTATTTCTGAATTCGTTAAAATTTCCATAGAATCTCGCGAGGATTATATTCGAGCGAGAAACGGCAGTTCGATTTACTTTGGTTCGTGACTTCTGCAAACTCGTTCGTTCAAACTCGAAGAATGGATACTGAAGTATATACTTCGCGCCTCTTCGCTGATATTGCGTTTCAGCGTGCTAAACGAAATTTTATTCGTAATCGATCATTCTGATCGAACAGATGAAAAACTCTATCGCGCAACTACAACGTCGAAGTTAAATAAGGGCACGTGAAAATAGCTCCCGGCATAATAAAGTGAATTGACGGCTCTGCGAGAGTTGGAGGTAATTGATATATGCGGATACAGTGACTACTGGACGAGAAACGATTTCATAAATTATAGTGTAATTTTGTAAAATTTTCCTCTATAAATCTCTTAGGACATTGCATGCGACAAAATCTCTATTACGATCAACCGCTAATGTTGCGTGGCTCTATCTGCATCCGAGTAGGTATATACACGAACTTTTTGTACCATCGTGATCATTATGAAATATCACGGGTCACTTTTTTGAAGCCGCGCGGTTAATTGTCTCCTATACGATAATCCGAGGAATTGACCATAATCGCGTGCTTTGTAGGAGCTGAATGAAGGATCGTAAAAAGTGCAGGTGTTCGAGCGGTTCTAGTCAATTGTTCTACACGGAATTCCTACGTATGAAAAGTCTCGTAATAATTCTCCACGCGGATACAAAAAAATCTACACCGAACGAATAGATTTAATTGTTTCCAAGTCGATCGATGTTGATAAAGTGCTACGAAAAGATCGACCAGTTTAAATTCACTGCAACGGCGTTAGCCAATACTAGTTGAAAAAGTGAAACGAAAAAATAGTTGATGAAAAAATTGTGCATTATTTTTTCTTTTTTGCAAGACTATATCGCAAAATTGTGTTAGAACGTGCGCGTGGCTAGCTTCGATGGAAGTGCATTGGGACAATTTCCTCGCGTTTGTCGTCACGTCGAAATCACTGAAACAAGCAATTCAACGTGTGACATTAATTACTCGAACGAAAGTGAAGCGATTTGTTAAACGGGTGCCTGTATGGAACTTGGCCTGGAACAACATAACCATAGTATCTACTGAAATCTGTGAGGTAATGGGCAATGTTTGATGTTCCGATACATTTCGGTTATGTACTTTCCATTCTATATAGAGAAACCATCCATTACTCTGAAACTAAGAGTCATGATTGCTATTAATGTCATCGCAAACGGCACGATCTTCTATTATAACTTAATACGTCCCATCGCGAGTAATTACGTATCATTGAACACATTAAAACGTGTTAGATGACTAAGTAATAGAGCGAAATGATCGGTTAGGTCGATCATTCGATGATAACAAGCGATACAGAATTTAGTGGGAAAAAACGAAGTGAACGAAAGAAAGAAAATTGTTATAGACATTATAAACCAAATTGAAGAAATTTATTAAATTTTTCCTATATTTTATTCTACTATCCTCCTATATTCTGAAATGAAAACCGCAAGAAAAAGCACAGAAAGTACCAGCAACAGCAGTTGCAAGAAAAGATCGTGGAAAAGAGGGAGACTGTTCCAAAGTTATCCAATATCTTGGATATGAAAGAAGGGGAATCACGGAAAGATGGGGCCGAAACTGGCATCTTTCTTTGATTTCTTGTCGCTCGCGTTCTCCGAGCTAAGCCTAACAGCTTACATCATAATATAACAAAAATGAAACTGGAGGATAGACTAGGAGCACATTTTTTTAAGTACCTTTATGAGTTAAGTTTCTTCGATTTTTCATTTGTTCGCGTTGCTTCGCCATTTCTCAGTAGGTATGAATCTAATTGTAAACGAGATAAACTCAAAAAATTACATATATTGGTTCGGACAGTTATCGTCCCTTGCCTTCTATTTTTCCATTTTGTCGTTCACTTTTTTCGTAATACAAATCCCCAATTACGGGCCAAAGATTCCCACTGGTTCACGAGAAATTCAATCTCAAAAAATTTTTCGAAAAACTGTCGTAACGCAAGAATCGTTTGGAATTCGCGTGCCACTTCCTTACACATGGAATTCCTCTAATACTAATCTCCGAACACGTTTTTTAAGCTATCCCTAAAGCAGTTCATTTTATTTGTATGTCGCGTGTAGTCGAAAAATTGGGAATGCAGCATCCAAACACGTAGTTCGATGTGCTCGCGCATTAAAATCGATTTCCAACGCAACGGTAAAATTAAAAAGTATTTGGGTGCATAGAATGTCTGATAACGAGCAGAAAGTTACGAGAGCATGAAGCGGAGAAAGGAAAATCGACGGAGGAAAAGTTTCAATTTTTCCGAACGGATTATAACGGGCTGCTGAATAGTCCAAGTAGGTCTTCAATGGCAAATATTATGTTAAATCTCTTATGAATGGCACAATGCTGACGGGATTCTAATATCTGGAACTTAAATGCGTGTATAGAACATCATATTGAAGCCACATTGTTATCCCGTGAACTAGTAGACCTATAATATAATAAATGGAACGGCAGCCCTATAGGGTGTTCCCTGGATGAAAAATTTATCCAAGGTCTAATAATTTCGTGAACTCTGCCAAGCCTAACGGCCTAAATCGATGATCGAAGTGGGTTGCTACTGAACGAACAGGTTTCGTTTACGAGTATCGTAACCACATGTTTCCTCCATCTTTTCTATTGTACGATAATTCTCTTTTTCTTTCAACAGACCTGCCCAGTTGCCTTTGAGTTGTTCCTCGTAATGATGAGACGTAATTTAGCCGGGATTAACAGAACTGGAAATTATCTCCACGTAGAATCGAAGCGATAACGACCGTTGTGAGTAGGACGTATCTGGAGTCTAATCTGCTTTCAGCGATAATTCAAGTTAATTATTCTCCATAGTCTTGGGCTGCGAGCTCCATGCGTTTCCTTTGAAGCTCTGGCATCGGATCAAGGTATATATTTCTCTGGCCTGGACGTCTCCCAAACAGGGAGAAATTCACGGATCCCCAGGCACCGACCGATCTTATAACGAAAAGTAAGAAACGCAAGTGCCCACAATTCTAGTGTGCATTTCGCCCCTTCTCGGAATATTCTAGAAAGAAAATAGAGATATTTTGTTAAATAAGTGATCGGAGAATATTATGAAATTATTCTATACGATACTGCAATGGTACATTGTCACGTGAATTTGAAATGCTCGAAACAAATGTCATTAATATTAATAATCTTTCCAATATGGATATCAAACAACAATTAATCTTTCTTTCAGTACATAATGTGTAATGTTGTGGCTGCGAGTCATCTGCCAATACAGCATACGCTATATCTATATACATACATACAGCTACGCAATATCTTATCGATACTCTACCTACTTTGTTTCATATTTGACACAGTGACCAAAGATAATTACCTGAGGACGATAAATCAGATTTCCTTTATACACATAGAAAATTACTTTCGTGTCTAGCCCTTCCTTTTCTTCGTTGGTGCAATATCATGGAAAGACGGGACGATGGAAGTCATGTTAATATGTATTACATTATATCGCAGATAGGATAATGTGGTTGGCGTAATGCTTGTAAACCAACACCATTTCGTTATCGTCTCATCAGCAATCTTAGCGTTCGTCTCACCTCCCGTTCATTTTCAGCTATTTCACGGAAGTAATAACACACTAGAGTGAAATTTTATTCCCATTCCGTCGATGTAACTCGTTAAACTTGCCGATAAACGAACGCTTCAAACAACTTACTTTGAAAACGTTCATTTACCAGCGAATTAACAGAAGTTTGAGGCGATAAGAACTCGAAACATCAAACCTTCTGAAATAAGTCCTATGCAAGTATATACATATATCTATCTATATAATAGGGTGTTACACGTATACCGAAGAAAAGAGAGAGCGCGAAACAACATCGTACAAGGAATGTTTGCAACAAACTTTCCAACTACTGCAGAACTTCGCATGTTGCAACTGTGAATTGCAGGCGAATTAATATAGCAAACGGTTGGTCGTTTCAACTGCAATCGACCCGAGAAGAAAGAACTTGGTATACAAAGTTTTCGTCTAGAAAGAATAATTTCCCGGATTCTTGAAAGATCGGAAGCAATCTAGGAGTAGCTGACGGCGCGATAGAGAAAATTTGTTCAAGAAAGAATTGTAATATTTGTCGATTAAGTCGAGTTCGTTCAGAAGCTTCTGACTTAGAGGTTATTTCCTTTCTTCGTGCGTCACAGTATGGTTTCAAAGCTGCAGCGTAAAGACCGCGTTCTTTACTTTGAAAACAGACTAGCTTTACACAGGCGGAAGGACTAAGTTTTAATTAAAGGTCGCGGTCGTTTTTCAGAGCGGCAACATTTTCACGCTCACGCGTTTTTTAAGGAGATTTTAATTTGTTGCACAACTTTCAGATCGTGATGCGCATCTCCTTCAAAGATCTTTTTCAGCATCTTCATAATTAAAATAAAGTAACGGCGATGGGCGGCTATATTCCAGAAAAGTTTTTCTTTATTCTCTTTATCAAACGAGTTGTAAAACGAGCCGGACGAAACGTATCCATTTTCCAAACAAATTTTTCTTCGTTCCTGTCAATTGAATTACAGTCGACCGTCGCGTCGGTAGATGTCTATTTGCGATGAAAACGCAAATGCACAGCGACGCGAGCAGCGAAGAAAAATAGAAATGGGATCTCCAATCGGGCTACGTAATTTTTTCAATTTAAATCTAATCTAGCCTGGAACGTAGACGCATCTACATATATTTTCGGGGCAAAGTAGCGAACGGAAGTGAGACAGAGGCATAAATGGGAAGGCTAGCAGACCTTTCACAGAGCTTGAATATTTTTTCCTTTATTCAGGCCGTTCACCGTGCTGGCAATTACGTGCCATTTACGTGGCAACCAGGCTGTCGTATCTAACGCGGCTTTTCCGCCTACACGCGCCCGCGCGTGAATTCGATCCGATCGCAGCTAGCCCCGATCGACTAACCCGAAATGCCGGAATCGATTATGCTGGTTTACAGGACGCCTCGTCAATCAACGCGCGAGGCCCCCAATTTTTCAATCACCCTTTTTCACCGAAGACAACAGCGACACGTGAACCAACGTACGATGCTTCCCGTTGAACGTGCGTCAATAGGAAGCTCGTGTCACGATGCACCGAGATATAAGACAACGAGATCGCGTTTGCCGAACATACGTTATTCGATTGTTAGTATACATACTATGAAATTTCATAAAATGTGACTGGCTTGGTAGCAGATTGTCTCCGTAAACTATGATTTAATTAAATAATTACCATTTATAATTTAATTACACCACCGATTCCGTAAGTAACGCTGCTTTTCTGAGAGTTAAACTTAAAAAAATGGGAGTTGTTGCTAATAGTTGCTTAGTAGAAACAGATAGTGGAACTTAATAGAAAAAGATACGAGCTGCTTGATCGCCAAGAAATAATCGTTTAGTTTTATCTAGCATGAAATGACTTAATATATTTAAAATGTTATTTTCAACAAGATCATATATAAAGAAGAGAACGATTCAGTTGTATTACCGAGATACACACTGGCTCGAAATACATACTGTTATGTCTAAGTACTTTACTTATCCCGTTAGGAGATTACATTTCCGTTCCGGCTGAGATTACTTATTCGTTTTATAGCGATAAGAGTAAGTCGGTATATATGTATAACGCAGGAAAGATACGTATATACGATTGCAAGAGAATCCATAGAAGTAACAATATACAAAACTTTTCTTATATCCGGTGGAACATAAGCGTACAACGTTATGATAGTAACCTCAAAATAAATGTAGACGTTGTACCGATGTATCGGTAACGCGATGTTGCGGAATCGATAGTATCAGCCGAAGGGTAATTCCAGAAATACAATTATTATCGATGCGAAGGCTAAACAGTCATTGCAAGATGTACGCGATAATAAAGGCGAAAATTTCGAGAAATTGAAGTTCAATGATCAATTCCCAATGGAAGAATGGAATGTGAGAGAAAAGGAATTTCCAAACGAATATGCCGGAATAGCAGGTAATAAGAAAAGAGGCACGGTACTGCGGCATAAGTTCACTTGCGTTTGTGGTACTTGAGCCCGAACTATTTTCTCTCTCTACCTTTTCCGTTATCTACTTATTTATCCGTTCAGCCAAGAATTTCATGCAATTTTCTGTAACTTCCAAAAGTTATATCGCTTGACAAAAGAAGACCAAAATTACCAAATTTGATATGTACAACATTACCGATAGAATATATTATACCGTATCTTTTGGGATGCGAATACTTGTCCTAGTACGTTCCTCAAAAATATAGTCTTTTACATAGTTACGCCCGAGGACTCGCGCTATTATCGCTAAAAGATTCGATCGAGTTGATGGAACTCATTTCTCTTTGAGCAGTATTTTATATTTAAATGGTGAAATATTCCCCGAAGTCCACGAAGTATATTTTACTACTGGACATGCACGTACCGCGTACGAATTCAACGCGTTCAAAATCCTAGAAAAATGATATGGCACGCAGAAAATGATATTACCATTTTCATACAAGTAGGTATATCCAGAGTTGAATACATATCTACATGTATGAAAACGATAACATCATTTGAAGCGCTCCTTTTCCCATGCGATTTTCAAATTATTAAAACTGCGGATTGTTACGGACAATTGTACTTTTATTATGTACCGTGCATTTGAATATGAACGTAGTGTTTTTATCAAGCGAATGAACAGCGGCTGTGAACAAAGAAATTACCGTAAATTCAGGATACATAAGTCTTTAATTAAAAATTCTCTATACACACAGCTGCATTCTTTCGTGACAACTTCTCGCTTTGCAGAATAACGAAAGGCATTTCTTTGTATAACGAACTGGATCTGAGAAAGCAATTACTTCTACTTTTATCGTCTCAAGGTACCAAAGAATTCTAACGATTTTCTTTCAACATGTATCTTTTTAAACGTATTGATATTCGAAGAGAGGTTTGCACAGATATCGTATATTAACTAAGGTTATCAATCTACGAAAGCTGTGAATATTAAAAATCGCAGTCGATTGAAATACTTGTTGATCTTAGCGCGAATACCTGACTATTATTATCTGGTATATTTGCAACATTTGCACATTGTGCACATGATTTATAACTATGCGCGATATCAAACAAATTTAGCATATTATCGACTTAGTTAGTTAAAGAGAAGACAGGTTGGTCAAAGAACATCACGATACATCGAATTTGAAAAACCTAAGTCCAAGTCTAACCTTCTATACTTTGAGAAGATGTAGAAAATTAGAACCTACAGAGTAATCGTATATCTATATTCGCAATTAATAGTTAATCGAAATAAAACAGCAATACCATGCAACGAGTTGGACAAATAACATACACGAAACAAGTAGAAGTTTCGACACCAGACATGCCACGGGATTTAATAACATTGTGAAGCTTGAATTTCCCCGAACACAGGACTGGTTAAATTCGAAAACTTTCCCTCCTATTAATTGCTACAAATATTATATCTCGATTTCCTCTTCCAACACAATTGCGCACGCGACCATCGAAATATACGATTCTCTCTTTATTTTACGACTAACATTCTCTAGCCTTAATTGTTTACACGAGATGCGCCGTAACGCAGAGCATCCTCTGCTCTCGAGTAAATGTTATAAACAAACGAGGCAGTGCAAGCCGAATTGAAAGTTTTACAGTAGAGGAAGTTATAGAAGATTAAGAGAGGAAGCTCCCGACTGAATCAAATGTTAATAAAAACCGACGCAGTCCGGTTCAATTTAATATTAACGGGTGTTCTCGAAGAGCTATAGGGAGGAACGCGAAATTGCCGCAGAGTATTTTACACAAAACTCGATTAGTAGGTGGAAGTTCTCTGCAGAAGCGTCTGTACCATTATTGTGAAAGCCACGGACGGGAAAGTAGGTGCAACGACGAGAGCTATCTCCGCGTTTAATTAACGTACGTTGAAGCCAGCAGCATCAACGCGAGGCTTACTTTCCTAGTCGTTCGTGTTCAACATATCGGCCCAGTTTGCTTATTTTGTCGGGCTAAATGGGATTCTATCGCCGCGAATAATTCGTCGTCGGTCCAAACCGAATAATCGCAAGGAATTTGGTACTATTTTCAAACCGACGCGACTACGCGACGCTCGAACGGCCAAAGCTAATTTCATTTCGTTACTTCTCTACGTTAGTTCGCTAAGATGACGAGCTGCTAATTAATGGATCCTAGGTGAACATTCCGATCTCTGATTTTACAGCCGAGTAGAAAATTGGGTTGCATCGATCTCAGTACACCACCGTGTATGAATGAAACGAGCTTCCGTAAATCTTAATTAATGGCATCGGCATCTTTATCTTCGGTATCATATTTTCTTATCGATACGCACGATCTTCTAACTGGCTCATTAGCAGAAGTTAATTAAGGTTGAACGCTGTGTCCGTCAGTTGAAATTTCGCTGCGGGAACAAATCCCTGCTTCTCCATTTCTTTTTCCTTTTCTCCTTTTTTTTACTCCTAGTCCTTTATTTTCCTTAAAAATGCATGGAAATTGCTTTGCTCTTGCCTCATCGTTCATTTTCAGTCCCTCTTCGTCTAGCCGCGTGATTTGAGATATCTCGCAGCTTCCGCGGAACTGACAAATTAGTTTTTCTAAAAGTTCGCCTGCAATTAATTAATTATCTACGTAGCTTTTATCTGTATGTAGCGTGGCTCGATAGGAGCTTCAGGCAAGTGTACGTTCAGCTTAAACGGCAATTATGATTCATCGATTACATTACTGCGAGGTTGAAATTCCTGCATCCGATTAGATCCTTCGATATGGAATATTTCGTTCCAAATATGGACTTAATTTTGCTGTTTTTCTTTGTTTACTCCATTCCAAAGGCTATAATCAACTGATCGTCGTGAATACGTTCGTCAGAACGTTCTTTAATTGCTAAATACCCGTTAATCCGTTAGCCTTGGACGGAAAATTCTGTTAATTTTACCACGATGTTCGATTTCTGAATATCATCCTGGAAATAGCTCGACATCCACGTGTAGGTCGAAAGATCTTTCGACTTCTCCGAGTTGTTGAACGTAAGAGTTTTAAAGCAAGAAGTCCAGAAATATTATTAGCTACAAGTTAGTTTATAGATGTCAGATTTTCGAAAACGTGTACTACTTCGAGTCGGTGCTGTACAACGTACATATTGTTCGTGGCGCGAAACTGTCTTTCCTGTTTTCGATTGCTTGACGACTTTTCAGACGTTTCATCTTATCCTTCGTTCAGAGTACACAAAGTTAGCGAAGAGACGGCAAACGCCAACACATATTACTTACAAATACACGATTCTAGGAACTTTGAGCCTTCGTTCAAGAACCTTCCCGATTCCCTTTACTCGAATTATTTCGAAGAGAAAGGAAGGGTGAACGGTGGTATTGTTCCATCGAAGCTCGTTCAATTGGAAAAACCGAGAATCGCAGGAAATTAAAGGCAGCTTGTCGAAGACAGTAAGGAAAAATTCGATTTCGTGTCCCGAGCAACGTATACGTACAGGATGTTTCACAAACCAGAGAATAGCGGTGTTAACTCAGCGATTAGTTTAAAGGAGAAAAGCGAAAGAAGATTGCGCACTGAACAAGATACCAAAGAAAACAATGCACGTTGTGTTGATGTTCTGTTTCTTCCTATATCCTGTTTCATGCTATGGATGAATTTATCAAAAATATCGTGCAGGCTGTGCAAACAATTTTTCTTACGTCTATGACAATTTAGGCAGCGGAAAGAATAACTTGCTCCTGGACATCGTGAAATTAATGTTGGTTGCGTGTGCCAGTTGATATTTAAAATGCGTCGAATAGAATAAATCAGAAAGAATAGGTATTGATCGCGATAATATAGCGTCGCATCTTTTTCGCTAAACAGAGCGAAGAACAAGGCCACGGCTATTATCAACGCGCGTGCAAACAATATATATCGCTATAATAAGAAACCAAAATATTATAATATCGTAACACTAGAACAAGATTGATTTAAATGTAAATAAGTACATATTTCCCCATAGCATAATGCATCATAGTAGCGCGCGAACGTCATGTAACAGAGAGAATAGATGAATAGTAGATACTTCATTATCAAAATAATTATCGGGTTCGAAATCTGGAAAATCGTTTAATTACATTTATTTTATACTCTGGCAACTCTGCCCAGGAGAGCTTAATATAGGTGGTTGATAATATTGTTAATAAATTTATATTGTATAAATAATGAAATGCGCGTGTATTGATTAAGCTAATAATAAATTGATCAATGGAGTTACATCGCATAAATTTATTTTATGCGAAAATAATACAGTTACTTCGTGTTTAATGTGTAGCACGCTAAAAAAAGAACATACACCTGGTAAACATTTATTTTTTATTGTTTAATAGTTATAAACTATCTCTATAAGCTAGTAGGTAGTAAACGAGTATCGAGCAAGGTTCATCATTCTCCTAGTAATAGAAAATTTTGCTGTATCTTCTCGCAATCTCACGCGATGAAGTTTAGATTACGTTCTGCGAATCAACCGAAAGTATCTTTGCGATCGTGAATCGTGTGTCGCTGTGTATACGTATATCAGATAATTGACACAGGTGCTTGGACGCGGAATTGTCCATGGAAATACTGTGTTTGCCGTAAAGTGTAAACAGAATAGTAAAATTAAATCGTTTCCGAAACAATTACCATCTATACTGGGTAACTTTCAGCAATCTAATTTGCACAGATCCTGGCTCGTGTTGGATGTGGAAATGATGACAAGAGTTGAAAGATGCCAGCAAGATCGAATTGATTACTCCAGTAATTTACATCGAAAGTGATTGATTTATTCGGCTTCAGAATTGAGGAAAAGTAAAGAACTTTAGTAAAAGAGAAGATCCGTCTGCGTCACAATTCGGTGAAAAATTGGAGAATGCTAGCAACATTATGAGATTAATTCTAATAAGAATCGGCTATAAATAGATTTCTCATGTATGCCGAGTCGTAAAACATGGAATATCAAGCTCTTACTGAGAAACCATTCGGGAAGCGTATTACCAGATCTCTGGGTGACGGTGCAGATTGAAGCGCACGTGTATATGTGACACAGTGAAATCCTGATAACCGTCTAACAGCAGTTCCGTCCGTACTAATTCGTACCCATATGGAAGGCACGCAGCATAGAGTATATAGGCAGTAAGGAAGAAGCGAAACTATTCGAGACAGTCGAACGTGACATTCACCGTTTAAAGTCTACGTTCTAGACGTTGCGGCTGAATGAAACAGAACGATGACTATTACGAAAAGTCTCGAATTCTTTCCATCGTTACAACTACTCCACCGTACCAGGATTTTCATTATTCTTTCGACTTTTTACGTTCCATGGAAAATCTCCACAGTCGAAAGGATCTATATTGTGTCAATCAGTTCGAATAGGGGTCACGTGTCTATTTGCGATGCATCGCGACTTGTGGTTGCGATAAACCGCACGAACGTCACACCAAGCAGGTTACCCTTGCTGCGTTTCATGTAGCGCTCGACGTACCGTTACGCGAGGTTAGACATAACAATACAAAACCGCAAAAGGTTTTCAGATATATATAATTAACCACTCTTTATAATATCTGTAACATAATTATCTCTTTCTCGGCAAGTACAACATGTTGTTCGCTACATGTGTCATAAATGAAACAATATTTTTTGGCAGCAATTTTGACGCTTTCGCTACGTCTTGGTATGCATCCTTGCCGTGTCATCGGTCATTGCGTTGACGTAGTTAACAAATAAAGGGCTACATTTAAATAGAGAACGATTGACATCTTTCACCCCAATAAGGGTATAGATATATTGAAACGCGTACTATTGAGGTACTTTTGATACTATCGAGACACTGGACGAGTTAATATTGAATTCAGGCAAATTTAGTGAAACTCGATGCACTGTCGGTATGAACCATCTATTAATATACATTAATATAGCGTGACTTTGAGCAAACGCTGTGACGGATTACCAGGATTTGCTAACGTTCTCGGAATTTCGGGAAATACTGATGGTCCAGCGAACATTGACGTACGTAAGACCATTGCTAATATCATGTCGAGTCACAAACAGAGGCTGTAACGCAGATTGTATCTAATTGCAACTAACTAGGTACAATGAAATTACCTAGAGCGCCAATATTTGACAATTTCAGTATGACATACTGGAAACGTAATTAACATGTTGCTTAAAACAATTGTATCAAAATTTATTTTAAAGAATATCTTGTAAAATAGAAATCAAATTACAAAGGTGTAATTTACTAAACTGGTTGAATAACGAACCAACGTATCTCCTTTAAGGTACGTTTAATCATGATCGCCAGATTATTTTAACGCTGTTGAACGTTGGTGAAATACTGCAACGGTTCATCCTGTTCCACCTAGACGAACGAGTTTTAACGAATTTATCTAATGCGATCTCATTACTGCAAAAAAGTTGTCACTTTCGAGACGATCTACGGGATCGGATACTTCGAACTACGATTAATCTGTCGAACAACTTTTTAATTAAAGTAAACGTTGGCGACGACTTCGCGTTTCACTGCGAAGTTGCGCATTGCGTTAAATACGTTACACTTTTTTTTCTAATTTTGTTCTAAATTCTGTTTTTTCGTTTTTATTTCTTTTTCGAAAAACTTTGTTTCGCGAGAACGAATGGAAATTAAGTATCGAAATATATGTATATATTGTAGGTATGTACGTATATAAGAGTCTAAGAACCTGAAAGCTCGGTTAGCTCTGATTCAATCGCTATTGAAGAAGATAAGCGACGATGCATCAGTGCTGCCAATTTTATGCTTCTATTTCTTTCTCTCGAATCTTTCCTACGGCGAATTCCGTGCTCACGCGCATTCAGAAAGTCGTTGCAGCTATAGTATAGGCGTTCGAGTAATCAAAGAAATGTAAAATGGGGCGGGTAAAAGTCTTCGAGCTGGTTCGAACGTTTTCGGGTTCCTCGTTGCCATTTAAAACACCATGAAGCACGTGGAAATTTATGTGTTGCCAGATTACCATCGATCACCGTGGACCTTTTCCACCGAATCCTTCAGCGTTTTTCCTTGCTCGTAAAAACCTCTACGACCGAAAATAAAAGCTACGCTGTCTGATAAAATGCTTCCCCTTTTTTCGTTTTTTCTTCTTCACTTTAATGTTAGTTTCATTTATCCATGGAAGTAGCGCTCGAAACAAAATCTTTTTGCATTCTCGATTTAAGGTATGTCCCGTTTAGCGATTAATTTTTCTTTTTATCGTTGAAAGTCGTCGCTCAGGGGAAAATGCACTGTCCTTTACCCGAGTTTATTTCGTGTAATTTCGAGTAATTTCGAGTACATACAAGACGTTTCAGTTTCGGCTGAAAGCGTATTGAGCTTTTTTTATAATTTTTGCGAACAAGAAAAGAAAAAGTCACGAACAAGCATTTTGCCGACATTGGGCGAATACTTCGGCGCAATATTTTCTCCGTGTCAGCCAATTCCACTCAGGTTTGTGGATTTATGCGTCGGTAGATTGTCTTGGCCTGAATTCACGCGAGGAATTTATGCTTTCGTAGATAATCAATGATCGGTGTTGAAACGCGGAAGAACGCCGTCGTTGGGTGACAAGCACGGGAGAAATTTGAGATTCGTAGATTGGAATGGAAGAGGATGCGTGCAATCGACTTGCCTGTAATTCCATCTCGAATTTGGGAAACGATACTTCGATATCATCGCATCGTTATTAATGTAAATGGTCCTATTATACCATAGCATTAAATGCATCGGTGTAACGTGCTTCAACGAAATTATGCTTGATCGTTAGTGTCGAAATTAAGATAATTAGATAAATCCACAGATAGCTGTTTTCGTTATTACTATTCACAAAGATCCGTTAGGGAATTTCCATGTAGCATGTTTATTTAACTAAGTGAATCGTTAATGCTAAAAACAATATAGCACATGTGCCGTGGCTATGAGAATATTTCTACTGCAGCGTCAAATGCAAAACCTTTGAAAACTAGAACGACATCTACTCTCATTAATGATATATTAAAGAACTTCTTGAACAACCTGAACGCATAGAAAGTAGCACATGGTAACGAGCACTCTCAGACAACGAAACGTTATATGCAGAATTTCCAGGACTCGGTTATGTGATTCAAAAGCAAGAGAAGTCAATGGAAGAGTAGAAGAATTCATTTGGCTGATAATCAGTTGGATGAGTCGTCTCTAGGAATCGTTAATTTTCCTGTCCCAGAATTGGACAGCGCAATGAAAGAGAATTAGCACAAAAAGAGTTACAAAAGGTTATCGCAAAGGCCGCGAGGCACAAACACATTATTATTCCACAGCAATGGAATCCGCAACAACACCAAACGAATTTCGAGGGCGAGTAAACCGAATGAATTACATTATTTTAATTGGTTTCGCTGGCTCGTCATGATACGCGTCTCTCTACTAATGACACTGGCAACAATTCCCACGTTTAAAATTAATTGGAATTTTCGATTACAGAGTTTAATATCCGTGTGAACAACTTGCTAATCTTCGGATCGAATTATAAATCCATGACGGTGTTCAGATTTGTTTCTTTTTTTTTTTTTTTTTTTTTTTTTAGAAATAACAGCAATTACATCCGACGTGGGAAACGACAAAAATATTGGTGCTTTTGGTACACCATTATTCAGAATACCGATACCAAGCGAAAAAATAGAAAAGAGAGGAAACGATGGAATGACAAAGCAGAGGAACGATGGAAAGCGTAGAATGCCGAAGCAGAGAATTGCTTATTCACAGCGACACAAAAAACGATCGTCCACAATGCAACCTATATGTAACACTATGATTTAAAGCAATACTTTATCGCTGCGAGCAACAATTACGAATGGCTGAACGAAATGAGATATTTCTCTCCCTTTTATCGTGGCTGATGGAAGGGGGTCCCTTCGATAGAAATCGGATTCGTCGCTTTTAACAAACTCTTCTAATTTAGTTTTTAAATAATTCGAAAGAAATACGCAAACTCTCGTTTCCTCGTGCAATATAAAATACATGCGATATAAAATACATGGAATAATCATCTCGGGATAAATAATTAAATTGAAGCGGAGTAATACGACGATAGTACGATCGGGACTATGTTTGGCATGATAGCGCGTAACGAAGAGAAAAAGCAATTCTTTAATAATTGTTCACAGATCAACTTAGCTAGAAAATTGCTTCTTTTGAAGATACAAACGATAAACATCATTGTTTGAACGCTTTAAGATGTTTTATATCTCTTGTCTTTATCGTGCTATCCGTCTCGATTAAACAACCGTATTGTGATTTTTCTCTTTGCGAAGAAATACGAGTTAGTAAAAGTCATGGTAGAAATCATCGATGCACGCGGACCTGCTTCTTCAGCATCAAGAGACCAGTTTGAAGTAACTTTCGCAGAAAGATCGAATCAAAGCGTAATCATAGAATGCGAAATTTAGTCGGTGCGAACGAATAGAAAGGATTAAGGTTAAGACTTCGTATTCTATCCGATAAAGTAGTATTATTTTCAATTTCATCTTTCCACCGTCACTGGCGTTTCACTTAAATCGAAGGGATTTGTGCCATCGCATCGGACTCTCCTAGCCGTTATCTTTAAATCCTTTCTGCAACAATTGCGGATTATTATCAGATTTTGCACTAATTAAGTTGGTTACACTATACTTTTTACACGGTTCACGACACAGCGAATTTAACGACGAAAAGCGGAAACGACGCGTGAAATTAGCACAACTTCCGCCCTCAACGTAAGGGAAAACAGCGTTGCCCCGAATAAGATGAGTCGAGAATACTTTTAAGAGATTAGACGTTGTCGTGAGCCGCTTTGCTAGACACGCGATAAATATCAACTAACTACTCGTATCCAATTTTACACGTGGTGCTCGGCGTTAACCTCGTTCTCACAGCCGGTACGAACTAATTCTAAATGTTCTTGCAGCTTTAGAGTTCCGCAATTAGTCGTGCGATATCTTCTTTAGTAAGTAAAGCTCCGTAATTCCTCTTAAATCGCGCGATTATTTGCTTTTTTTTTTAACACTCGCCCGTTCAATCGATACCGATTAAGGATGTCACATTAGTATCGAAAAAGATATTGAAAGCTTAGCGGAATCGATGTATTTTATTGTACTAAAAACTTTTACCACGTTGTCTATCGTAAACTGCGCAGGTGTATAAATCCTTTGGAAATCAATTTGCGATAAAGTCTGGCGAAACGCTTTCAGTTTTCTAAGAAACATTATAGGACGCTGTTAAAGCTGTGTGTAATTCTTTTAAAATCCATATCATCCAGATTTACGGTAGCACATACGCAATAAATGAGTGTCTACGGTGAATTATTGGCTGGCCCCTAATTCAGTTACGATATTGCGGTTATCTTAGCGGGCAATTTCCTCTATGTGTCGTAAGGTTACGTGTTCATAAAAAAGCTTCGCAACCAGAAGAAGCGCACGTAGATACGTTGGTTAGGTGAAGTCCGAACAAGAAAAAGGAAAGAAAAGAAAATTGACGAAACGAAGCATAGTCTTTTTGAATTTTGGTCGTAGAAAATCTTACGATGTACGAGTATATTTTGTCGAAATAAATGTCATAATTTACGTCAATGGATATACCTGGCAATTAAAAAAAAAAAAGCAAAGAAAAGGAGTAAAAAGATATACCAAAGTATAATCGTTAAATTAATCATTGTTTTTAATTTATCAATACCGTTTTGTGGAGAAATTGTTTACCAGTGAGAAACATTCCTAGGTTACAAACTTCAAGAATTTTGAAGCAACGCTACTACTATTTCAGCAGTACGATCGTTAAATACAGTGAGTTGTTTCTTAAATCAACTTAGTTTGTGAAAACTGTACTTTGCTACCTGACTAGATGGACAGCCTCTTAAAAGCTTATACAACATTGTTTATTTTCGTATTTTCTGCTGTACTACTTGTTTGCAATCTTTTATGCACCACTTTCATCAACGCACAATACTTGCTTGTAGCTCATTGAAATTTTTGCAAATTTCTCACGAAACTTAAAGTGAATTACAAAGTTCAAAGCATTCTGAATTTTGAATATTTTTGAAGCTGTGAAACAAAAGCATCGAGTTAAAATGTTACGAGCGACTTTGCTTTAATGTTTTAAATCAATGTTAACCGAATTTTCAACGCCCCGATCTTAACTAAAAGACATGCATCATAAACATTGTTAAACATGAAGATTCTTGAAAAGATGACAACGAAAAAGATAAAACCAATGTTCCGTGAACAGAGAGACTTATTCGTCAAGAAACGAGATCTATTCTGCGAATTCGGGCCCACAATTATAACAATGTATTTGAGAAAAGGTCGCTATGCTATAGCTTTAATTCGATTTCCGTGTTCATTCGCAGTGGAAAATACTTGCGAAAGCAAGGGAAGGAACGCGATAAAATTTTCAATGACCCGCGTTATAGCTGGCTGTGTTAAATCCTCGCCAATAAAAACTTCATGATTAATACGGTATCGCACAGGAAAGTGAGAACTAAAAGACTTTTCCTAGTTTTCAATATCCAAAGGAATTACCGTTTCCTTTTCCTTTTTTTTTTTTTTTTTGTTGAAAGCCACAATTCGATGGTTTTGGAATAATTTTATTTTCCATTCTATATTTTTTTCTCTTTTTATCTTGTCTTTTGATTGTTCAATGGCAGGCCTGCGTTGCAATTTGTAATCCGAACGATGGAACACTGATTCGATGACAAACATTTGATTTTCCTGTTGGTTGTATTGATTTTTCGAAAGTACAGTCATAGCAACCTCCTATCACATCCAAGATCTCGAAACTTTCGATCGTACTCGAACCGAGAAACGAAATATTACGTGACCAGACTGTAGTTTCCGGTGTCCTTTAGTTCTACTACCGGACCCTTTTCACGTAGCAGCTGTTGCTAAGGTTCCTTTCTCGACTGTCGGCACTCGGCCAAGACGAACGACGAAATGCTTGGCTAGCGACAAGAGAAGACAGAAAGGGGCTTGGAATATAAGAAACTTTTTACCATTTCCAGCAAGTTGAACGCAACGAACCTTACACGTCGCGTAACCAAGATAACGCGATACAAGTTCAACAATATTATCTTTTTTAAAGTATGGGAGAAGCGTACTCTTTCGTCGTACTGTTTTTAAATGCTGGGTCAATGGTACGTTATCATCGCTAGCTTCTATCAGAAGCTTTTACAAGTTGCAGTCGTCCTCCTTAACGGTCAGAGTTTTCGAGCAGTTTTATCAAAAACCATTTTTATTCTCAGTATTGGAAGCTAACGTAAGGATTGAGAGCATTGTCGACATTAATCCTTGAGACCACTCACGGGGAAAAAGGGAAGTATCCCTTCAAATGAAGTGACCACTTTCTAAAAGTGAGTAGCTTTTTTGTTGCGAAGTTTTATTTCAGCAACTTGATTGCGTGAAAACCAACCGCCTGCTGCAATCGATAAAATGGACTTAGCACCATCTCTTTCGGCTATCGAAGCTTTAACGTTTCACAGGAAGTTTATGATGCAAACACCATTTCCTCGATGTTGCCGTAATTATTTAATCTTCAAGATCGAAAGCAATAATTCACGTATTGCGAAAGAAAACGTTACTCAACTCAAGTTACTCGGCGACGAACGCCTACGCCTCGGATATTCGCTTGAAAGTCAAATCACAGATTTCTGGTAATAATGAAAAAAAATCTTAAGTTTCGTCTTAAGAACGATTTTCAAGATTTCATTTATTTTACTAATTAACGTTGATTCTTTTGCCGGGAAGCTTCCCTTTGTAACTTATCGACGTATTAGGAGAATTATCCAGGGCGAAGGGTCAAGATTAAGCGAGATGATTAATGAAACGAATCGTTTTTAAGCTTAACTGTGAGAGGAACAATTAATTAGTACGATATCATTTTATGTCCCATTTGTTTATTCTTCCTCCCTGATTTAGGAGGCTCTTAATCCATGTTTATTGAAATTAATCCTTGTAACGAATTGACTTTTCTAGTGGCATCCATTTGTCAGATACACCGACGTAAATGTCATTCGAAATATCAAACGAGCAATCATATCGATGGTTCGAGTGTGTTTTACCAAAAGGGATCAGAGATATTAGAAAAATACTGTAGCTTTGGAAGATAAAAGAAGGATCGAGGAAAATCCGGCTTACAAGGAACTACGTTCGATTATGCATACACTGGCCTGAATAGAAATCTGAGAGGCAACCGATTTGGATCTCAATCAGTTTCGACGCGTTCTGCAGCGAATCTGTATTTTCTAAAGGGCGCTTTTCCTGACTATGACTCTTTCCGTGCTGTCGTCCCCTTTGGATTCCAGCGCACACGCGAATCTATCGCAAAATTGAATTTCCTTTCTGGTTTCCACGATTTAGAAACGCAGATCGAATGAAGAATACAGGAGTGACACGCCGACGCAGAGAAAGGAACATCGTTGCTCGCTTTGTCTTTTTATCGAGCCGAACTTTCCGTCTCTTTCTTCCAACGTGAAATCGTGATTCTGAACTTTCTACGTGTGCACGCAAATTTCCGGTCCACCAGCTTCACGAGGAAAATCGTGTCCCATGGGCATCGGGACGAATATCGAATCTACGCAGCAAGCAGCCGAGACAGTGTAACTTCAGAAAAATCTCTGGCTCCTCGCGAACAAAATACGATATTTTCTGGAAAATGTTCATTCCTTACTTTACCACCGTTTCGGAGAAATTAGCAACTGCAGCCTCTCCGACGCTCGTTTACGCAAGTGGAATTCAACGGAGGAAAAATTTCCACGCTGTATCTCGGAAATTGTGCGAGTTTTCGCGTTTCCTGGCCACCTGCCAATATTTTGATCATGCTCTACGCGAGTTCAACTGTCCCAGAAATGTGATAGAAATGTGACTCGTTCGGAATACAAATCGCCATACGCGATCGTGTATTTTCCATAGGACATCAACGCTATAAATTCTAAGTTTCAAATGAAATACGAATTAAATCCTCGAACTATTATTTTGACCAACAGCTCGTTCGAAATCGTTTCGAATATCTTGTAAAATCCGCTTTCGTCTCAAGATTTCTCGATATTTTGTATGCAAATCCAATTTCAACTTCAGACTTGTGACAGTTGTGACGAATGATGCGCTAGTCTCTAACTTGCTTAATACAAAATTAATTAAGAAACTACCGTGGAATCGTAATGCGATGTCTTCGTTATGAATTTCCGTAGAAAGAATTCTTTCTAATTTAACGGTATCCGATTGATTATTTAAAGATACCGTTTCCATAATCCAACTTCGGATTCGTCCTTACGATCCATTCGTCCTAGCCCTGAAATTATTGCCTAGACTAACGGTACAATCAGTTTCAGACAGCAAATGGTCGAGGGATCGTATCACCCCTTGTTGACTGCCGTCTGTCGACGCTCGTTGTTTCTAGGTCAGCGTTTTGGTAATAGTGAAAGAGTGAACAGACATGACATTAGTCTCGAATTACACTGAATTACTTATTACGTTTACCCGTAGGTAACCGATAGTTGCGCTTGAAATTTTACAGTTAAACCATCCGAATATGGACGTTGAGTGAAATTAATTTTATTGATGATAGCAGCGTTAATGGTCTCTTACAATAATGGAGATCTTTTTTAACGACATAAGATTGTTTTGTCGTCGTTCTATTCACTCGAGAACCAATCGATATCCCCGATTCACAGTTACCTCGAACCAATAAGCTAGAAAGGGACTGTATTACTCGTCGTTCGCCGACAACCAGGCTGGCATTGCCACTTCCAGTAGTATAACCTATCGTAGATCAGCCTCTGAATTTAGATGTTGCTGATTATACGCAACAAATTGATCGCTGCGTTCCAACCACGATACGTCTCTCTATGATCACGCTTATAAAGATACTTTCCACGTCCTTTGCTGCAACAGTAGATAATAACTGAAACAACAAGTGATAAACAGTACGTCCATTTCCTCGTCAATAGTGGTAATGTTTTAGCGACAGATTTAATTTTGACTGGAAATGGTAAAAAGTTCCGTCGTTACGAATCTTTTATGACAGTTGTCGTGAGAAAAGTTTCGCAGCACCGTCTGAATGTTACGAGTCCAGAAGCGAGTTGCGTCAGTTAAAAATATTCACCGAGTGGTAATACTTCGTTTGCGCAAATCCAATTGAAAGGAGAGGGAATTGCAACTCTATCTTGCGAAGTTCGAGAAACTCGCTACGAATTACCCATATTTTCTTCTTGCGTCAACAGATGAAATGTTAATTAAATTGTAAACCAGATTTAATTTTTATTTCATCTCACAGACTCGAATCAATTTCCGAGATGTTTAACTGACTTAAGCCGGCGCCCATTGCCCGTTGCTAACGAAACTCATGGCATGAACTGAACATTTTTCAATGATTCCCGGTGCCCTTTCGAACGTTGCGTGCCATTTAATTACAGCGTTATTTCGATATGTTGCTGCACACACTGCACTTCGAGTCATTCTATTAATTACAAATGTAATTAAACTGCTCGTATTTTTCGCGCAGCTGTTGCATGTTTCGTGAATATTTAATATCGGTGAAACGTCACACGAAATGTCGTCTACGTAATGATGAACATATGAATAATTCGAGAAGCTGGAACATCGTGTTCTTCGTTAGAGAACTCCATAGCACTTGCGAGGGTTTGAGAAAACTTTGCAGAAACTCTGCAATGTCTACCGTTAGTAAGATCTTAAATTATTCATTGGTGTTTCGATGGATATGTACCTGGTGGAAGATTCATCGTTGATAATTACCAAGTATAGTGCATTTCAAGCGAAGCTTCAATCTTTTTGCGAAAATAACACAACGTTGGTACAAGATTAAAAATAGATGGATACAATCAGAGGATCGATATACGTTCGTGCAAAGCATGCCATCTAGTTTCCCGTAAGTCCAGTAGCTTTGTTTCTGTGTTGATATTTAAATCCGGTCTACACTTTTGCCTTTGAACGGCTTAAAGCTTCGTGAACGTAATACCCTTGCTAGTTTAGCTGAAAATCTTCTGATCGCCGCCCCTACAAGGTTCGAATGAAATAATTCGAAGTAACATTGCGATGTCTTCCTGAATGTACGTTTTATCTCAATATTAGCAAACCGTTTAAGATCTCTTGAATCTTTCTACTAGATAAAATCGCATTTCGTTAAAGATATAAACTCTTTTAATGATACAAGTTCCACGAGTATAGCAATAAAATTTGTAGATTCTAGTACTTGACGGCATAGAATCGGTTGTATTATTCTCTTAATGAAACGTGCAACGACACAGTTTATTGCTTCATACGCAGTGCAGTAGAAGGCTATTCGTAATTTCGATGCATTTATATTGCTTTATGCTTCACTATCGTATACGATGATATCGCGTTAAATTTTTAGAGCATATTTTCAATTCCCTCGACTGTTGTTGACTGGTCGCACGGTGTTTCGCTCAATGGATAAAAATTAAAAATTCGAAATACAAAATTTAAAAAGTCCTACATATCGTGAAATATTAGTAACGAAATATAGTTTGTAATATTATTTGATCAATTTTTTACTAAATGTATCAATTTGTTGCTCATTATTTACTGTTAATTATATCTACTATTATTTACAAAACGTTAATGAATTTTTCTCGTTGTTAGCTTTCAATTACGTTTAAATGAGCAAATATTTATCATTCGACGAGCGAGTTTTCACTCTTTTTAGTTAATTAACTCGATAGGGCTATCGAAAGGGAAAGATATTTGAAAGTAGCAGACTTGCAAGTAATCGTCTGAAAGACGTTAAATCTTTCGACAGAAACAAGTCTGTACAGCAATCTAGCGAACAGCTGCCCACGTGAGAAATTTCCTCCTTTTTCTTTTGAAGAGACAAGAGGAACTTTCATAACATTCTTGAAACTTCTCAAGTGTAAAACGTATAGAGCGTGAACCTACCTTTAAAGTGTAAACGTGATAATCGTGTAAATGTTGAAAACAAAGGCCTTTAGCATAAGGCGGATTAAAGGAAAAGATTGAAATTATATTCAGTCTACCTTTATCAAGTAATACCTTGATACATATATGTATATCTAAAGGTAGCTTAATCAATTTTTTGCGAATGCTTAGTATTTAGTCAGGGAAGCTTCGAATCGTAGGTTATACAGTTTGATGAGAATCTAGCTTTGCCTGGTATTGACAGTGTAAATTTCAAAAGGAGAATATTTTTTACTTTTCAAACACGTACTTCGATCGTGTCATATTTATTCGGTCGTATCGGCAACGAGTCGTTCCCGGTTTCAAAGGGAGTGACGTTGAGTTATGTAAATAAGTGAATTTTCTTTAGAACTGAGTCGAATACCGACCAGAGTGATATTGATTGCACAGGAAAATCTTTCGGAAGCTGATGCGGCAGCTATCGCATTGGCCACGGCAGTCTATGTTCCTTTCAAGGTAAGTCGGTCGAAAAGATAGTCCATAGAAAAGTCGCTTGATATTTTATTCATAGGCAAACTTATGTCATAAAAGAAATCCCCAGGCCTGGAAGCCAGGCACCCTCGCCTTTGTTTTTCACGTTCTTTCTTTCCATTAAACGAGTGCAAAGAGGTACTTAGAGGGCGAAAAAAGTACATCCGCGAAAAAGCAGAAATTAAAGTCATAATGAAATTATAATCCCTATATCTCGAGGAAATAAAGTTAAAAATTCTGGACTCGTCGAAAGAAGAGTACTACGCGCAGAAATACAAGCATCGACGCATCTCGTTATTGAAACTTACGTTAAAAGATCTCAAATATTCCAGTCAATCTATCGTTTCGTGTAACTTTGAGGCGTTGCCGAACTTTTAGAGAACATCTTTCTTCTACCTGCAAAACTTTTCACAAGACCGACCTCTGTATAAATTTTTTACTAGGGACATGACCAGTATAAAAAGAAGTACTTTTTTCCGTACCCTTTTTTCAATTACAAGGCTCATCGAAAGTCGAGTCACGACGAACATCGTGCCAATGTACCGAGGCTATTTTTGATCGGTCGCCACTTAACACCTATGTAGGGGGATGAAGGTAGGAGGAGGGGGTGGCTCGGTGGCGGCGCAGAATTAACAGCATACACACGGGGACCTAAAAGCAGCTGCGTGTGACGGTTGATTGATCGAGAATGTGTCAACTTCACGTTACAGTACGACGCATCAATGCCTCAGCCCTACATGAATTCGACATAATAGAATTATAGTCGAAATCCAGCAGAGTGACTGCGTCGATCGAGTACCAAGAAACTTTTCGAAGAAACCTTTCGAAAATCGTTCGAAACATACTTCGATTATACATACGGAGAAAAAAATGTGCACGCATTGCGGTTACCACTACTTTGAACGAACTAGTATTCTCGCTGCCAGGCGAAAGTTCAGTTTCATCCACGTTCATCATCCAGTTATTCCAAAAATCGTAAATAGTTCAACCTCCGCAGTTTAAAAATTCTACCCTTTGCACTTGGCAGATTGATTGCCTCCATTGGAAAGTTAATAAGATCCATTAAACTCCCATCGCTTATCGATTCCCTCTCGTGTATATACATTCTAGCCGCGCTATTAATTAATCGCGAGTGTATTGGCCCATTAGCGTGCTGTCTATTCCCGTAGTCTTGTCCCTTTTCGATGATTCGGAACTGTGCTTCCAGTCGATTGCCCAATGTCCACAGTCAATGAAACGGCAACCATCGTTAGGACTTTATCAGAAAGATCAATTCGCTTCTTCGATAATGGGATTTACGCGAGAGCAACTGGTCGTGATACGTCTATGAGGGATATTCAAGATTTGATCACCATTTATCACACGGTCAACATGCATATACAGGTGGCCGGTGGTTCGCGTAAATTGTAGCGAGTTTGGGCTGCGGTCACACCTGGATGTGTTGTTACCTGGACGTTCCGTTTCGCTCAGTTAAATTTACCGCAATTGTAACTGGATCTGGGTGAACGTGGCTCTCCATCGCTACAGCGATATAATTCATGCTACTTGGTGACTCGTGCGCGCGGCTCATTACTATAATTGACGTATTTTTAAATAAACACTACGTCGTACTACCTTTCCTTGCTACATTTTTATAAGCTATTTATGCGGCATTGTAGATTTTTCCTAAAAATTAACAGACGTATACGCGCGCTGCCTTAAGGAACGACGTTCAATTAGAAACATTTAAATTTCACACGGAGAAAAGCCGATCATCCTGCTTCACTTTTAGCGTAAGCCTCGTTATCGCAAGGCAGCTAGTTCGTCCCTAGGTAAGCCAGTTACTTCTCGCTCAGCCTGCAACGAGGAAATATTTTCCTCTCTTCACATCCTGCCTTATATTTCCCCATTACCAACCTCTTGTGCAGTTACTTGCCATTGTTTGTGCCGTTAATTAATAACGAGTTGCTTTACGACTATAACTCGGACTTCCATTCAGTCGAGCGCTTACACTTTCTACAAGCTATACAGAAACTATCCTTTATTTCGTATCGCCTGTTGTTTTTCGATTAGATTCGCGTGCTTGAAATCTGACTGACACACAGCAAATGTCCTCTTTAATATATTTATTGTTTGCCGCGAGCGTAAAGCCTATAATAATTCGATACAGGTTATTGCACGTAGATGTTAGCGTAGATGTTAACGTGGATGTCACGTTACAATAGATCAATCGAGAAACGGTGTAGGCAGTTTATCGCAGGAAGAATCGCGTCAACAACGCGGCAGATGTTGTCACGCATTCATAACCGTTTTGTTCGCAATCTGGACGTAATCAACGTGTAATATTTAAGGGTGATCAAATCGTAGGTCATCTGATAACTTTATCGACGCTTGCTGTCCATAGCGAGTGCCTTTAATTACATCAGATTCTTTCTCGCGCCATTGATTAATAATTGGAGAAGCGAGAAGTTGAGAACCAATAGTATACTCCAGATACCACAGAATTTCGGTTGCACCCTGTGAAAGTTGCGCAGCATATTGTTAATTTCCCTAGAGGTGCAGCGTGAAAGGAAACTTCTGGACTAGTCGTAACATCGGCACCACTAAGACGAAGTAAACATTACGGGTCGCGTTTACTAACGATTTGCAAGGGCTGTTACAACGTCGTTGTCTCGCCACCTTAATCAATAATCCTACTCAAGAACTTACGTCTAAACGTTAAACGAAAATCGTCGGATAGCCCAATTATACCGTCAAGATACGAGATGTTTCGTTTCGTCGTTTTATTTCCCATAAATAATTACGGTATTGTTCGTCGAACCTGGAGAATCACGACGTGTTTCAGCACCATTACCTTTCTCATTTCACGCGACATTGTTACATTTCACGCAGCGTTAACTATCCGATAACACAAACCTTCCCCGGATGACGTACGTTCTTCGAAAATCAAATCTTCGTAGAAATTAGATCGTCGAAATGCGTCGTCCTATCTCTCGGAAACATGAAATGCACATCTTGGCCGACGGTCTAATTTAGGATTTCTTGTACTTAACCACTACCAGCCAGGCAAACGGGCTTCTCCCCGAAGTGCTTTAGCGTGGCGCAACAGGCTCTCCATTGGTACAACCGTAAATCATAATCACGAACGAACTGGTATAAATTTCAATTGTTGCCAAGTAAAGCGTGGACGTCTTTTTACGTAACTAACTAGCGCAAACGTTTCGGCTTGGGCTCTGAATTACATCTTATTTCCCTTTAGGATTCCGTCAAGCACGACAGCAAAACGACAACAAAGAACTCTTTTGCGACAAATTTTATGTATACTTTCAGTTTCGATAGGAAACCTTTCTAACGTAAGATAGTTTGCACTTTACTACGTTGTACTAAGCTCTTGTTCGTTATGGAACAATCTCGTACCGAAAATCATTTCGTTGGCAAGCTGATTCACGCGATGACATAGAACGATGCGTCACCGAAAGCTCGGAGGTTGGTTTTCTTACGACGATAAATTTCTCTGCAACGCGCTTTAATGCGGTGCGATAGGGTCGTCGACGCTCAGTCGTAAATCGTAATCAGTTTAATGCGGCTTACATGTTAACTGAGAAATAGACCGCAAAGTGTGTGGATATTAGACTTGTGCGGTATTTCGCAGCTCGTTCAGCTTGCTCGAACAGGTATTTCGCGGAACGACCACTTTCGCATAAGTGCGTGAACGAAGCGATGAAAAAACGAAGAAAGGGTCGAAGCTGTGGCAAAAAGAGAAGAAAAATGGATGCACCGATTGATTATCGGGAATAGTATACTATATAGCAATCTCTTACTGTACTAACTGCTCTTATCGTGCCTTTTTTCTTTCCTCTTACTCGAAGTCCTTGTCCTATCAACCAACCACCGTTATTTCTTCTCGATTTTGCCTGCAATCTACGATTCATTATTAATATTGTCGCGATTATAGGCACTTCGGCGTTTCGTTGGGTCGTATTAACCTCTATGCACCTCCAGATCCATGCTTTAGAACTAAATATCGCAAATTAGTTTTGAAAAATCGATCGACTCAGCTATTCTCTTAGTTGCATTAAACTCGTATTAGTCATTTTTATAGCTTCGCATGAATAAGCAATTGAATCGTTAAATGAACTTGTTCTTCTCTATATTCTGCTACTCTGCTGACTTCGCATCCCATTGCAAATTGAATTTACTGCTGATCTACGCTATGTTCTTCACCGATTCTCAAGGGATATAACTCAGTCACCAAGGAAGCTCTTTTCTCTTTCGTTGCATTTTAACGTCCCATTCATACCCAACCACTCGCTCCTTTCTTTTATCCACATTACTGTATCTCGTTTTACTTTTCGCTCTTGCAGTCGTTATTAATTATACGAAACCATGGACGTACAGTTATCTCAACTGTTTAACTGCGTTTTAGTAGCGTATCATGTGAGAATTAGCGAATTCTACGCAACAAGCTCTAGCGCATTCAGTTTTATCGTAATTTCTCTTTATACGGCATTTGGATTCCGGCCAAATCGTTTTTCGCTGCCCGTTCAAACCCTCAGATTCTCTGTTACAATTTTCCTACATTTTATCCTTCTCCTTTCCTGCCTTGATCTCGTTTTTTCCTTAATAGGATTCCTTTTCTTCCTCTTCTTCCGAATTCGAGAATTGTCCGCCTTTAAATCGACTTTCTCTGTCTGCCAGAATTCGATACCTGAACTTACCTCAGTTTTTCATTTTACAGGTAGCCAACCGGATTCAATTCCGACTATTCCCATTTCCTTTCTGCTAACACCCTATTATTACATTAATTGCTATATACATATTAAAATCTTCTCGTTCCCTCTTTCCAAACATCAGATTCTATTCGATGCAGAAACGCGTAAAATGCCGTGATCCCTTTTTATCATCGTAGGTGCTGTTAATGAATTTACTTTTCTCCTACTTTTATTAACTGACGGCGTTGCCAAAAGCATTTTCCTTGACCTGCAACTTAATGCTATTGACTCGGTAACTGGTGCAATGAGAAACGTTTATGGGGGACGTGTATGAAATTAGAGGATTATTTGGCGCCAGAATAAAGAGCCGCGAAAATAGAGCAGAAAGGCAACCGCGTAGAACCAGAACTCAATTTCATACAATACATTTTTCTCGATAGAATCCAACAATTTATGATAAAATCGTAGAGATTGCGCAACAACGTTATAGCATTTTCGTTTACGGAATTTTGTAATCGATACGAAGAACTGGAAAGTCAAATTTCTTCGTAGGTACATAAGTGGAGTAAGTCAAAATGTTGCAACGGGCGGGACACGTAATCCACTATTTTTCCCAAATGCCTAGAACGGAACTCGAATTATCTCTAAAATTTACCACGCCTGTCCATATTCAGTGACGAAATCTACTTAACCCAATTCGGAACGACCCGCGACGATTTATAGTTCTCATTGATTCTAATAGAGTCGAAATCCATATCGTTTGGTCACATGCGTCACTCAACCATCCACAGCAGTGACTTAATGCGTGAACACGAAATCCGAAGAACCATTTTTCGCGGATTTTACGATTCGATAAAAATGTTCCGAGCGTAGAAATAATATGGCAAAATCTCGTTGGACGACTTTGATCCTCTAATCAGAAGATGATATATCAACGTGATGGATCGTTATAATCTTTCAAGTGATTCTCGTCGCTAGAGTTTTTCTCTTTGCCATTACGATGCAATAAATGAAAATGGACCATTACATTTGTTTGCTTTTAGATTTCATATCCAGGCTGTTTTGCGGAACAAACATTCGGTGGAAAGTAAATCTGATAAACGTGTCGATAACTTACACCTTTCGTTCTTCACGCGCTTCATGCGCCGATATAAATTATAATTATCGTCGGTTATTTAATTGACAATGATTGACGCGAAAGCACGCTGAATAAGCCCGGATCGGAAGAATAATCGGACAAATACGCGTCGTGTTGCGGAATAGAAAACTGGCGGTAGAACTTTATGGCAAAAAATTCGACCGTATAAAATTTCATAGTCAAACATGCAACGAGTTCTTACGGTCTGTATTCTTAGGTGGTTCTTTATCCCTAAAGAAGTGTTGCTTGAAAGGTGTATCAGCACGTTATCTCAATCACGTAAACATACCATTCAATACCGAAATTTGCTGTGTTCGTATTACCATAAAAATTAAATTGGTTAAAGGTCAGACGTGCAAACTTTCGTAATTACCACAGTAGCCCAGTAGTTGGCTAAACGAGCCAATTTAGTAATTAAGCATAATTACATGTTATTTGCAATTTTAACGGAGAACAAGGTCGCGAACTTAAAATGCCCTCCATTATCGAACTAATATTTGCTTTATGCAAGAGCACGATAACGCGAAGGAAAATGTAATCCAAGCGCGTTATCGATCTGTCGGTCAATTCCCCTGCGTTCTGTTCTTTTAATTAACGTTTGCCATTTTAAATGAACCATATCTCGCCGTCTAATTACTTTGCATCATTCTTTTGCCGATACAAGTTTCATCGGTTGTATCGCCTTATCGTCGCTCCAAAGCGGACTGCAATTCTTCTTCGCAAGTAGCGAAATCCGATACGAAACAATCTATAGTTGCGCTAGCACGTTAAGAGCAGTTCGAAAAAGATTTTACGAATGGATTGCTTCGAAACACTTTACGGAGTTTCGAATGGATAGATAGATACGATCGACTACAAAGTAACACGTTTTAACGTAGTTTTGCACATTCCGAAATCCAAACACGAATGATTAGCTTTTTTTCTAGATAGTATAATTTCTTCCAAGGATATGGAGATATTTTATTTGTTTATAGAGATACAAGATCGCCACATTTATATTCACTTTTTCGAGGATATATAAAATGAAGAGACCGAAGGAACTTTATTCGAATAAATTCATACTTTTAAGTGAGACATTTTCTTGAATTAACATATAAGATGATCGCGACACGTTGTATACATATTGGACGGGAAACCACGAAAATTCGATAAGGAAGTCAAAGTAAAGGAGGGACACGTATCCGAAAAACTCTTAAGGTCGCATAATTTATGACTTCTAACGTACGGTGGTGACAGCGGGGAAAAGTTTTCCCATCTTCTGCCTTCGCCTTCTTCCTTTCTTTATTTCTTCGTAACAATACAAATGTCGATCGTAAAAACAATATTCTTATTTTGTTATCTCTCTCATTTCTCGATATTTTCCTCTCTCGCTAATATTTCTCACAATTGCTCGAGACACCTAAGAGTTATTACGTTCTTCTATTTGGTTGTCACGTCCAACTTGTGACTTTTCGCGAAGCAATGAAAACTGATTTCATAAAATAATATACTTTTTCATCTTCTGAAAGTTTCTTTAACATTTATTTGGAACTACAGCATTCGTTAGAAAATTGTTTACTGTTTTCGCTCTAAATTCATGTTTTTTCAGCAACATTCCGTCTCTTTTATACTTTGAACGGTACCGTTTTTACAGAACGATCCGCCAGCTTCGGGCAGCTTTCACTGTTCATCGTTCGATAACAGCTTGCAGGGATAGGCTCTCTTTTCGAGCTGCTCTACTCGAGAAAGAAGCGTTACTTGCTACCAGAAGAGATCCATCATCCTCTTATCCACTCAGCCGCGTAGATATCTTTCCCTTTTTCCGTCTTAATTATAAGTCGTAACGTTCACCTTGAAAGATTGCATTGTTCACTGAAGTTACACAATTTTCATTATACAGTGTTGCGCTATCGCGTCTATATTTTTTTATAACGTACGGATAACGTCGCTTTGACTAGAAGTTACTTAATGACTCGTGTGCATAGCAACACGATGATCAAGCTACTCTAATTGACCGTATTGCCAATAGTTCGATTGGCTGCCCACAAATGTAATCACTATGGAACTAAGGAGTCGTCTATGTATAGATATTCGATTGACGCATACAGAGAGCGTTCCACTACCACCGCTGCAACAAGTTAAGTTAAGCTGTCAAGTTGTTAAGCAAGTTACGTCGTGAAAAAGGAGACATGTTACAGTGTTCGTGGAAGATCGCCTGGCCGTAAATGATCCATTATCACTTATAGTCTTTACCTTTCTTATTCTTGCCCTTGTCCGCTAAAAGCTTTATATTCTAAGAATACATATATTCGATAAAATACTTGGCAAAGACATACACGCACTTCACATTAATGTCTAAGATAAGCGATGAAGGATATGCGCAATCGGTAACGGTATATCGAAGACGAGCACCACTGCTACTATAAACTGATCCTAAGCACGGCGTAAGGGTCGAACAGGATGCTGAACAATGCGCAGAGAAACATAACTTGCATAATATCAGCCAATTTCAGCCTGTTATCCTAGAGAGTAGGTTTCTGTGTTTCTCTGTTTCATCTCTCCTCCGTTCCTCCGAGGTAAGATTTTAGTTGCGTTCAACTGTACAAGTTCAAAATTATAAAACAATACGACGTATCTTTCACTAAAATGTGATAATGTTAGCAATTTTCTAAATAAATATTCGAGATTAAGTAGCAAATCGAACAGGAAAATACCGAACGAAAGAAAATAGATCTCATTCTCGTCTTAATCGTTTATATGCTTTTCTATCATGAACTTCCAGTACCATATTTTTATAGACAGTATTTTTCAATTCGGTTGTTTTCATCGACTGGAAACCAAACATGCTTTTACCTTTTTACCTTCCTCCCTCAACGTAAAATTCTTCGTTGCCATTCTTCTGTTTTCAGTCTCCTCGTCTCGTTCCTATAGCTCGCTTTAGTTTTTGAACATAATTCGTCATCTTAAACCTACTTGTTGGAAATCTTTAGCCTCATCCTCACATGTACTATCGATTCTGTCGCATGTCATTTTTGTTTCACGCTCTTTTGCGTTGCACGCGGTCATTGGAAGGACACTGGAAATGGCGTGAAGCCTTTTAGACTTTTCATACCATCACTCTTGTCATAGACATCAACCGTAACATTTTTCACGTTTCTCACTGCATCGGAGAGCGAAGTGTACATTTTACCCGTTTCAACCGGATCGTCTAAAAGCTGCATGGGGAAAAAGCTACGAGCTCGACATCGTGATACAACTACCAGCATTTCGGCGAATCAACGTTGAAAAGAACACGATACTTCTGCCACTTAGCACACTCGTCGTTTGCACAATTTTTGCGCGAGATATTCAGTTTCTGTTCTATTTACATTGCTCCCGTTTTTACGTCTACGGAAAAGCACTGGCACGGCGTCTCGTTGAGAAGGAAAATATTAACCACGTCCGACGATAAGAATAAAACATGCAAGCAGAGGCGGACGAAAGAAGAAATTCTCGAGTGCGTAGTTACAAAAGTCCCTATTGTCTTGCCCATCTCCTTTTATCCCCGGATATAAATTTCTCCTATTTCTTCTAGTTATTGTTCTCTCTGTCCGTAGAACGTCTTTCACTTTCCACGTTGCGGCAACATATTTAGCTTTTTATCGTTTTAAAAAGCGTTCAAATAAATTTAAGACGTCTAATTTAGCAACGCCGATAATTTTGATCCGCCTTCCTTTCAAAAAGCTCCAGATTTCTTCGCTCGTATGCCATTAGTAATCGCGTGCAAACTTTAAACATCGCTGCGATGAAGGTCGGTTGAAAGATCGGTAGAATGCCGAGGCGGAAGTAACATGGCTCTTCTGGTGACCCACGAAAACGGCTATCGGTTTAATTGCATCTCGAGGGAGCAATTACGCTGCCCAATTTGGAAGGTACTTCGAAATGTAATTGCCAACGGAAGTAAACGCTACCAAATTTTCCTATTTTAAAAGCGATACCCTTATCGCTCATGGTTTTCGGATTTTCAATGACTTCCAGAGGCTACGCCATTGCCTCGCTGTTTCTAATACGTCGAATTTCTTAAATACGTGGAAATAAGATAAATGAATTGGCTCCGACTAGACTATCCATCCTGGATTCTCTGAAGGAGAGAGCATGAAAACAGGAAAGTAGTCATTAATTTTCTGTTTCAGTTCGACTAGCGGCTAACCTGTTTTCCAGCAAATCTACCAGCGAACTTCCTAGATCGCTGCTTTTCATCGTCGTGCTTCTCGCTCGTCCCCAATTCCCATGATTTAAATTCGTGAAAAGTAGCGGCATGGCGGCAGCGTTGAAGCACGTGTGCACTCGTGACGTCGTGACCACCACCCCAGTAATTATCACAGGAAAATTGAATGTTCTTGTATGCAATCCCTACTCTCTGCTCGCCTATTTCCGTGGGAAGATTAACTTTCCGATTTCTAGAGCCTGGGTAACATAGTCCATCTTGTCAAAATCGACGCGAAAAGAGGAAGAGAAGCGGAGCCACGGAACGGAACCAGCAACCCAGTAAGATTAATGGCCATGCCTGTTACCCAGAGGCAGTGATTAGAAGCCAATTAAGAGCCTTTATCCCGCCTCGCTTCGACGCTCCTTACCTACCTAAAGTCTATTCTACGGAAAATATCCGATGGTGTAGCATACCGTTAAACGAACTCCTTAAATTACGCTTCTCGTTTTGTTTACGACTCGCGATAACATTAACGATATTCCAAAGGAGAAGGTGATTTAATTTCGAATCGTTTAAACGTGGACACCGAGCCGCGATAGGATAATCCGGAAACCTGGTACCGTAGAAATTTCGCTTGGCTCGATAATATTGTTTACGCTATGGCAATTTCGTTCGCGTATAACGAATACGATTTTACCGTAATTCGCATTGGTGCGGAAAACGTGTCCTGTCAGTGTTATTAAAGCTTGTTGCGGAAAATGAAAAATTGACGCAAAACTAATTACATACTTGCTAGTGCATTCGACAGTGTAATTCTTGGCCGGTGGAATTTTTCGCACGTTGTTTCTGCAATTTCGTTATATCACAAGCTCGGCCAGTAGTCTGCTTTAATTTTAAACTAAATGCACGAGCTTCATGAAAATCAAATTACACGCTTGCGGAGTGTAGAAGCATTTATACTAGAGTTTTATGATGAAATATCGTTAATTAAAAAAGCGGCCAAGTCAAAGGAACGAGCCAAAGAATCGTGTTTCGCGGGTTAGAACTTTAATCGGCGATAAATTTGCTGCGACGATTACGTCCATGAAACCCCGAGATTAACGTGTACATTTCCTGGATATGAAGCGGGGGTATTGTCATTCGTAATTCATTACGCGCACAGACATTACAGGCTTTGTTTAAGAACAAGAGCAAGAGAACATTTCAAACTTCTGACTTCTTCCTGGAAAGGATCGCGTATAGCTCGAGTCACGGTAAAAACACGCGTTTTATTCAAGACGAAACAATTTCTCAATTTCAATACGCGAACGAGTTTGAAATTTTACCTTTCGACACAGTAAGAGATTAAAATGCGAGACTTATAACTATTGTTCAAATACCGAGTGAATTCTTAACGTTTGTGTACGACTGAAGGAATTGAGCGACGTCGATGTAAAAAACTTAGCGAATTTTCACGAAGCTCAGGTATGCGAGCATCATCGTCGCCACGTGGATCTCTGGATATTTATTACAAGGCAAAGCGAGAAAAGCACGGAGTTTTCTTAAAATCATTTTCATCTTAACGTAATACGTTTATGTCGTCCATGTGTTACTTCGCGCGACGTCTTTCTTCTTTATCACTTTTAATGGAACTTGGCGTTGTCGTTTAGAGGACGCTTCATTAGAAACGTTTAATTAAATTCGAGGCTTTAGTACGCCCGTAACTTCTGCTATCTAAATATTACAGACGATGCAAATATTTAATGCTTAATCGTAGTAACTACAAGTACACATAACCCAGCGAGCATTAAAAATGAAAGACGAGTGCCGTTACTTAGGAGGCCAACGATATAAATCCAGCGTATTATTTTTTCAAACGAATATAGCTGGTGAATGTTTAATATCAGCGCAGTTCCTATCTTAAATAAATAAATAAACGTGTGTGAATTTCGGTATGCAGAATGTGATAAATTGGAATATAAAACTCCACATGTATGGACCAGCGACGGGTCGTTCCATCCGGCTTTCCCCCTGCATTAGGAAGGTTTGCTGGCAGATAAAGTATCGATCGAGCCGCTTAGTAAAATTGAAGTGGAGCCTAATCATCGAGTTACAATGGTATTCCAGGCAAATGGAACGAAACGGTTGGGAATTTATAGAAGTAAAAACAATTCGAACGGTTCTGCCGAGCATGAACGCGAATGAATAAATTCCAAGTTCAGGCTGAAAGCGTAGATCGAAACGAAGCATCGTTGACGTTAATTTACTCGAATTGCTCGAATAGGACTGTAATTTTCTATTTAGAAGCTGCTAGTGCGTTTAAGTGCCGCCGTTGGATTTACTGCTACTACACTTACTCTTGCCCACGCGACCGCAGAAAATTGCACGAGTAATTCCGTTTATCGCGCGCCCCGTAATTTATTTTTCAACCGTCCCAGCATAAACCTTTCACCTATGAATGCGTTAAAATTTTACGCGTGGTAATACCCTCGTGCTCGACTCAGGCTCGATCCTTATCATCCCTATTCTCATTCTCGGTCGTAACCCTAATTGGAATTACAAAGGATCGCTTGGTAGACCGAACGCAAATCTTTTTCTTTAACATATTCCAATTCTATTCCTCCCGAGAGCGAGAAACGCAGAGCAAACCGGTCTAACAAAGTTACGGCCGGAATCGAGGCTTGAAATCAGAAATCAATCTCGAGGTGTTCGCCGGCTGATTTTCGCTTCAAATGGTGTTTTCCAACGCGATATCCGAAAGGGTTAAGCGGTAGCTATATAAGAAGAGCACGCATGATAAAAATCCAATCGCGAGTGAGTTTTTCTATTCGTCGCGTATCAAGAGTATCGCTGCCGCTAATCTACGGGAACATTAATCTTGAGGTCAACGCGCATATCGTCTCGTGCCAGGTTAACATCAGTCAGAGTTAAGACAACGTCTCGACTACGAAATCAGAGAAGATCGATCGAAGCACAGGTAGCGCGTGAAACGTTCGTAGATATGCTCTCTAAGTTTTCCTGATGGCAAAGCAAATAAGAGAAGCGCGCGAAATCGTGGCTTTTGCCTGTTTAAATGCCAAGAGGGACCGATTCCTCTCTTCTTGTTTGGATATCGCTTGAAACTTGTCGTTCCAGCGAAAGTTTCCATCGCTTCGTCGCCTCGTTGCTGGTATACGTTGAGAAGCTGCACGCCACGAATAAAAGAAATTGTACGAGGACGGCGTCTGCTTCGACGTCATTTGGCGAGTTGAAAATTGAGAGGTTTCGAACTATTAAAAAGAATCCCCCCTTCCGTCACGTCTCGACTTTTTCATTCTCCCACGTCGTCGCGAGCATTGTTTCAGGCGCTTTAATCAAAATCCATTTTTAATTACACACACACACACACACACACACACACACACACACACACTCTGTCTCTTTCTGTGTATACATACATATATATATATATATATATATATATGTACATTATATTTAACAGATACTTATTATTCGATAACATCGAAGAAAAATTCACTATGACTAAAAATTTTCTCAGTTTTACGTCAAACCGACATTTTCTCCTGGGAAACATGCTAGATATCGAATCACCGTTAATTAAACGTCGGTACGTGTTTCAAACTCGTAAAACGAGATTACACTTTATCCATATGAGTAACGCTTCGTTGATAATGGATTGATTCGCAGTATTCTAATTGTGAAAATTATTCACCGTTTCAACATCGCACTATTCCAACCGTAAACGATCAATTTCATTTTCTCACTTCCATTCGATCTCACCAACAAACACACTTCGCTAGCATCAAAGCTTTCGTTCCCGACTCATTACCTCAATTGGAATATCGACGAAGATACGATCATATTGTGAAGTATCAAATAAATTGATTCGCGATAATACTTACATTGTCACGTTACTATCAGCTCTGTTTGTATAGCTGATGCTTTAACAAATTGCTATTATCGCTTGTTCGGACATCAGTCAGGTTACTGGAAAATAGCTATCCACTGAAATGAGATCGATCTCGAAAGGATTGCTCCTACTGTAACGACAGATAAAGAAGGCCTTAACTTACAGCTACAAAGAGGTTGAGCTTATCGCGGTTTCTCTTTCCTAAACGAAAGTCAAAGGAAATTGGAAAAAATGAAAGCCTTCTATTCTGGTACACCGTAATAATTTACGGTCGAATATCTTTTGAATATTTATGTCAATTACATACACGCTGAAAATTTCATCCAAATCGGTTAACGTTGCTACGAGCTACAGACGTTTAAGAATGGCGAAGATCAGGGTTTTTACGTTTTTGATACCTGTCGCTCGTTTTCGCATCAACCGATTTCAATAAAATCTTCGACATATATATATATATATATAACCGATATAAATGTTCAAAATGTGTTGTTTAAACTTTCACTACAAACTAAGACGAAAAAGTCGAGAAATGCGAAATTTACTTTTTGCCTCGCGATTCCGACCAATTGCAATTTTTGCTAAAATTTTTTTTACACGTCACTCAGCGAACTATTTCCCTTCTAACTCCTAAACAGAACCGCTGTTGTTTGGACCAATTTTAAAAAAGTTATTCGGTTTCAAAACGTGTTGCAATAGTTTTAAAAGTCACTCTATGTACATGGTTATTGATATTAACAAACAAGCTGGCTTGTGATGTTTACGAAGAAGAGTATGTTGTTTGATGATATAAAATACCGAAATTGGTAAAATTCGTTCAACGGTGTGATCGATCCAATCCAATAAATTTTAATGGAGAGTAGTAAAGTCCTTGTAAAGAAAGACAAATTCGATATGGAGAATTATGCGGCTTCGAACGATTGTTTTTCGCCGACTTTTATTTTCACTCGCTCGTCCAATATACAGCAACATGATTCTTGTGTAAGAGTAAACGAATGGTACCAGGTACGA
The DNA here is from genome assembly GCA_014737475.1 of Bombus confusus. Taxonomy (NCBI): domain Eukaryota; kingdom Metazoa; phylum Arthropoda; class Insecta; order Hymenoptera; family Apidae; genus Bombus; species Bombus confusus. The sequence continues at coordinate 2,936,101 of JACXIV010000041.1, forward strand.
TGCCGAACGGTCGTACGTGCAAAATCAAACTATTCGCTCAATTTCGAGTCTTGTGTTACGCTCACTGGTTTTTCCATTCCCGGTGTCCTCGTATTTTCTTTCTACCGCCATCGCCATCGCCACAGTCAAATTCGGAACACGCTTGGTGCACTTACCGTTCCAAAAATTCCTCATGTATACGGAAGAAAATCTGCATGAGTTCAGTTTACTCGTAAAATCGTATAGGTATTTTTATATTCTGGTATCGCTAGCTTTGCAAGATTTCGTGCGTCATGTTTCAGCAAGTTTCACCTAACGTTCACCGACATTTAAATGATCGTAGAAGATCGTAACGCTTTTTATATGAAGTCTATTTCGGGTGACAAATCGCTCAGAGTTACCCATTGACTTCTTTTTCGTTTCGAGCGAATGTAAGCCCGTTAACGATTTGATTTTCATAGAACTCACAGATTTCGTCTCTCGGTACAAAGTCAACAGTTTGTCTCGTTTTAAATGTTTTCGATGAAAGCGCGTCGATTTATTAAGACCGCAACATCGTTCGTCACGTTCGCAACATTACAAATCACGGAGCAACACGCTTCCATTCGTCCCATTTTCCCCGATGCTTCATATTTCATCGTGTTGCTGCAGACCGAACGACATTCACCATCCCTCCACACCAGTATATTTCAGTTACCGAAGAAGGATTTGTATCTTGTCAGGTTTATTCGCCTCTTCATGGTCGACCTTTTGCTACAAAACGACACGAGCTCGATGGCAATTTTCATGATCTCGCTTCAGCCTGTAAAATTGAAAAGCTGAAACGATCTTTCGTATTGCTAGAATATCCACGGCGCTAAAACATTTTCCATACACGTCGAAACGTTTAGTGTACCTCGGTATTTATTTCAAGTAAATCTTGAAAATGGCTCGCGCCGGCGGGCATGGAAAATTTTAGTAATTTCAACGATCTATAAAGAGAATTTTAAAGAAATTTTTAGTAATATGTACATACGAGGCAGCGTTACGTATAGCGCGTAAAAGGTGCTAGGCGTAACAAAAAAAAAAATCAAATACATGGTATATTTCAATGGTACCAGAGAGAAAGTATACCACATGTGCCAGAAAGAAATTATAACAAAACAACAACGAGTAAATGTACAAAATAGGAAATGTAGGAATAAATGTTCGTTTCTGCAAAAACACCATGTTTCTTTACGTTTAGCAATTCGCAAGAAAGTAATTAGCTTAAATGTTCGAAAACGCATAAATAACGAGGAGAATTTTTCTGGATAAATTTTTAGCGGATAAAGCGTTTTCGAAGAAACAGGTAATCTTTGAAAATGCTATTGCAAAGTTGATCGGAAACTAAAGCGGTCGCCCATAAACTGTCTGCCACCTTAGTAGCACAAGCCACTCGCTTCAAGGTAAAATACTTCGAAATACTTTTCAAGGAACTAAAGAAGAAGAAAAAAAGAAGAAAATGAAAAAATGCGAGTGCACAGGCCGATCGAAGACTGAAACTCCGTTGGTTAAGGGCGAGTTACCGGCGAGACGAATGCGGAAAGCAGCCCAAGATATTGGGTTCTCTGTCAATTTCTCCACGCGAATGCAACTATGTAGAAATTCGACTAGAGAACATGCGATCTCTCAAATATTTAGATTTCAAGATTTACGAAGGAAGCAGTATCTGTAACGCATATCTATATAAAAAGAACCGAGGAATTCGAGACGTACAACATCAAAATCTGAATTAAGTCAAACACATAGCTAAGTAACGCAACCGAACTTTATGTAAATCAAGTTCGGTTTGTGGACTCCGCAAACTTTGTAACGAATCGCGATTGCCGGCAATAACCATAATTGCGTCTTGCATTGTTCATGCCAATCGCGCTACGGTCACCGTATTTTAGCCCCTTTCGTAAATTATTTCCTCTCGTTCCGTTTACGAAACTCGCCACGATCGCAAGCTCGCGCCATATATATTCGGGATCGATTACATCTACGTTAGCGTTGCTAAAGCTCGCAATTGGAAAACAGTCGGGCATGCTCGTGATCATAAACGTACGAGGTGGGTTTACCAACTATAAAATGGTAAACATTAATTTCTCACATTGTTTTTCCGAATTATTTGAACCGAAAAGTCTACTGACCCGCGATAAAAGCATTCAAATGCGCTGGCAACTGGAAAAGCCTTCCTCCTTGTCGAGAGATTGAACTTAACCAAATGCGAAATGTAAATCTTTCATGCGTTTTAAGAAACGTGTTGATAAATCTTTAAATGTTTCTCAGTTGTCTACTTCTTTGTTTTCACACAGGCAAAATATTTCACAAAAGTACGGTCCTTTTATTTTAAACGTTACGTCTTACCGTCATTTTGGTACGAACGTGTTACACGTAACAATGCACGTAGTTTAACAAATTATATACCCCGTGTAACTTTGATCGTCGAAACTCGTTCTTTTAACTTCTCAAGATGCAATATTTGGCGAGAATTTGAGCTCCTCGTCTATAAAGAGAAATATGCGGCGTAAGTGATTGCGAATGATGGAACTTTTTATTATAGCGTTGCAAGTCTTATCTAGTAACTGTATAACGTTTAGTAATTGCCATAGAAATAAGGAATAATTAACGATGCAAAAAATATACTACCGAGGATTGAATGTAAGCGCAACAAGTGCAACGTTTTTCTCGGCAAAACATTTACGAGTGGCTGTTCAGGCTCAGCCTGAAGTAGGCTTTCGTCTTCTTTCCTAACAAATTAGGACGAAAGTGCTTTTTCCTAATGCGTGTTTCTTCGATACTCGAAAAAATATAATGCAGACACTCGAAATAGTAATAACTCTGAATCTCACCGTGAAACAATCTACTAAACTACGTATCTGCCTTTTTATTATTTACGATCGAGTAGTAAACTAATATCTAATTTCGACAAAATACAATGCAATATCGAGCTTTACGTCAGTCGCATAAAAGATGCAGAGCATTTTCAATGATATTTTTAGGAACGACCTTTAAATATCTGGCTGTATATCCTGCGGCTATCAGACTATATAGCGAAACGACCTGCGTTTCGCTTTAATGGTCAATTGCTAGCTTAACTGGATAGTTTTTATACACGGTCGTTGAAAATTTAACATCGACGAAATTCCGTCGAAATTTATGCAGGGTATTACGCTCATCGAATTTATCCGTAGATAGTCCAATTTTCAAAACTACACGACAAATACACGGGGAAAATCGAAAATCGAAGTAACAAAGTTCGAGCGATGGTACCTATACTTTAAAAATAAAATTCTTTCATTCGAGAGGGATGTGCGGCAAATAATCTCGTAGCAAAGATAACGAAGGCGCAGACCAGGTCGGGCTGACTTGTTAAGAGAGATATTATTCCACTTTCTAGCAATTCCAATTCGTATTCCGGTTTCAACGACAAAGAAAAATGAAGAAGAAAGACTAGGTATTATGCTGCTAGAAAATGTATGATGTTCCTACATATTTTAAACCTTAATACAATTTCCAGAATTGGGAAGAATTGTGCATTCCTTTTTAAATTAGAATTATAAAGTTTGAATGCTTTTACTTGAATTCGTAGAGTATGTAAATGTTTATGAGGCATAATCCCGATAACAGTTTCATAGCGCAATTACAAAACTTGCTAAGTAAACGTTCTCTTGTATCAGTAAAAGTTTTGTAACTTTCCGGTAATAAGCTGTGACGATGACTGATCCGGTTTGTGCCTCTATAGAGTCGTAGCTTCTAAAATATTACATCGATGTTAAGTTCGCGAATAATTTTTCCAAAAGCATTTGCCTCGTCGTTAACACTCGGTAATTAACTTGTCGCTGCCATTAACCGTTCGGATAAGTCGTAAGTTAGCAACGCTCGGTCCCTGATTATAGTTCTGAAACTAATTGGCTATCGTTTTGTCCATATTGCCATGATTATTATTAGTTCGTAATTTGCGACGCGGTGTGATCAACCATCGTCATTTGAGATATTAATGACCACCATATTAATGAGATATTTCGCACGTATCACCGTAAACGATGAATCGAAGATCGAACTAAACCTCTGATAACTGAACTTTGTAAATCAAGCTTCTGTAAACGCAAATGCCTGGCAAACGTTACGACGGTGATAAACGAAATGAATGCGACTTGAAATACGACGTCGTCCAACCCTCTGCTTGCTTACGTGAAACTGTAAAGATCCGCGTCGCTGTTGTACCCGATTAACCGGGGAAAGTAGTTATTATTCACACCGTGTGCAATAGCGCGCAAGTGCGAGTATTGCACGTTCACGCTTATATCATAAAGCAAAATCTGCTTTGCGTCTTCGTTATATGACATCTTTCGCCGTGTAAAAAGGTTTCTCGTTTCAATCTTTTTACGTACGTACCGTTTGTATCAGAGGACCGTAAATTTGTTGGTCTCGGTTGGAGAGGTTAAAAAAAAAAAAAACTCGGCTGAAATATCTCTGCATCGCGTTGTTACGTCAGTTTTCATTTCACGATAACTTAAACCCATTATTTTTAATGGCCGCTAGTACAAACGAACACGTTTGGTTACCATGCATACACGAATAGCTTACAAGAACTTTGCGATACATTACACACGCGGTTTTTCTATTTTCAAATGCAATCGAAACTTTCACGTTGCCACGGTTTATTCGACACCGTACTCGCGGAACGCGCAGTTCCTGCTCCCTTTCCTATTTCCGAGGATCGAACAGCTTCGAATTTCCTTCCATAACATTTTTCTCCGTTTTCCAATCTCTTTCAGCCCTCGAGAGCGTTATTTTTCGAGGCATTGCTGCGCATAAAAGACCTTTCGAGCTTTCGCGAGTACGTTCACAGACGATGAAACAAGGGACCGCAGACGACTCTGCCTTTCGATCGGCCCGTTTAGAAAGGCAACGTTCAATCGTCTGCACAGGTGATCGATAAACGGTACCCGATAGCGCAACATGGCGTCGAATTATAGTCAGGTACTATACACATTTCTCGGTTAAACAATCTCCTGTTACAATCATAGCAAAGTAATAGCCGATCGCGTAATGCCACGCAAGATTTCACATGGATAATTAGGAGATAGCGAACGTAATCGCCAAGGCACCTATTACGTATCTCCCTCCTTCTGTAGTTATCTTGAACTAATGCATCCGTTCTATGCCTTTAACGATATCACGCTACTTTAGACATTTTATCTTTCTTATTCTGAAATTTGCTTCATGCACGCTACAGATCTCCTCTCTTTCCAACAAGCAAGTTAAAAACACGAAAACTTGTTTTAGAGAGCGAAGGCGCGCGGACAATAGATTGCGAATTGCACGAGCCACGACATACCGAGTGATATTACATTGAAAATAGAAAAATAGGGAAATCGTAAAGGGGGTTGGAAGGTAGAAAGTGTGGGTTGGGTAAAGAGAAAAGATGGTCAAGAGATTCAACGTCCGAGAAGGAGGGAGCAAGCTCGAAAACATGACCGTAATTACTGGACCTTTTGTTCCGTGGCTGGAGAATCCGGACTCTTGAAAATAGCACCGTAAATCCTGTTCCTGATCCTGCGATATTCATTCTTCTCGAACCAATCGGTTTACCTGGGCTAACATACATCTCTCGCAGACTGCAAGCAACAATATGGAAACGAACAAGTTCCTAATAAACAATAAATAATACTAAAATAACAAATAATACTAGAATAATAAATATTAGTAGAATTCACTCACCGCGTATCGTAGTACCTAACTATTTTTATACAAATTTTTTCAAATGGCTAACATTACTAGCTATGAATTTTGTCGTTTTAATCTCCAAGGTCTTGTAAGTAATATAACAACGATATCCACGACGATATCCACGACGATTCGTGTGATATAGAAATCGCGCCATAGAAAGTCTATCGTCTAACTTCTGCGAGAAATTTTGCAGGCTGTCAACTGAAGTACGCAATCTACCATATAACCAAATGTATAATGTAATAATACCATGTGTGTTAAGTAGACAAAATTAAATAAATAAAACAAGGTGTCAAAAATAATGTTCTCGACGCTAAAATTTAGGGGATTTTAGCGAAGGAAAACTTAGCGGATCTAAATTTAGGGAAAAATTATATTCAGTTCGACGAAACAAAACAGGAAGGAAAGGATTAAGCGATTAAAATTCAGACCAAGTCTACAGCAGTAAACTATCCGTTGAAGGAGTCTGTTTTACTTAGAAGTGCCCTAGGATTCCACTAATGGCAACTGTAACGCACCGTTTGTCTGAGAGTATATACCATGACATTTAGATGTTTTGAAAGGAAGATGGGATACATTACCGCTTAAATATAGAGCGGAAGTGGCAGACTTTTATGCTTTGCATAGCTGATAACAGCTAAAATCAACATGAGGCTGCTCCTTAATAGCGGCTGATTGTATAACGACTTATTCTACTTGACGAAGCGGGATATCGCCTTCATGGGACTTAGCTAAAGCCAGGCTACGAATTCTGCGTATTACAAAAACGAAATTTCATCGAAATTCGTAGTTACAAGACAGAGATAATATAGAAATAACGACATTATTCTTCAAGCAATCGAAATACCATCGTTAAAAATACTACTTCCAAGGCTTCAAGGCTGATCTCGAAACTCACAAAAGTCTCTAAGCAACGTACGATGTTTCGAATGAGAAGGAATTAATTAGGACGACATTTTGGGTTTTATTCTTTGACGGGGAAACAAATCCACGCATTTGCGCTGAAAAATAACGAGCAAATACTGCGTGTCTCGTAATTATTTCAGGACTGCTTTCGAAACCATCGCAATAGTAACTGTCAGCGAATATGGTAAATTACACAAATAAATAATTATCACAAGTACAAGAAACATATTTGGACATAGATCGTTCAAAGTCAAATTTTTTACGCTACAAAATTGTTACACACGCCAGTTTTATCGCGCAAGTGCAGCGTACTGATAATACGTCGTGGTACGGGGGTCTATTTAAATCTTATAGCTGTACTTTCATTTTTACACGCTGGCGGAAAATTCACTGGAAACCCTGAAGGGACATTAAATAAGCTCATCAAGGTGTCTTCCTGAAGTCACGCCTCAAGAGACACCAGAAGGCATACCATTACGAGTAATTAATATGATTGAATTACCGACAGAGTTGAGAGAACGAGTGAACTTAGCAGAAACCGCACGAAAAGTGGTTTTACTTCGACTTAAAAAATGTTCAACAATATGTGTGTCTTCTTTCCATCTTCGTATCTACTACATATGCGCGTCCACGATTGAAATGTTCAAGTCCAATTTCGTTATCGATCCTCGTAATAAAAACGAGCGGCGAACGTGGGTCAAAATTAAGTTAGAAAATTCCGCTTCGACGCTTGCCGACGATCATCGCACCATTTCTGGTCGTACAATTTCTTTCGTTTCTCCAATATTTTACATATATTCCGTTTTTACATTTCCACCAACGTCGAACCGTTGTCCGTCACAATTCTCCCGATAACATTGAAATTCCCGTTAAATGCCATCCGTTTGAATAATACGTCCAATATTCGATAATTACCTGCTGTTACAGTTTCATTCTGAAAGTAATTAATTTTACGGTGAGATAGAAATTCTTTAAGCAAATTCTAGAAATTTCTTCTCTGAATGTATCTTCCTTGTTGTATAACGAGCATGCAGCCAATGTTAAAAATATTTCGCTCCAATTTTCCAGACAGTTTTATCGCTCCGTTATTTCGTGTAGTATTTAAGACGTGAAATTCCAATACCTTATACGCGACTGACGGATTGCTCTCACGGTAAATACTCTTTAAAGATACTTACTACAGCGTTCGTGAATTTCGTTTTCCGGTTGGTTCGTTTTCCACGAGTTTACGAAACGAGTAATAAGAAACACCGCTTTATTCGCAGAAGAATATGTAATCACCACTCTTTCGATCTACACTGCAACTTCTATGGCGAGTGGATTCGTAATAATTCAAAGAATTTTCGAGATTCAAGTTTAACGATATTCACCTGGGATATATCGGACGAAGAATCAAAGAAGGTCCGACAACTTGCTCGAATGACACCTGGTCGTTTATGCGCATACAAATGTGTATACTTTGTAAACTATCTATGCAAGCTTTGTCGACCGTGTATCCTTCCTGTATCTGCCCCTCGCTGAAAAGACAGTCCTTCGATGCAAATAAATTCGAGCCATCCTTCAACCGACTAGAAATCGAAATACCCGCGAAGAAGAAGCGGCGGCGAAGCTGGAACAATAAGTTCCATTTCTTTTTCTATCGCATCTCGATCGACTTGGCTCCTCTTTTTACTGCGAAACCTTTTTATAAGAAGTCACCTGATAAAAGTGGCTCTTATCGAAGGGCGAGGAAACGAGGACGGAGCAATTGGGACTTCTTCAAGGGCTTGCAACTCGCTTATGCTATGGCGAAAAAAGCGGTAGTCACCGGTGGGGATTCGCTCGGGCATCTACTTCAAAGCGTTAAAATTACTGCCTCGCAACTTTTATCTTAAAATCGGCAATACCGTTGGCCAATGTCTCTCCATTGGGGGGCAACGATGAATGTGAATTCAAAGCGATAAAAAAGGAAATTTCTTTGGCGCATCGCAGACTAAAACTTTTGAAACGGTCGTCAAAAGCAGCCGGTCGAATACCAGTATTGGAAGGTAACATTAAATTTCACTCTGCACGCGCCAATCCAATTTCGGTGAAAATTTCTGAACTTTCCTCCGTGACCGTAGCGAGTTTCAGCCCTTTCGATGTTGCCTCTGTCTCGTACCAACGTTCTATCGCGCTCTAACGATATCCTCGTTGATTTTGTTAAACCAGTTATTTATCAGAGAAATCCGCGAGATTCGATATTCTTGTTGATAGCATTCGAAGCATACAATTCCATCGGGCGCAAAATAGTTGGCGAACGAGCGCGTATAACTTTAAAGGAATGTGATTTTGAACGTATGAACTATTGACTCGATTTTCACGAACTAGTGCTCTCGCTTCTCCTTCTATAGAGGAAAATACGGTGAAAATTGTTGGGCGTGACCGACACAAAATTCGATGCTCTAAAGAATATTTAAAATAGCGCTGCAGTAGGTGACGTTAATGATCAACGTGGTCTGATCAAAGATCAATGGGTCAGGGTCTTTCGATGTGCTTTAAGAATTTTAAGGTTAGGCGAAAACACCACGGAATGCATAATGAATAACGTATATAATGAAACTGAGTGAGCGTTATATCGACAACGAGATATTCTTGGGTTTACGAGCTTGCAAATATCGACTAGTTTATTCGCGGTCTAGAATTTCAATGTAATACACGATAGAAGCAAAATACAATACACTTTAAAGTTAAACTGCGGAACGCTCGCAAACGTAATTTGAATGAAATTCGATTCGCAGCAAGATAATTGCGTCGAAATTAACCGAGGATATAGGAAAACGCGTGGAATTCACGCGAGAATGTTGTCAATTGGTATGTTAGGTCTGACGTCGAACATCAAGTTTCGTTAGATTGCATCTATCGCTTGTACGAATCTCATTTCCGATACGAAACACGTTCACGTTGTGCATGACACTCGATGCACGAGATGCAATCGATACGTGCCAGCTCAAGGAAACAGATTTCGCCCGACTATTAATTAACGTTGCTCACGCTAACCTAAACGTCCATACCAGTCAAGTTCTTCCTAAAAAAAAAAAAAAAAAAAAAAAGAGAAAAAATAGAACGACAAGTTACGCGAAGAAAACTTCTAACAGAAGCAGATGGAGAAGAGAAACGGGATCGCGTGATCGCTAACCTCCTGGCATCAACTCGGCAAACTGCTCGTTTTATCGAAAAGTTCGCGAGACTAGTAGTGTCGTTTTAAAGTGAAAACGTCGCGACGTCGACCTTCGACATTAGCCGAGCCTTGTACTAATTCGCTGTTGATCAACTAGCTATTGTTCTTTCCAACTAGCAAGCGAACGAATCAAACTTTTACGAATTAATATCTTTCTGTGTGTATACATGTGTACGTAATTATCACGCACGGGAAATAGAAACAACGAAACATCAGTGATTCGTTCGATTTTGATCGTCGTCCTTCTGACTTCTCTTATTTTCGCATTGAAATAGTCGATACACGCAGATGCATCCAGTTACTAGTGAACCGTGAAACAGCTTTAACAGTAACGTCACTATGCAAAATAGAAGATTATTGTTTCGAGGTAGTAGGGTTCGTAGAACCGAAATTAACTCAACGAGGGTGGAAAACAGAAACGAACGAAGAAAATACGCTTCGAACTAGCGACTTCCAAACGCTAAAGGATTTTCTGGCTAATGTATCGTATTTCCTAGAGCGGAAGTTCCCCTGTCCCTTTCTCGTTTCCTCTGACTCGTTCGCGCAAAGCAGCTGCATTCTCGAGGGCTAACGAAATTCCTCGAGCTTCTGAAATTCTTGTATAAGAAAGACACCCTTTGGGAAGGCTGGCTACTCGCTTTCGGCAGATACCTTATGAAAGCTCCAAACATCCCTCCTGGCAACCTCGCAAAATCCTTTTGATCCCGTAGGCGGAACATCCATCAACAGGTGAACGAGTCGGTCGACGAACAAATATACTATACATATACATATTCGCTTCGTTGTACAAGTAAATTGATGGAAAGAGATAGCGTAGTGGGAAAGGGGAAAACCAGACAGAAAGATGAACACGCGATGGTCATTAGGTATTATTTTTGACGTTGTCGCGAAAATACAACGGACACGATCAACGCTTATAGCTTGTGTACTCTTCAACCGTAGTACTAGTACTTCTGGTTACCCATCAGTCTGTGAATCGCGTGACGTTTTTCACTACAGCTGGTACCGCGCTCGAGCGCTTATCGATTCTCTCCAGGCTTCACGTTAAGAAGCTAGATGAATGTACATTAATTATAGGTTCTGCAAATTACACTTTAGTTTCTCCTTCTAATTGTACAATAAACTCTTGGACGAGACATTTCATCCAGGATAAGATATTCTATGAATTTATTATGTGAGAAGGCAAGGAAAAGCAGAGAACAAACTTTACGAACTGTGAAGCGTGTAATTTATTTTACACCGTGTACTCGTCGAATTATTATTTGGTTTAAGTTAAATACTTCTCCGACTGTTGCCGGTTTACGTACAAATAATCTCGAGTAAGCGCTTTATGTATTACAATGTAATTACTTCTTTGCCGCATAATATTTCCTCTCGACTATTCTCGATCCGACGATGGCAAAAATTTTCTCATAGCGAAACAGTGTGAAGCTGGCCTTTCATAACGCGTAACGAACCGCAGCATGAAAGTCACTCGAATTTCGCGATCCCTTGGGATCTTCAACTTTTCTGCCAGAACCCTCACGCGGCTAAGACTGCGATCCAAGCACCACCTACCAACCGGAGATTTATGAAATACAAGCGATTTCCTCTAAAACGTTTTGAAACGTGAGTGGCATACGTACTATTGGAACAATCTCGCAATTTCGCTACACCTTCACATACCTTCCCGACGTACCTCCAATTTCTTCGTATGCGCCTAACGCTTCCTACTAGCCACTCTGTTGCAGATGTTTCTGTCCTTAATCACGCTAACGTCATCACGCGAATGATCGCTAGATTTCGCGCGTAAACGACGAGCCAAATCATCCTCCTCTCCATCACGCATCCAAAAATCTGGAGATACAGGTTCCAGCTTAAACGCTGTTCGTCGAAGAGGGTAAATCTTCCACACGATGGCGAAAAACCAGCGAGAGCGGGAATTTCAAATGTAATTAAGTTGCATATTTTCACACGTTCCATGCAAGATACGATCTTCCCGCTGTACGAATGAAACATAATAAAAAGTAGAGTGGAACGAAATAAATTCAAATTCTATCTCGTTGCCCGACGAACCATAAGAGACCGCGTACGGTACTTTTACGGCAAATATGTTCTTGCTGTACTACAGGAGCAATCCATCTTAAAGCAGAAAATTCGGCAACATCTCCGAACGAATAAATACCGAGTGACTTTTTAACATAATTTACCTTGTTTTGTCAAAAATGTTTGCTCGGATATCGTCGAGAAACTCGATCGCGAATATCGTAGCAAGCAGGTATAGGATAGTCATGAATTTTGTTGATTTACGCGAGGTACCACAACCCGAAGGGTATCACGTCGTCCGTGATACGTAAAGCTATCTTTCATATCTCATTCTACCGCCCCTCCCCCTAGCTTATTCTCACTAAGATTACAAACATTCAATATTGATTCCCCAGTCATTCTCTGAAATATGCTTCCATCTCACAGCTGGGTCCTATCAAATTTTCGATAAAGTGCATCGAGGCATAGATACTCGATATGGGATTAAAGTTTGTTCTTTTCTTTTCTCTCTCTCTCTGTTTTTTTTTTTTTTTGTATTTCCATCGAAAAAAATTCTCTTCGTTATCTTTTACCTACTAAATTAACGATAACGAAATCTGATACAGTATAAACTGTTGCGAATCGCGGTTACCATTTAATCGACTGCATTTGTCTGGCGTACTTTCAAGTAAACGAGCATTCGTGTCCCGTGGTTTTCCGTCTGTCACATTTCGAAGTTTGTTCCGACCTCATCACCGAGTCCTATTTAGTACGCGGATATTCCTGATTTTAGCTAACGCCGTACTAGCTTGTGGCCAGAAGGATTAATGAACATTAAGGTAGCCACGGTAGTTATTATCCTAAAAGTCTGCAACTCGCATTACATCGCAGTTATCGCAATGACCATTATGAATCATTAAGCGTAAATGTTATAAAATGATATCGAACGTATCGAATAGACCGCCACATTTTTGTCGAGACTCGGAATAAATGAATAAAAAGAACCATACCGGAGCAAATTCCTACAGAGATATTCTATATTCCATTCATATATTAAATAGATATTCTATATTCCATATCGTACTAGATTATTCGTCGTATAAAATACCAAATTTTCCAAAAAGCCAATAAAAAATGCAATATCATCATTGGCTTGCAAGCGAACAGAATTCTGCATAAATCTGCCAACACTTACACACGTAAGCGAAGAGCAAATACGAAGCAATGCTTGCGCGGCGTGCCTACATCGATATCGAGTTTCGGTCGTTCATTTTCTATTTTCCAGCATAGCGGTTTATCGGGCAGGAACAGAGAAGTATTAGTTACCACAAGCTCGAGCTATCAGATGAAATTTAGCTCTCCCGCCGCTTCGAGGAGGTGGGTGATTAAATCGCTGTGGATCGCGCGAATTCCAAGCGCGGCATAGTCGACAAGTTTTCTGAAAGATCGTTTCGAATAAACGTGGTTGAGAAATCAAACCGGCCAGCAGCATAGAAAAACGGCGGACAGTGCGATGGAATAACGAATAGCAGCAGCCTGGAAGTAGGGCGCTCGTTTTTACGGGAACACCATTGTCTGTTTCGGCCAAGTGTGCTTCGTTAAATACCGCTAGATGAGAATATATTTCGCTGCACACGATACGAAGGAAAGTAGAAATCGTATTTTGACGATTGTTTTCGAGCAAACTAGAAACGTTAATTATACGACTCTGACTTATTTGTTTCTTCGTGAAACAGCGTCTTGGAATCGCGATTTTTAATCGCAAAACTCATGCGATAAAAACGATGGCGACAACGCGACAACATCGCATCGTTGAACCCGATCGATTTCTATATGTACGTTTTTATCGATTAACCTTGGAATTCACTGTACACAGACGACAGTCGTAATTAAAAGTTATCTTAGTAGCAATGAATGAACAGAGGGAGTTTTGACAATAATATTTCAGAGTCCGCTCTGACCCAGTTCTCCTATGCTACGCGATCCAATGGCCTGAGTACATCGTTATCGTTGTCTTTAACTTGGACAGCGGCCAAAATGTAGCGCAAAACATTCTATTGGATATTTCATCTCTACTTAGCGGCGTCGGCTCCGATTTGCAATATTCGAATGGAAAGATTCTCCCGACTCTTATCTACGATCCAGAAACGATCCGAGAGTTCCGTTTCCTGCTAAACAACTACGGAATCACAGTTTCGGAAATAAATATCTCAGGTACGTTTGTCGCTGACACAAGTTTCAAAGATACGCGCTCACCAAGTTGTTTGAAGAAAGTCGCTACGAAAAGAAATCGGGCTTGTCATTCAGTGATAAAGGACAAGTTTCGCAAGAAGTGGGAATTGGCGCGCGATATAAATTGAAGTCTAAAATACTCGCTATGAGAGGCTGCTATACCTACAAATTCTCCGTGCGAACAAACGTGTGGCGAACTATCGAGTAAACATCAAAGTGGAAACAGACTGCAAAAGAACCGAAACAGAAGCAAAATACTTAAAAATGACGTGTCAACAGAATGCGATGTAAGATTTGAGAGAACTGAAAAGCAACGAAAAGTACAAGTTGAGAGAACTGAAAAGCCACGTCGGGTCCAAGTTGAATCAAAGGGAACGAGAACGACACGACCGCTCACAGCGAAATAGAGAAGTTCGTGAGACGATTAACACGTGTGACATAGCCTTTCGATCGGACAAAGATGTTAAGAAGAGCGATATTTTCCATCTTTTGTTCATCATTCTATAGTAATTTTGAGTGACTTTTTTTTAGCTCATAACGTATATATTTTTCTACGGAAGAATAAATAGAAACGAAAAAGAGGAAGAGGACTTACACAACCAACGAGAACTAATTCTGTGCATCCACGCTATTATTTTCATACAAAAGGAACAGACAGAATTCATTGTGCATGGTATTAAATAAATCGATGTCATTAATTGTAGATACGAAGAAAAATATTTAAGGAACAAACCACGTTGTTGCTTTCTTGCTGATTTGGTTAAGTGGAACGCAGCCCGCTAATGCTATTCATCTTAATTATAACAATCTACTATAAAAAATGAACGAGTCTAAAGCGAATATAAATCCTAGAATTACTGGTGTTAGAAAAGTTTTAGCAAACTGTTTATTTTCATAGCAGTCATCGATAAAGAAAAAGCGCGATCCGTCGTGCAAAGTTTCTAACTGATGGAACAGAGGAAACTTTCGCGAAGGAAACTAAGACGATCATAAAACATTTCTTTCGCCCAAGTTGAATATCTCTCATTAACAAGCTGCATTCTGAACATGTACAACCATTTACGAGTTTTCACGACCATTCGTAAAAAAAACGTTTTTCTGAAACGTAAAACGTAAAAAAACATTTAAAACGTAAAATGTAAAAAGACTGTAAAGAATTTGCAAAAAGTATTATCAGATCGAGCAGTAGTCAAGTAATACTGTTATATACGTTTACGATATTACGGTTGAGCAAACTTCGCTCGATTAACGCAGTCCTAGATGCAACGTAGTTGTGTAACGGTAACTTCATTTGATCGCAATAAATTTGTCCACCTTACTACACATAAGTACGACGACTGGATTGCCATGCCGTTTAAACTATTTGATCATAAACGATTCACAGTTACAATGCCGAAATTACAACAGCTCGCAGGTGTGCTCGTAATCATGACCAAACAATCTCGCATTTGCCGAGAGACCTATAACGTCTGTAATAGATTCCTGCTAGCAGCTTTGATTACTGGTGCCACCCTATTACGTTCTCGGTCGTTGCACGCTAAACCTCTCTTCCTGTATAGTCAGTCAACATACAAATCTTCGCTTCAACAGCGTTCCCATTACGTAAAAAAAACTATGTCAACAACTTTTATCGGTAAGCTGATCTACGCTATTTTATAGCAATTAATTATAGACATTACAGAAAATCGATTAATTTACGAACATTTCTGCAACAAAGTAATAAGCACGCTGGTGCCACGCAAATGAGAATCTATACATTAACCCTGCAAAGAATAGAACCTCGAATATTTAAGATATTAATATTCTCTCTGTTGTGAAGAATACGTAAAATACCTACATACACCTATGACATGTATGATATATTTTATTCTCCTTACACTTTCCTTCTTTCCTCCTCTTCTACTAGAATTTTTATCCTTAACACGTTTATAAATTTATTTTAAGCAGTTCACAATTTTCAGCACTTATCAATTTGTCCGCGTGTATGGAAATATTTTACATATGAGAAATATCTATACAGGTATCATTTATTTGTAATTCGAATTCGATGTTTCTGGTACAACGTTCGAACATATAATATTTCTGTGTAAATGAATTCCAATCTATACTCTATATGGGCACAATTTGATGTTATCGTCCAAGAAGCAACTACCGAATTGTACTTGATGTAGAGGAACGGACAATAGTAATCGATTTCGGGGAAACGTGAGCCTGGTGGCCTTTCGTTCCAACATCGAGTCAAATAATTTACGATCAATCAAGAAACCAGATTCGTAGCGAACTCCATAAGAAAAGTCTGTCCCTTCGATCGATTTTATGCCGGAACATTTAGTTGGCCAAATATTACGACGCAACGATTTCCTCGACGTTCGACGGCTCGGCTCGATAACATCCCAGAAATTGAGACGCTGACTGAAATGGATTAAGTTTGCACCAGGCCGTAAGCGTCTTTTACTCTGAACGTAGTTGGAAGTTGAAATGGTCGTGTTTTAAATTTCTGCTAACGATGTCGATAAACATTATACTTGCTCGCTTCTTGAACGAGGCTTTACGGTATGGTTCGCTTCAATTTCAGTATTTTTCACTTTAAAATTCGATACCAATCGAAAAGTCATTAGGGGGAAAAGCTGGTATTACGCAACGCGGGTCGAAATCGAAACCGACGTAGCTTCTTTGGTCGTATGATCAATAAGTTTCATTGAAATACGACAGCGAATATACGAATAATAATTAATCCGTCTAAGAAACGTAACAATTCGAAGCGCGCTTACAAAGCCTTTGATCGATCTAGTCGTAGAAATAAGACCGTACCGCTAACAGATCTTCGTTCTGCATAAGACACACCTTTTCCCTTCAATGAGAGAGGCAAATGCGATTCTAAATGCGACGAGGAAATTTTCTGGGAAATTACTCGCTCCGCAGGCGCTTCGTCGATTGAGAGCGAGATCGTTCATGGGGAGATTGACGAATAGACGTACTGTAATTGTGCAGGAATACTTGCAGAAATACTTAAGATAGGAAAAACGTTCGTATCCATCCCACCATCGGTACCTTCTATTTCCTCTCTATAGAACTTTGCTACATCAAACCTTAATTAAGACCAATTAGAATCGTAAGATTGTCGCTGACATGTTGTTTCTATCTTTGTAGATCGATCTAATTTCTTCCATAAGGAATCACGTCGCAACAACGATGATCTCGTATAATTGAACAATTATGTGTAAATTTTACGACAGCTTGTTACCGTAAAATCAAAGGAAACACCGATGTTATAGAATTAACGTAAAATTTCGCTTTTGTGTGAAACAGTTTGGTTCTATGAAAATATTTTTCTATCGGTGCCTCTATAATGAATGTTAATGTTTCGTTGCAACGCGTTGCTACATACGCGATTCCCATTTCCTGGTTTTACACCTGCTCTTTGCCTACATCCGTTCCCTGTAGCGTTAATTAGTCTGTGATCTTTTGAAAAAATATGCAGTTCATATACACGATACGCTCAATATCGTCCCTGCCTCGACGCTTTTGAAACAAGCTAACGTTTCCAGAGATTGCGCTTATTCGTACGTAATACATCAATCGATAGACGCGCGTGCAACTACCATAAAATAACTATCTCACAGTTGATTAGAGACTAAGTGTATAACCGTCGAGAACAAACAACTTTTTAATCGATATGCCTTGCTTTCCTAAACATGCTTTATCAGTTAAATTATTAATACTTACGGAGGCTCTTAAGAAAGTCGTACATAATCTTACGGGCGAAGTTTCGATTTATTTGATTAAAAAATACTTCGGTTTAAATTATTTAAATCGTCAGTCGTACGTTTCTACATCGTAAAACGCGATCGTATTCGCGTGATTTCCTAACGTCACGTCTGACCTTAGACGGACTTAGTCTACTGAGATCGAGTCGGGAGCGTAAAAGTAGTATCAGTTCGCATTAACAAACATCAATCGCACCATTTTCGTTCGTTGTAATTCTTGTCAGTTTACGGCAATGCCTTTTTATCGCGTTAATCGATGACTTACCGAGAGCGAAGCTATCGATTGAAAAGCCGCCAACTTGATACAACAATAATTTATAAAACTTTCTGCTCAATCAGAACTTTTTAGGTCACGTTATAACGAATACGATCGTCGTGCCACGATCAGGTCGAATTACGGTGACATAGAAGGATGGTGAATCTACGCTCTCTGCTATCCTTCGAGAAAAATAGGATGTCGTCTATTTAACATCTACGAAAGATCCCTCCATTGCTCACGACTCTGGAAACATGGTAAATGGAAGAAATAGATTCTTTGACGAATGATTGGTGGAATTCTGATTGTCGAGGAAGGACTTTATCGCAGTCGCCATCGTAGCGAAGCATTCAATTATGCTGCGAACCTTTGAATAACTTTCTCTTTCTTTCTCTCTTGCGGTACATATCGTACTTTCATTTAAACGTTTCAAGAAAAATATTAATTATCAACAGGACCCGATAAAAGCTTATAAGAAAATGTAACTGAGAGTTACATGAAACAGGACGTTAACGTCTGGTTTAGCATAAGTGGAACGATCACCTCTGTCCTTCTCAGTTATATGTTTCCCAATCTCTTTCTGAATCCGATGACGATGCAGCAATCTGACGTTTGCTTACACAAGAGTAACGGTTTCTTTCACGTCATATCATTTTTTCCTTCCGACGATGTTCAGAAGAACGATCGAGATTTTATCGGCTGACATCTAAACGCATATGAAAAATGGATACTCCAACTACCCAAGGTCGATCTGTTAACTTTATATGTATATTGCCTCTAGCTTTCCAGCACTGGGTGAAAAGTGAATTTCGATACGCTGGATTTTATGGCTTCTTCGGTGGCAAAATTTCTCGTTATGTTCTAATCGATTTACAACAAGCGTAAAAGTACGTGTTCTAGGAAAATCGTGAAACCAATACACTGCCATGCGGGCGATAAACTTATTCGAGCTTGAAGAAATTCATAAGAATGTAAATGCGAGAGAGCTACTGGAATATTCATCCGCAAAATGTTTGCTCGAGGATAGCGAACTATTAAGTTTGTAAGTAATATCTTACGATCGCTCTAAAACACGTACTTCCGTTTCTTATCCGTGCGTTTTTATCGTGGGCCCCGTTGAATTGTGCGCGCTTCGCAATCAATAATTTCTAGTAACCCTTTTGCATTAAAAATTGGTTAAGATTGATCAGCTTGGAGGAATGGAAACAAAAAGAAAGATTTTATTCTTCGCTGATTATACTCCGTAGTATTTGTGTCTGATTTAGAAGGTAATCAAGAAGAGCGTCGAGTGAAAACGGCTTTGAAGTTCGCAACGCTTACCTTTTGCTTCACAGCTATATTTAGCTCAAGAGATCGAGTGCTTAGCGCTTAAACAAACTATCTTAAGGAAGATGAAATACGCTACATTACGCTCAACAACACAATATGACCAACTGTTATATGGGCTGGTGCGCGCTCGCGTCACATTTGTCTCATTCTTGTACGAGATCTGCTTTCAGCGGAAACCATTATACCGGAACGAAGGGATGGAATAAAGGTAGCTGAAAATTATGAACGAGCCGCGAGTGTTTCGAAATTATAGCGGTTACACGGAATATTACGAATCTGTCTCGCGAAGATACGTTAAATATCAACGTATTTCGTAAAACTTTCGACAAACACACATCGCGCTCTGTCAAGAATTTATCGTACCATACGTTTATATACGTGTTCCGTAAATTATTATTTACGTTCGTTCACGGCTTGTGTTTAATTCGTTGATCCTCTATCCAAGCGAGTGAAAATCGGACAGTATTTTTATAAAATCTCGGATACTCGATACATTTGATCTGTGTGAAGTAATTTTCTACCGTGACCAGTTTCATGCACGAACATTCGCCGAAAAATAACAATAACTGCAGTACATTCGTGCCACGAATTTCGTTATCTCAAATTTTTAAATGCCAAACTCTAACGAAATCGCCGGTACTCCAACAGCTTTTTTTCCATTTTACGTACCTACTCGACCTTGACGCGTGACGCGCGTTGACGTTCCACCGAACATCTCTATTCACCCTGTGAAATTTTGTATCGCTCGACGTGCTTGTGTTGCACGTGTTTCGCCACGATCAATCTCGAAATGACGAGAAAGACGATATCTAGGACAATAGCATTCGAATCGAGCCTTTTTTGATCGTTTAGCTGTTAACTTCGTGAAGGGCGATCAACCGGACAAATGAAACTGACTAGGCCAGCGTACATCTACCGGACCATTTATCTTTTTCGTCTTGTTTATAAAACCATTGAAACGGTTGCTTTTATTATACTTCTGTTAGGTTTCCCTTTCGAACGTTTACAATCATATGTGGAGACGCGAGTGATATTGGCGCCGAAAACAATGAGAATGAATCACTTTGAAATTCAGGCGCCATGTTGACGCAAGGGGAAGGAAAGAAACGTTGTAGAGATATGTTGCTTATAGAGAGGGATCGTTCGGAAGAGATAACTCGTGTTTAGACGAGCCGACAAGGCCAAACGATTCCGTGTTCTATTCCCAGAAGAAAAGTGGTCGGTTCCTTCGGCACGAACATTAATATTCATATTAGCGGGACAACGAATGGTTTAACCTCTGTGTACACAGCTCGAATCAAAACTGGGTTGAATCGACTAAGTAATAAGCATGCATGCGATGAAGCGATCTGTGTTATTAACATAGACCTTGTCCCAGCTGGCGATCCACCGTGTTATTCCACTCCGTAAACCGGCTGAGTGGTGAGGCTACCTACGAATCGAGGGATTATGGAGGCAGGCGAAGGAAAACGGATCGAAATTGCTCGTGGTCACGCCAGCACCCACTCGACGCAACCTAATACCGACTGTTCCACCTTTTTAGCCCTGTCCTTTTCTTTTACGCCTTTCATACACCCTTATCCTTTCCAATTTTCTCACCATTTTTGACAATTTTTCGTTCCACCGAGCCCGCTTGTTCTCTGTACGCGGATATTTTACCATAATTCCAATAATTCGTCAAGGATGCTCAATTTCGTCTGTGCACGAGATAGGGCGCGCGGTTTCCAAATCACGTTGATACGTCGGACACTAACGGAGAAAGAACAATAGAGAAATCATCGAAGAAAGGAAATTACGGACGTGCTACGAAGGAGTTCGAAAAGTGTCACACACATACACAGAAGGATCACAAGGACACCCTGCACCTTATAAATTATTGGAATGTCGATATTATCGCGCAAGTAGAGATGCATCAATTAGGAGAAGTAAATGTACAGGAAGGTCGTAAAATGAATTGATTAATTTAGACTTCAATTAATAACCGATATCGTTTCGAACGGCTGCATCTCTCCTGCGATTCGCAAAAACGAGACACGACTATAAATATATTGGCGAGAGTGAACGATTGTTGACCTACATAAATTCGCGAAAAGATCTACGGTGACAGCAGCTGCAGAAAGTAGTAGCGGAGATACTGGAGCAAACTACACAGCTGTTTCTGCTGTGTCCAGAAAAGTGCAATAATAACGGAATAACTTTTGCGTGAACCGGAAATCTCGCGTGGCATACCGACGTGACTGCAAAACACGGCTTGGCTTGTCGTTACAAGGCAATATGCACGTTCAGCACACAGAGTGCACTAAAATGTAACGGTCAAGCTACATTTCCAGAAATAAAAAGCAGATCTATCAAAGCCAGCGTGGTAAATGTATCGAGCTTTCCTCATAGCTGGCCTATTCTTCTACAAATCATTCCGTTACAACGAAACGCTCGACGAACTACGGCGATGATAACAAAGATCGTACGGCATAATGAAGATTAGACATTGAAATTCTAATAAACGAGCAATCTGGATGAGAAATTACACCGATGCGAACGATTATACGTGTGATAACATAGAAAAAGTAAACGAAGAAAATTGCACGAAATAACGTGCATTTCTCTTTATTTACACTTTATTCTCGATCTTCTTGTTAGCCAATAAATCTGTTTCTTTTAGTCAGAAGCGAATCGTGCCGAGAAAATTGAAAAAGGAATTAAAATCTCTCGGCTAAAGAAACAAGCGATAGCCCGTATAACGTCACAGTAAAGACTTAAAAAATTTCTGAAGCTCATAATCCAAGTAACCATAAAAGCTTGGAACTACCAGAGAGCCGATAAAAGCGAATTACCAATCAACGTTAAGTTACGAAGAAGAATATTCTGACCAGATATTCCTTCGAGAATACCTACGTCAAAGCTCCTCTTAAAACCGAAACGGAATTAAGTGGATATTATCAATCTCTTTCGAGAAAGATCTCCACGATATGATGAAACACGTAGTTTTTCCCTCGTTGGCCTGCGCGTTACCTTATTATCTTCTTTTCTTCAAATTGAACGCCAGTATTTAACAAGATTGTACATCACGAACGCAGGCTGACAGACAGCACAGTTTCACGACGTTTCGCGAAACTGGGAATTCTAGAACGCGAGTTCGCGCTGCCAACCGATTAAAGTGCTTCGATCGTAGCACGACACTAGAGTCGCGACATTATCGTTGCGACGCATTATAGGTGCGCACACACGCGTCGCTAAACTGTTTAATGTGAAACTCGCGAACGATCATTTAAGCGGTCGACGAGGGATTTTAGTACGCTGCACCGTGTTAATATCCAGCCCGGGACGTCTCGGTCAACCCGATAGAGGTTGGAACATGCCGCTCACTGTATTGGTCAGTTCGACGTGAAAAAAATTATGAAAGAAACGATAAAAATAGAAGGACGAAGACTACGAGAACGAATCTTAAATTCTTCGTTCGGGCGCGACGATAAACGATTATAGATCTTTTGTAGCATATCAAAATCTGTTCGGGTGGGCAACGTAATTGCTTAACACCGACTGAACTTTATCAGATTATTGGAAATTTCCTAGAAGTTAATTCGGTGATAAAACCTTACGTTTTCCATTCTCGAACTCGTCCGATTTGCGTGCCTTAGAATCTTGCGGGAATCATTTTATCCGTAATTAGCTTGTGATACTTTAATTTCCTACGAACGCGACATTTAATTTCGTTATTTCTTTGACGTGCCAACAAATTTAGACACCCTCATGCATATTCCACAAGGTACATCTTTACCGGTCATTAGGTTTCATGTCGGCCGCGTGGAATAAATCGCCCACGTTTCCCTATAAATTAAACTTAAACCCTGTTGCTCTTGCGAAATGTTCATTAGTATAAACGGACGTAAATGTCGCGTGTACGATTGCTACTTTGATCCACGTATGCTTTGTGCGTAAAAAGGATGACTCCTATCGTGTTTACGCGACATAATCTCGTGACAAAATAATTCAAACCGTCGCATCGCGCTGCGTCGGGGCGCGTACGTATCACGCACTTTATAGAAGAAAGAAAAATTTGCCAGATTAGTAACGACTCAAATATCAGACGCAAAGTCATTCTAAATTATTGCTACTGTGTAGCTTGCTAATGCGCGCTGATTACAGAAGCAAATATGCAACAGCGAATCACGTAATAACTTGTAAATGCGTAAATGCCGCGTTGCAATTATAGAACAATCCTTGATTATACATACAATGTTGTACAATTAATTAAATTACCGATTACCAATACACGTTTCGTTGACGAAAATACTGCAATAATCAGACGTAACTTTGAACAAAAATATATTCCAATTTTTCCAGAAACTATTTCGAACGATTCGACACGACGAACGTTCGGTTAAAACGAGGACAACGGAATATCGACGATTTTCAGTCGAAAATCCAACTCTTATATATTGATAGCATTTTTACAACCCTATGCAATTCATAATTTCTATTCGTTCTGGAAAAGGGTTCGGAACCTACCTCCATCTCGACTCTCGTAAAATTATCATCTTCTATATATATATCACGAAATATTGCTTATCGAGTTGCAGAAATATAGAAAAGTCTCTCATGGAAGGAACGTAAATTTTCTGCAATTAGCTTTGCGTGTTAAGGTAAAAACATATTCGTTACGGTAATTATTCAGGGAAATATAAATTTTGCGCATTTAATGGTGTTGCAAAATGAAATTATAATACCTTAACGCCAGAGAGTTTTATCCTTTAAATTAATAAGAACAAATGGGATCGTAAAATGTATATAGGTCCTAAATCGTCCTGTAATGAAACAAGATAAATCCGTCAGAAATTTATTTCGCGTAAGATTGAAATTTATTCCAGAACGTAAATAAAACGGCAGTTAAATAAATACTGCACGCGTAAAAGAATGCTTTCGCTGGCAGCGCTCGTTTGACATCCGCACTATGACACGGTAGGAGCATTTCGAACGGAAGTAGGTCATCGCTATCACGGAATTCAGGAGCTGTCACTTGAAGAATTACTCAAATTGCTTTAATTAACTAATCCTATTTCATTTTGGTTGATTGGTATACGTATCCGAACTGCGGAACCATCGGGATTCGAACAAAATCATCGTTTGTTCGGCAAATAGAGATCTATGAAAATTCAGTTTGCCGATGCAAGAATAGCAATGCTAACTGATTTCCAATGAATTGCTTTAATTAAACCAGGTTATAAACATCGCGGTAATGCGATAGCAAAACGATCGGACTGACGATACGAGGAATATACCGATTTGCCAGTTATAAATGTCACCATGCACTTGCAAACGAGTCAGTGAAAAAGGCATCGTTGTCTCTTATAAGCCGGAGCTAAAGCCTGAGCGAATTTCAAAATGTTTATATTTCGAATTAACATTCGTTTCTAGCACGTCGGAATAATAGCCGACGCGATAATTATTTTTATGGGGATAAAGGGTAAGGTTCGAAGCGTAATTTAATGAATTCTTTTAATTCGTCGCCATCCGTTTTAAAAGCCACTGTAATAGGTGGAAGAGAAAGCAGACTCACCAAAACGTAGACAGCAAAGGGCATGACGAGCACAGCAACGAGCAGATCAGCGACGGCCAGGCTCACGATGAAATAATTCGTGACCGTCTGTAAAGCTCTTTCTCGAACTACGGCGAGGATAACCAATACGTTGCCGAATAGCGTTAAACAAGGCACGATCACCAAGATCAGAGCCCACCAGCTGTTGGCATTCGTCTTTTCATCGACGTCTGCTGCCGACCCGCACTCTCCGGCTCTAACGACACCAGCTGCAGTGCCCGCGACTATCGACGACGTGCAATTCACGCTTCCGTTCAGGTTCAGGTTAGCGCCTCCATCGTAATAGGCCGTCAAATTAACGAAAGCGCTGTAATTCAATCGATTGATGTAATCGTTTAAGTCTTCGAAGACGAACAGGTCCGATATGCCGGTGTAATTGTCGGAACTAGGCGGCGACGGTGATACTGACGAAAAGAAGGACGAAGACACACTGAACAAGGAACCGGAAGGCGTCGCACCTATCGTTGTCGAATCATTAAACCAACCTAATTTGATGCCACTGGTTGACGCATCTTCTTCGCTTCTTGAGAAAACGTCGTTTAAGACAGTTTCGTCGTGTATGGTGACGGTGTCGTTGGTCGCGTTACCGGAAAACAGATCGGTTAGTCGTTGCGTATGGTCTAACGACAGATTCCTCACGATGGACTTAACCAGAGGCTGGTCGTTCGTGTTCGTCCCCATTTCAAATTTCTCTACTCGTGAATACTGCACGCCGATGTTGATCACGAGATTTTGAAACGCGTCGGTTCTTTAATTTCGTCTGGCATCCTCGTGACCGTTATCTAAGTGTTCACGGCTAAGCGTTTCGTTTCCCTTACGTTGGTGATGTGCGGCGTTCCACGTGCGATAACATTCTCGATCGTCCGTGCACGCAAGAAACGAGGTGCTGCGTCTGGACTATTCTCTCACCAATCACCACAATCGCCCTAACCTTAGCGGCGTATCATTGAAATCCCTCGTCGAGAATCTCTGTAATAGAAAGAAGAACCACGGTCAGTACGACTTCTTCCCTTGCCTTACGTTTTATGCCTATCCTTACATTGTAAAATAAAAGCGTAATGCCCAGCGTCGTAGTTGCGTGTTAGATAATTCAATCTATTTTCACTCGAGTTTGTACCTTAATTTTATTTCCGCGGTAAAACGCATTGCACGAACGGCACGGAAATAAAGGCGGAAGCAAGATTAAGGAAATTTAATTAAATTGAAACCGTAGACGGTAACTACCGCGATATAATGAATTTCGAAGGACTGCCTCGGAACTGAATAACAGATTAAATATTAATACAGGTCAGATGGTTGCGCAAGTAACGAGAGATCTTCATCTGCTTAACGAAACAGCTAGAAACGAGCAATTTGTGTTTTAGATTTTTCGTTCCGTTCGTTCGGTCGAGCGCGGCCTCGCGTAGTCTCGCAAATGTAAACATATTTATGCGCGTGATTCTTTAAACGTCTAAATCTGCGACGGCACAAAAGAAATATATTTTTATTCCTTTATTGTTAGCATCGAATTATGCGAACTATCTTTGAGAAAGTTTGTCTATCTTCTTTTTTTTTCTCTCTTAAAACGGGGACGAAAAAGATCCATGAATCAGATAGGACTGGTCCGTTCGAAACGAATGTCGCGACGCAATCTCAAAATTAAAAGAAAACTCTGGACTTCTCTCAAGCGGCTGGCCTGGCTTAGTTTTTGCAGAGGAACGATCGTCTCTTACGGGGTAGAAGGAATCGAAGGCACGCACGTAGCAGGGGTGAATTGACAGATGGACAGACATTATAGTGTTTCTCTTGCCTTCCGACGTGAACGGCGTGAAAGGGGGAAAGAGGAGAGATCCTTTCGAGCCGCTCGAAGCCGGCAGCCAAGGGAACTCGAAGGACCCTCTTAAGGACAGAAATCATCTCCTTATCTCTTAGGGCCTACCATTTCCCTGTTCTACATACACTAAGCAAGCCGAGTCAAGTATATCGGAGGTCGCTATATTTTGAACTGTAAATCGCTGGAAAAGAATATGCCTGCATGTATTTTCATCCTTTTCTACTTAAGCACGCTTTCTATTCTGGACACGCGTCCCTTAAATTTACGTGTCGGTTGCTTATTCGTGTGTCTTTCCATTCTGAAAGGAAAATGTACCACGGAGAATGTTGCTATTCCACACGTTGGTGCTAAATGTCAGGAAAATAACGACGTCGATTAAAACAAGTACCACGGTGAGAAGTTTCATGCAAAATTTTATGCGAAATTTTATAGGAAATGTCATTTCCGTATATCGCATTCCGTGTTTTTAATCAACAGAGACAGAAGTAAGTACACAGTATATCATCACAAATTGCCAAGAACAGTGCCACGCAAAAAATTGCCTTCGTTGAGATCGTTATAGGAGGCCGTTATAATCCTTATAATTAATTGCGGCAAAATAATATGCATTTTCTTCAGATGCTGCTCTTTCATCGGGTCGCTAACGACACGGTGATATTTGAATATGTAAATATGCAAAGCAACGTTATAATCCTGAGTGAAGTATATCTACTAACTTGAAATTTCGTTCTCAATGGTAACTGTGTCATTTCCCTCTTGTCTCCTCCCTCTTCCATTCTCTTTCACTGTTTTTCTTTGAATTGTCTATGCAATTATATACATTACTCTTTAATTGCACAGAAATTAGAAGGACTGCAATTTAGTTCCAATTTGTTCTATATACCGAAGCAAACTTGCACAGACAATGGTTAAATATAATATTGTAGATCGATATGGTCAGTCGGGCGACTATATCGTACAATAGTATTGAAAAATCCACCAACGAAAGGATTATTTAACACATCCATAAAACGTTAACACGTTTTAAAGCATTCATTTGTATCGTACGATGCGAAGAATTACACGATGCGT
This sequence comes from Bombus confusus, assembly GCA_014737475.1. Classification (NCBI taxonomy): domain Eukaryota; kingdom Metazoa; phylum Arthropoda; class Insecta; order Hymenoptera; family Apidae; genus Bombus; species Bombus confusus. The sequence goes on from JACXIV010000041.1 coordinate 2,963,989, forward strand.
TCCAATTCTTTCCGATTAAAGTAAAAATATTCGTACACGTGCAAAATCTGATTATATCCAAGGCTTTTGAAGATATTGCGATCGAAGCAACCCGGTTCGCGTGAAAATTACATCAAAAGTAAATGTATAAAATGGCATGATAAAGATGATGGGAATGGAAAGGAAAACAACCTGTTTACGAAGATGTATACTAGATGGAAGCGACATAACACGGTCGCAAATAAAAAGTTTTAAGAAGGAACATCCATCGATGTAGCCGCGCGCGTAGATGTAATTTACATATATCTTGGACTACAGAAATTGTATTTATAAACTTTCTTTAAGCCAATACAGTAGTAAGACCTTAACTTTTGCTTAATAACAATAAGTAACTTTTTGCTTGATAACAATTGCCGCATTAGCGACAATCAAACTGTACTTTTTGATGATTAGAATATGCAGTTTTGAAAAATACAGGTTCTCGTGATATTCGATGATATCCTATAGCCTTGAAAGGAAGAATCGAGAAACTCGCGTCTCCAAAAGTATCTGCGGACCCGTAGAACTTCAGCCTCGGCTAAGTTTTCGATCGTTCGCGCTTAATCGTTTCCAGTTACGTTAAACGCGAACATTTTTTTCTTTTTCTACGTGATTGGTAGAACGTCACGTGTATCGTACAAATTGGAAAATCAACGAAAGCAAACAAGTGTAAAATTCGAGAGACAAGCTAGAATTATGAGGTCACGCCACAAACATTGATCTGACGAATACTCGCGACATAAAACAGAATTTTATGCTTCATCCCCTCGTTCGAACAAAAGCTATATGGAAAAGCCGTGTTATTCGAGCGAACAAATTCGCACGAAGAATCGTCTACCTCGTTAGATATCGTTCAAGAAAGCGAGAGGAACAATTCTACAATTTTCGATAATTTACCAAAATGCTATTCTCAAATACGTTCCACCGGTATATTACGTTTCGTTTTATTTAGGAGAAATATTTCGGACATTAATCTCAACGCTATTTCCACGAATTTTATAAAATTGCAGATGCACAGACAATTGTGCAAAGGTAATCCACTAGCGAGGGAAAGGAACAGTTTCCAACGAAAATATAATACGCAATTCATTCCGGATAGCGAAGGTTTCTGTCTTGCAAGAAATGAAATCGTGACGTTTAAGATTGATTGTTCTTGCAGCATACCTACAACTGCGAGAGAAAGGTACAATTGCGATGCATAAGGAAAAAATGATACCTACGTCGTGGTAATCTTGACTTAGATTAATTAGCGAAATGATAGTATAATTAGTTACATACGATTGACAAGAAATTCCACTAACGCCATGGATGCACCTTTCTCGTCCTAATTCCAGATTCGCAATTACTTAAATGTAAGAAACGTACGAGATATTAAGAGTGTTCGTTCGGATATTCGAGAAATAAAAAGTGCGATGCGTTTAAGGAGGCAATAATTTTCTGAGATATTAAAAACGCGTGATTACGTGAAATGTAGACTGCAACAGGTAATGTATATGTTATTTTGTGCAATTCGATAGCAAAAATAAACTAATCGCGTCATTGCCTGCCGTGGTACATTTACGGCTTGTAGCTCCTTATATGGATCAAGGATGTTAATCTAATTGATATGTCCATAGCTGAAGCAGTAGATTCTTGAAATACTTGGAAAGATTATTAGGATATAATGATATCCTTATCGCGTTAAGTAGTAAAAGCACGCATTAAGGCTGGCAGTAGAATGGATCGTAATAAAGAGCAGCAGAAAATTCGATAGCCATTATTCTTGCGGTTAATCCTATTCCTCGAAATATTCGAAAATAAGCGCTAATTTAAAACGTTCTTAATCCGCGAGATTACAAATGTCTCTTACTTTACTCGTATTATCTAACTTTACCTCTCCATCTGGCTATGAAAATAGCGTTGACGCCGGCGAAATTATAGTAGAAACTACTATCACGTTCGAGTTCGACTTTAAGCAAGTTTAATAACGTCTTCGCTGTTCCGTAATTTTCAAAACTGTACGAAAGAAATAGAACGCGCGATAATCTGAAAATGCATCCGGTCGCCCGTTGAAATTGCGTCTGCGTGAAATTAGTTTAATCGGATTAATATTACGCGAACATTAATTTCGCTGGTTCGTTTATCGCGAACGAGTACGCTTTATAAGGACTCAAATACAAAGAACACCTTCTACGCAAAATTTCGCGTGTGCTCTTAATGCATCGAGTAAAATTTCCGTTTCATATTCCGCGCGCATATCGCGGCGCGTACTTACTTTCCTCTTCGCTGTCATCTCTTATTTATAATTCCTTTAATTCGACCATCTTTCACCCCCGAAACAAGTTTCCTTTCTTCGCTCGCTGTCAAATCGCGTTTTAATTAATAACGAGTAAGATCCACTTAGAAATTTAAATTGCTCGTACCTACACCCTTGACCTACACGTTCAGGCATTTCTCGGTCAAGAGAATCTTAAGTACGAAACTGGAGAAAATTTAGCGACGATTAAACCGTTACTTACCATTGATCACACCTGTGTCACTTTTTCGTCGTCTTAGCAACGTTCATCCATGGCAGTCCGTCCTCTTTGAATTTCTAACGAGTCGATCGACTAACGCAAACATGGTATCGTCATGGTCAGGAGTAGTAAACGTCCTTGCCGATCACAGCGATATACTGCGTGACCGTGTCAAATAAACACGCGGTGTTGTTCAACAGGCAAAAATCCAATGGTTCAAAGCGTGATCTGGTTGCGACGTCGATTCGGTCGTAGAATTTCCTCGTGTTGTCACGCGTTCATCTCCAAGTTCGCCTCGTGCCTTCCCCATATTCTGCGCAAGATCCATGTATCGAGTGTGCCTCTCTGTCCGTGTGTATATATCAGGGGGATGATCCTCGGCACCATAGAATACACGATAGTCGTACTAAGCTCCGCCATTCACCTACCGCTGGTAGATCGATTCAATATTTTGCAACGAGATCAAAAACGTCGCACGGCTTTATATTCGATCTAAAGCGGCGGCATTGTACTGCCTTGGTTTATTACGTTTTCTGCAATGCGAATTCGTGTACGGTAGAAAAATCCTTTTCATCGAACTTCCCGTCGGTCTTGCCACGTTGGTCCTTCTTGGCTTGGATCTGCCGATTAAGCGATCTCCGTTGGTTTAAACGACGATACAAGACATTGCTCTAATCGGCAACGATCCGCTGGTACTGGACCAGTCGATCCTCGACCAACCGAACGTTAAATTTCCCAGCAGGAAATTCAACCCTCTAATGCTGATTGTAGAGAATCCTTCGGTCAAACGGGATCCGTGAACACTCCGAGTGATTTCCATTTGACCACGCACAATCGACAGCAATTACCAGATACTCTTCTTTGCCATCCGCCGCGTCGTTCGATCGTATCGACATCTCGACACACTTCGCACTTTCTACTATCATTGCGATTCTTTTTCCCCCCGCGCTCTATATCCGTTGGAACCAGTTAATCGCGAAACATCGAACTAAACAAATCGAGTAGATTCTCTCACAAACGCACTCTCGCTATTCACACGCGTCAAAGAACGATCGATTCGATTATCAGGTCCACCGAGGAAACTGAAAGGTTCACGGTGAGAACAATTGGAATATCGGCGGGCGTAGCTGTTGGTCGTAACAGATCACGACGAAGGAGGATACCGCTGAGATACCTGTGGATTCCTCCGTGCCTGGGATCAACGATCGCAATCGAAGTGTCATCTTTTATCGTTGGCCCTGAGAAACCAAGGCGGACCACGTTGGCCAAGATCGAACGACGAGGGGTGGCATCGCTGCGGCCGTGATCGTCCTCGTCGTCTTCCTCTTGGTCTTGGTCGCTTATCTGAATCGCCGAGGCAGCACTTTCGAGCCACGTTGTTGAACGAACGGCGAGCGACTGGCTGTCCGTCCGAGTTTCCACACCGCCTCGAATCCCGAAGCTCGCACGTTCGTGTTAGATCGGGGAGGGAGCAACGATGGAGGGGGCTGCCCGGCAGCCTATTCCTCTCTCTTCAACCCTACGCGCACACGCTGCTCTCGTCACCAACCCTTAATTCGCAACCCTACCCCACTACCCGTTTTTTCCTTTTCCTCTTCCTTTTCCTTCTTCCACCACTTCTTTTCCCTTTCTGCTTTGCCTCCACCGTCTCTTCCTATTCCTCTGTTTTCGTCACGCTTTTTCCCTTCATCGCAAAGAAGTGTAAAATTTGCTGGATCGGCAACTTCCATACCATTATTAAGTTCCCTTCAGACATAGCCCCTATATATTATCGAAACTTTGCCACCGCTTTTAATTAAAACCGTCACGCTATTGACGAAGATCTGGCGATGATTATCTATCGGTAACGATATAAGCAACATTTTCTACGGACCCCGCCGTTTCCCTTGTCATTCATCGATAAAGTAAATTAAGATGTATGTTCGTGGGATAGCAGAATCTATGAAAGCAGGGAAATTTATAGTTTCTAATCTTGCGTCTGTCGCATCCAGCGAAAAGTAAGAATGATCCCTAAAGTTCGGGTAATCTGTAACTCTTGCAATTGGTCCGGTGTGACACGCTCTAGCACGATACACAATACGCTCTTTCAACCCCCTGTTGAGACAAAAAGTGCTGCTTCTTACACCAATTACCAACTTCGTGATTTATCATCCCCATCGACATCCATACGCTGCGCCGTCGGAGTTTGATCTCTGCGACGAAAGAACTGTTCGTCTGTTAGCCGAGAGAGCTCAGCAAATGTCGCGGCTACGAAGATAGGAAATAACGAGGTAAAGCGATGAAACGAGCATCTCGGGAAACAGACTTCACCGAGGTAGAGTTTTATTCCACGGATGAAGTCGATCTACTTTATTCAGGCTGGTTGTCGGTAGAAAAAGTCTAAAGACACGTCCAGCAGCGAGCTTGTAAAAATGTTCCCCCTGCGCTAAACGTTCGCACGCTGTTGGAAAATTGAATACGAAAAATACGTTGTTCGATCAGCTATCCCAGGTAGATATTACTCGAGAAATTTGCGCGATGATCGTTGTATTTTGACTCTATGATTGAATTCGATCGCATTAGCGAATCTTACAGGTTGCACGAGTGGCCACTCCCACGGCAGGATACGAGCAAACGTTCGATCTACTGGGAATTCGCCACTTAATCCGACATAAGCATTTGGATCGATTGAACGCTATTAAAATTTTATTTGTTCCGCGGCAATGAAAATACGTTGCGTATTATTATCATCGCCAGCGATTATTACTTAGCGATTTATCGGTTATGCGGATGCGGCAGAAATACTCGGAAGTGTATCCAAAAGCATTATTTCGCTTAGTTCGCATTAGTTCCGTGTGCGAAGAAATTCGAATTACAAATTGGACGGAGAGAGTAGGAGTTTTGCAATTACGAGGTTCACTTACGAAGTGTAACGCGATGACGGAACATCATTAAAATTTACATCAACCGAGTTACCTAGATGAACACCTACGTAACAAAGTTGCAAGCTGGCTACAACATATCCTCTGCGAAGTGTTTTAAATTTTCAAAGGATACTTTATTATGCGGTGGCACAAACACGTCAGTCTCGTCCTAAGATAGATGTACCTCTTCGTTAATAAACATCAACCACGGTCATATTTTCATCGCGAAAATGGTCAGTATCCTAACTACGGAATAGATCGACGTTTATTATTTCGCAACACAGTTTCCCCTTAAACGAAACGCGAAACAGCACCGTACGCGTTAGCGTTCATTTCTCAACGTTAATTACAAAAACTGTCGTCGTTCGTTCTCCATAAGTATCGGAAAAATAATTAGGAACGTGTAAGGTTTATCATTGAAGGCGCTGCCGGCAAAACTCGTACTACACTTAGCCAGCGAAACGTGCAATTTTTTTTTTTTTTTTTTTCAAAAACTAATAAAACGTATCCGTCGATCTTTTTGTAATTAAATAAGGGCCGCCGTTCTAGATCCGCCCCTGAATCCGGCAGACCGTACAGTAAATCCACTGGCAAAGTCACGAGTCAACGCGTTCTTCCACGGCAAATTAGGAGCTATGATTACAGCTTCGTGGTATCCTTTCAGCCGTGCCTCATAAAACAGTTTTACAACGTATCCTTGTCGGTGGTTGCGCCCGCTCTTTTCTTTTATGTTGCGATGAAGACGAAAGATCTCCAGTGAACCGCACGTTTTGATGCGACCAAGACATCGAACTTCTGAATGACACGGCCATTCGACTGCGAACCATCACTCCTTTCGATAAGATCCGCTATGGCGATATTTTTCCTATCGTTGAATTTTCTCCTACAAATGCCTACGTTATGTCGAAATTCCTTTCGCAATATCGTTGCATTTATGTTGTTATCGCAATAACGTGTCTGAAACACCTGAATTACCCTAGTACCTATCTCTCTCCGTTTTAAATGAACTTTTGCCTCCGTATCGCATACGTCGACTATCCACTTTCAGCGACAGCGATCAACGCATCTCTGACGACCGGCGGTCCATGCGAACCGTAAGAAGACACCGTACCGAATAACGTTGATACCTTCCGACACCTATAACCGGCATGTTCGTGGATGCAAACTCGTCTGAAATTCAAGAATAGGCAACGTCACTGGCAGGTAGTTGTATAATATATCTATGGATTTTAACTTGGAGAAACATTTGCACGATAACAATTCGACGTAGAGAAACGCAAACGAACTGCGCCGGTAGTTGGTCGATGTCCGCAGATACAAGAGAATCGCTCGCGGGCCAAACGACTGCATCGTTAACTACTGTTATTTCAAACTATCCGTTTCTACCACGAAGCACCAGACAACGGCGCAATCGTTTAAATATTGGTCTGGCGAATATTCGACTGCGATAAAAAAATTCACTTATGTCGCCATTCCAATTACTCTGTGGTATTTCAATTTTTACCGAACATTCGCCCGATCTACGTAATACAAATGAATGATCGATATATAAATCGAAATGGAAAATTGCGTGGCTCAGTGGGAAACAGACACATGCCACGCGTGTATAAATTTTCCTTTTTTTCTTATGCCGTTAATTTTTCCGCAGCGTGGATTGTACATTCTGCTATCTACTAATATAACGACACGTGCGTTTCACCGAGCTCGATCGTATTATACTCTTCACGCGGAGGAAACGCAAACGCGTAATGGAAAAAATGCGTCCATGGTACCCGACCCTTTAGGGACACGTGGCATATCTCACCAGTAGTCTTTATTTACCATCTAAGCATCGTTTAAAATAATTACAATTTCACGTCGCATTTTCTATAAAAATAACTTACCCTTCAACTCGCACTTCCCTGAAATTATAAAACGGCCACGTGTGCCTGTTTTTCACTGGGCTCCTCGATTACAAGCGAGTCGCATCTTGCAGTTTGTTCCCCGCCACATATGTCTTACATTATCTGGAACATTGCCTGGCAGACAGAGATGCCGTAGCTTCCAGGAACATCTTCCAACGAAGAGGATTTTCCTGCACGCGCGGACTCTACGTGCAGATTTCACATGGAGGTTTGCATGCGCGGTTTCTGCACGCGCACAGATTCAAGACAAAGAATAATGCCACGGCATTCTGAGACAGAGCCACGTATTATACCTACTATACCAACCATTCCAACGCTATAAATACATGCCCCGAATCATGGCAAAGGCAGAGTCAAGCATCAAGATAATTGTACGATCGACAATTTTGATATTCTGATCCGTTATTCGCAACGCGCGAACAAGCTATATAGTCGCATCCAAACGTAGTAACAAGCAGGTACATAGTCATTGTCGTAGTACGTGGACTGAGTGTTGAATGAATAAATGTTATTTAGTTTTAATACCCACCCATTCAGAGATCACGTCAATCGTAGTCGAACGTAGTAGATCGTACAATAGAAAGATGAATTTTCGTCGTATGCATCTACGTCGCGCTCTCTGTTTCTCAAAACCTTACGGGATATTCGCGTAGAAGAGGAAAGACGTTTCTTTGTAAGTATTTTTTTCTTACTTGATCCTTTGACTTGTACGAGGTGGCGAATACCTACTTACGAGCCGCTTGGCACGCGATTGCTCTACATTCCTCCCGAATTTCTCCATGTAAGGAGACACGAATAGCATCGGCATCCTCGCTATTTCGAAATGGTCCTTATTGCAACCGGGAAATTTACGAGTGGCTTTACACGACGTAGTTACGTACAAAAGCGAATTACGCTTTTTACCGAAACGTCCAAAAATAACGCGTATTAACAAATATTCTTTTTATGTCTTTGTTCGTGGTGTAATAGTAATAACTGACTTCGATAGTTTCATGCTTCCTCTTCGAAGTCGATGACAATTCTCTGAAGAAATCTGCATATCTCGGGTATTTGGATTGTTACAACAAACGGGCGAGTAAAATGGATGAATCGCTTTAAACCGTACGATGGTAAGCGTTAATCTCTTCCTAAAGTATCCACTATCGAATAATCCGCAATTTATTCCCTCCAACTTGCAATTAATCTGGAAAAATATTCTCGAACGTTTGTTGCTCGTTGATTAGCGGATCTCTACGCCTGACCATGCACCGACTCGTACTACTTGTTATCGATTACTCTTTGAAATGAACTCGTTCTTTTCTTCTCTTCTTTTTCTTTTTTTTTTTTTTTTTTTTTTTTTTTTTTTTTTTTTTTTTTTTTTTAATTTCTTTCACTCCACGAAGAGCTGGGGTAAATTAGAAACGAAAAAGCTTTGGAATATTAATTGCATTTCCTTGATTTTAGCGTTGGAAATCAACCGATTTCCGATAATGCTCCTCAACGCTTCTCAAGTCCGGGAAATGCGAGGATACGAGGGATCGCGTAAAACCGATAATAGCGCACGGCGTTCTTTATGACCGTGAAATTGATCGAAGTTTCAGAGATTTTCAGCTGTCAGGGGGCGAGATTTCCATCTATAAAAAATCTTCATATCACCTTGGAAAACCATTCATCAAAATCCAAAAGTTTTAAAGGGTACGTAACCGCTGAGACCACCGAAAATTCCTCTGCAAATACTTGACAGCAAGTTCTTGGCAGCGAATTCTTGCTATAAGAAAGTTCAGAGTTCCTCGTAATCTGGTTTCACGATACTTGCCGCGAACGAAACGAAAGAACTACGATATTTATCGAAAATATAAGCCACGTATCTCTACGACCTTCTTACTCGTTGCTTCGTAGTCGCGTAATCATGTCGCGTGATTAGAATTTTCCTTTAATCCCTTCTCGAACAACTGATAACTCCCGTAACATGAAAATCGATGATAATGTTGCAGAGAATGTTAAGTGGAATGAACTTAACGTTTCAACTTTGACAAACTCGTACGAGATACGTAGCTATGAGAAATTGTCGACAAAACCTTGGGAAAAAGACCTTTCGTTTAACGCTTTATACCCTCTTCTGGTTGAATCACTTGCGAAAGGATAACGTACGATACGCGATTCGATTGCCGTGGTGATAGCAGCGATCGACGCGTCAATTGATCCCGTAAAACGCTTTATAATCGAGAATAACCACGATTGACGAGCAACGCGTAATGAAAATTTATTAGAACCTTCATATAAATAGTCGTTTCATGACAAGTTAGTGTAGGGTATCGCGTAATCAGATGCAACGTCTCCGCGGTTTTAATTTGACCCAATAAATCCCAACAAAGGCCGTATCTTGACGAGAAAATTACCGTTCGACGCAGAACAAGCACGGATAATATTGATGGACGAAATAATGCAACACAAACGAAACAACCGAGCCTTTAGCAATGAAAATACGATTATCCGTCAACGCTAACAATGACGACACACGTAAAGTAATGAAACGCGTGATGTATACGTAAATAATCCCAACATTCCGATGATTTCGTGCATCGAATCGACGTTATTCCAATCGGATCGCGTTACGTTCGAATATTACCAGTTACCGTTACATCGATCCCGAGCTGTACGTAGCAAACCGTACGACAGACACGGCAGAAAATAAATAATCCACGTTATGGTCAATGCGATTTTCCAGGTGGGAATATTTCTATCTGAAACACGTCGCTTTGACGTCGCGAAAGGTTGCGGATTATATCCAATGATTCGCATCCGAATGGAATGGTTTCAATGGAAAGCGATGCGTATCCGTGAAAGAAACATATACGAAAGAAGGTTTAGAGAAACAACTGAATAGAATATTTTGCCAGGTGGAACACTTGCATGTAAAATATAACAAAAAGAAAAAAAAAAAAGCGAAATAAATCAAACTGATTCGAGCGCGAGAAATCTCGAGTGATTTTCCATGTTACGGGCATATCGGCCAGTCGACGATGACGCTATAACGTGGCCAGGATACGCATTTAAATGTAATCACTGTGACTTCGAAGCAGCGATGAATACGCTTAGATGCGCAATAGGGCTTCTTTAATCTGAGATTGAATACGCGAGGGCGCGAAACGTCGCTTGCGCTCGATCCAGCCGCGTTACGAGAAGCGTGAAACGTCCTTTCAATTTTCTCTTTAACCGCGCGGAAGAATTCCGGGATTAAAGGGAGAGCCCTCTTTTTGCCCATGGATCCGAGTATAAAAGTAGAATCAGCTGAAAACCGCCAACACGCGCCTTGACGTGTTACCAGTCGAACTTTAATGAAATTTACGGATCCGATATTTATGGAGGGCTTCCACGAGAATCGCGCGTCTACTCATTTTACTTTGAAATATTTCCTGTCCAACCGACTAAGCCCGGCTAGCCTGTTATTCATGAATATGCTGATTATCGCGCTTTTCTGAGACGCTAATGGAAGGAAAGCGCATCTTCCTCCACCAGGGTATTATAAGATCTGCCGATAACGTGTTACGACTTACCAAGTACCTTCGACTTACTCCGCGTACTGTTTGCTCGCATAACAAAAGATATCCCATGCATTATATGCTTGCCTTAAGAGTATTATAACTTCCCTAACTATTCCTTATCTATTTAAACAAATTATCGTAATATTCGTAGGAATTTTAATACATTAAATATTGAATAACAATCGAACACACGATCGATTTTATTTGCTTATTTTGTACGAGCGTAATATTAAAGTGGCGATACAAATGTTAGCGTTATAATGTTTATCTCGTACGTGTAAGACACGTTCTTGACTGCTGTTTTATGAATAGCATTTTTATAGATACGTTTAAAAGTCGGTTGATAACGATTTGTTAAGGACAATCGAGCTTACCTACTGCGGAATATCGAGATTCCTACGATTGGTAACACGCTATGGAATCGATAAACGGTAACGTTTCTCCAGCTGAAGGTATCACAGAATACTACAATATCCAGTTCCATGTATTTGAAACGAATAACGTAGGTAACATGTAATATCGAAATACTGCAAAAGTAAATGCATATATCGAAATAACGTAGTTACAGGGCCTCGTCGATCCTGAAAAGGTTTCGTCGATACGTAGATTATGCACAGAACATAAACAAAGAAGCTGACTGTTGAAATATCCACGATCGACTTGCTCATAGAAGCTACAATTTAAAGATAACAAGCAATAGTCGCCGATCCGATGAAAAGTGGCGTGCATAGACCTGACTTTGGTCGTTTACGTGGGAAATGCGATAAAAGAATATTACATACGTTTTGACGCGAAGTATGAAACTTCTGAGTCGCTCCCGCGCTCAGTCGCAAAAAGTGTCAAGAATTTTTGTGAATGTAGCTTTGATATCGTCGAAAATATTTATATTCCATTTTCATAAAACTGTTTTTTACTTATCCGAACTGCGTTACCACAAATCCCGTGACGTGTGACCTGAAATACCGACGATGAAAGAAACCTTTCGTCCAACGATAAAAATCTACAGTACGTTTGACCGATATCGAAGAAGAAAACGTTTTGAAAGTTTAATTAGAGATTGCGGTTTCTTCGTGTTTTAAGCACGAACCTCGCTATATAATGTAATTTGCTCGCGTAAATCTCTCGCAACCAAGTTCCATTTTTCCACGGAATCCTGTAATTGAAAAATCCAAGAGAGACCAGAATCCATCGCGTTCAAGCTTCTCGTCTATCCAAATTACTTTCGCTCAATGTCCCGAGCCAACCTAAGACATAGACGTCCCATTACCTACCAATGACGAAACATTTCACAGGTTACTACTGCCAAGTCGACCAGAATAGCTGTCTCCGTGAAACATGAGATCCGTAGCGGTTACTCCTTCGGAAAATGAGAACGCGAATACCTACATATAACGAACAAACGCATCGAGTGCTTCGAAACCAAATTGAATCGCATTACGTTGCTTCTCTCGTTCCCTTTGTCGGCAAATCCTACGGAGAACACGCTACATCTTCATTTTGTTGCTTACAATTGCCTTTAATTACAAGCCTTGCCTTCGACCATCAGTTTCCAGGAGTTTCCAGGAACAAAATATCAAGCAAGTTAGATGCGAACATTCCCGATACGCCTCTGTCCAGGCGAATCGAGCACAGGTTATTTTCCAAATGTTATTCGATCCTATCTTACCTCCTAATCTTATATAATCGATCTGATTACATTATAATCGATACAATGAATTTGAACTTCAATTTCTTTTAGGAGCCGCCTTTGAATGTCTCTGTCAACGAACGTTGAGTTCTACTTCGTGCGAATGTTTCGCTGTTTCTATCGACAATGGAAATAATTCTGATCTGTTGAAACGTTCGCACGAATCTCGTTCGATCGAGCTAATAATTTCTAATTCTTTCCTTCGTTTGTAGCGAACGTACGTTTCGATCAACAGAATCCTAAGTGCCTAATGAGAATACGTGACAATACCTGAACGCTCGAATCCATGATACATGAAAAAAATACATGAAAATTCTGATTAAAAAATGGCCCTTCATCGCGGTCGTCCTACAAACCTCGTCAACGAAAATGTCACGTATTCTTTCGTGCGTTTTCGAACGAAACAGCTGTCCGATTAGCTTCACGTTTACGCCATTCCTCTGAGAAAGCACAGTATCAACTGTTCAACGCGTTTGGTCGATCCTCCGGCCGATATAATGAAAGATTTCGGTCGTTGGCACGAATACCTATACTTCAAATTTCAAGACGTACGACAGCGGAAGCGTCATTAGTAAGCTATTACGTATGAAATTATTATCGCGTGTGCACGTGTAGCCATCTGATGCAAACGGATAGACGAAAGCGTCGCGAGAACGTAATTTGAGGATTACGCTTGCTCGTATATTATCGCTGAAACAATGGCCGTGTGACGTCGCCATCGTACAATCACGTAGGTAATCCGCAAGGATCTTCCGGAATCCTCCGTCCGACGGTCGTACGCTCCATGTCTTTGCGACCTAAACACCATTGCAGACCGACAGAACTATTTCCTTAAGCTTCCGATATAATGCGCCCTAATCCAAAAGGATTAACTTCCCTAGAATTGGAACAAATTGTTTTCAACGTCGAGGGCCTGCTTCTATACTTACACCACTGCACCGAGGTGAACGAATTTTTATCGATTCTTCTGAGGATTCCGGAGATGTTCGGGCAATTTCAACGAGTCGCCACAGTATGTTGTATTTTCTACCACCTGGGATTAGAGCTTGTCTGATGAAAAAAATGAAAAAAATAAAAAAAATAAAAAGATAAAAAAATAAAAAATAGAAAGATGAAAATATCGCGATAAAAGTACCTCGTTGATGTTTACTCGAGTTCACGATGCGCATAGACGTTCGAAGAATTCAACAGACCGTTGTAAAAAAGAAGAAAACGTACAAGTTTCGGCTTGCTGCGTTACAACGTCCCAATTACGATTTGATAACTTCGTCGCGAGACACGAAAAACTTGCGACTGAAACTTTAAGGTTACGTGTCCGTTCGCTGCAGTTTTTCACACTGTGAACATCGCTCTAAATTTTCACCGAGAAATTATGCAGGCCTGAGGCTGACAGGTAGCGGTTGCTGGAAATCGAAGTTCGCCAGTAAGTTCTCGTCGGTAGTTGACGATTGTTAATGCGACCAACCTACCGCTGCGAACAATGGCGAGTAATTATCATTTATATTACTACTGAGAAAGCCCATTTTATTCGGAAATACCATGAATATTAAACGTACCGTCGGGTCACATCGTGTTACCGATTTCTTAGCTGCGGTTACGAGCACCGCGGCCAGGAGATGTACTTTCCAAACTCGAAACGAAGAAAGGAAACTTACACTTTGACAACTTTTTGACCTCGTCACACGAAATACTTTACTCGCGGCTGATATTAAGCCGAGTGCGAAAATGACTTTCTTTTCCATTGTGTTCGTTGCTTGTTAATTAAATAAGAAGGTCGTCGCGAAAAAGCTACCCTTCGTTACTTCCCGGAAATTCGCACAAAGACGAAGTTTCGCCGAGGAAAAGTGTTGGAAACCAAGTTGTTACAGCTTTCTTTCCGCTTGGATTTCTCTTTCCCTTCGATCAACTTCGACCACTTTCTTTCCTTTTTTCAAGCGCACTTGATTCACCCATTCGATCTCGAAGACGCTAACAATTTCCAGCTCCGCAACTTCCATCGTTTTTGCTTACGCACTCCAGTTACCAAGCAATGGTTTAGCAAATCTCTTGTTACTTGGCAAACGCGAGTCACGGTTGACAAAAATTGATACCGAATGCGCGCGTTATCGGCTACAACCATCCGTGTGTGGGTGTCGTTCATTTTTTAACGACGCTGACAACATCATCGTCGTCATAATTACAGTGGAATGTGCCGCGCGTTAACCTACTTTTTTCCTCGCCTTTCAGCTTCGTTCGCACACGTGTCACCTCTCTTCTTAATTTCGTCAATAAACGAGCAACCGTAGCCTTCCACGGTCGATATCCGAGCAGAGGAACGTGCAATTACGTAATTCCGCCGTTCGACGAAATAATTCACTTTCGATTCGCAGGCAAATCCAGTCTGTCGCAAGGATTATCGAAAATATCGCGGTTGGTGGATGTACGCGTTTTCCATTAGGTTGTCCGGAAAGTTTCCTTCGTTTTATAAGGAAACAACGGATGCACGACGTTTCTTTGTTTCGTATGATTTTATCGAATTACGTATGATAGTAATAATAGAAACGAAACAAAATCGATCACACGTGATTCAGTAAAATAATACGAAACGAAAAACGTCGTGCTCCTGTTGTTTCCTTATAAAACGAAAGAAACTTTCCGGACAACCTAATATACAACATGTTGATAAATTTCGGTAAAAATCGGAAGAAGGGCAAACACGTTGTCGGAATACACGTACCGCGTGCGGTCTTAACGATCGTAGCACGGTCTTAAGGCGTCCTACTGACAAAACCCTGGTGTATTTCTCTGCATTTGCTGTATTTCCAACCGTGAGTCGACTTGGCAGTCCGGTAATGGGGAACATCTTTCAGCATAAAACGGGGCCGCGTTGCATGCTGCTCATTCAGGACAAATATGTCCACGGAACGCCGTCGAGCGTCGCTATTTATGTTACCTTGTTCACAATTGATTTGTTCGTTTGTAACAACAAGGATCTTCTACATTTGTCCGCTTTGTTTCTTCCCCTCTTCTACCGTACCTATATCAATGCCGAGAAGTCGACGACGAAATTGTCCGCGCGTTAAACAGAGCACAATCGTCTTCTGTTTTGTCTTTGATAAAACAATACCGGTATAACTCGAAATAGAAATTTCAAGCGGTCGTATTTCGACGTGGAACGGCGAAAGCAGCTGGAAATTCTGAAACAGATAGTACCGGTAAACTTTGAACAACGATACGTTAAATGGAAGGTGAACTCAATTATCGAAATTGTGCGACGAATACGCAATGAAAATTGCAAGAACGGTTCGAGTAGTAGCAGCCTAATAATTTCCTGTTGTGTACATCTGCGCTTCGACAAAGGTAAACTATTCTCTTTGTGACGTTACAGGCTGTACTTATGAATCTCCGGCAGTTCCATATATTATACAACTGCAGTCTGACGATCGATAACTATGCACGCTGCTTGTGTAACAATAATAACAAAGCGATCGGTTATTCCACAAGCGCACGGCATCTCTTAGCGTGTACGTCTACCTGTGTAAAGCGCAACGTTTAGGGACGCGATGGGTTTCAATTTCGATCGAGCGCGGAAAGACACGGAGGAAAATTCCACTTACAAAATTCGAAAAGTAAATGATTTACGAACGGCCATTTATAGCGGACCCAAGGCGTTCGATAAATTGTTTGTCCGTTTCAGTTGCCGCGGGCATCGTAGCGAACTTTGAAACACCGACGAAAAATGGCAAACTAATCGATCGATGAAACATTTAAAAACAGAGAATTCCCATGAGAACGATGAACTGCATTACAGCGGATGGCACGGGAACTCGTAAAACTAACTGGATGGCTGGCTGGCTGTAGGCGAAAAGTGAAAGCTCGGCAAAAGCTGGCAGTCGAGAAACTATCGCACGGACATCAACGGATGTTCTGTCTGGAATATTGCGTTGCATCCAAGTCTGCTCGAGATACGCCAATAACATTGACGTTCGAAATACCGAATACAGCCAGATTGAACAAAAACGACACGACCAGAACGATGACGAATAGCGTACGTTGAAAATTTAATTGGCCCGTGCGCGATCCTGTCTACGATAACTCAAAAATTGGCGCAATTTACCGCTCCATTCTTCCTCTTCTTTTCTCGTCAGTTCGACGCTTCTCAATTGCGAAGCTACTGTTTCGATCAGCAGGATTTATCGTTCGCTTTACCGCTTTCTTTACTTTTCGACAATGCGTTCTAGTTAAACTTCCCGCGCGTAACATCGCGCATTTAAATGATTCTTTTGCAGGAGAATAGTTCTCATCAAAGACGTGTTACTTCCATTTACGCAGCCTTTCGTGTTCCCAATAAACTGTTGGCTTTGCGAACGCTTTGCGCGTTATAACTTGCCAAAGTAACAGTTTTTCACTTTAATATCTTCTAATATTCATCTTCTATAATATTTACGAGTAATGGAAACGGCGATTAAGAAAGAACGAGGTACATACAGTTAACGCGACGTTTACGCGCGGAAATGTGTACGTGCGCACGATGAAAATATATTTGGTTCGAATAGGACTCGCAAGCAAGGACCGTAATAAAGTACGGACATCGCGACAAAAGCGACGAATTCCGTTCTATTTACAAAGCAATCTGCGAAAGCACCATCAGTTCCATGCTACAGTCATGTAAAACACCGTACAACATCCATTTCAAACACTTTCATGAACTTTCCCACGAGGCTTTCATACTTATCGAATCTACTCATGCTGGTAGCGGAATGTTACCGGTCGGATCAAGCGTACGTTGCATAAAAGAACAAGAGCTGTTAATGGATCCGTCATTCTACAGCGTCGTTGCACGAGTATTCGTATAATTTCATAGGAAATTCCACAACTAATAGTGGAACGTACAAGTGGCGATGTTCATTTCATTCTTGCGATACTTGCTACATATGTATTTTTAATAACTAAGATGAAAGCTGTCGCTTCGAGAAATGAAAATGGAATTTTCGTTGCCTTCCAATTTCGTTGAACGCGAGCAAAACTTTGAAAATTCCAATACCCTTATCTATCTGGTTCGAAAATGAAATCGCTCGTGAATCGCCTTATTTTATTGACCGAAATGTTCTTCGATTGTGCACGGCTTTAGAACGCGATACATTATTTCCGAAGGTATTATCGTATATCGGAACGCATTCGATTATTATTCCAGTCAAATACAATTACAGAATACGTACATTGGACCGTTCCCATTGTTAAAATCGCGTTCTGCGCTGCTAACTTGTTATCATGTCATTTCTTCTCGCCGAGTTAAATAAATTCTAATTGAAATTACTTTGTTCCAGAACGATTATACAAATTGCTTAATTCCTGCAACGGCAGTGTATTCAACATAAACTATCGACACGAACTTTTGTCGTTGTTACTTGACATGTAACTTTGTAAATAACGTAATTATACCGAGAAACGCGAACACGCGCGTAATTTATTATTTGCACGTTTCTCTCCGGAAACGCTTTTTGCATGGAGCAGCGTGCGAAGTTTAACGATATAGCGAAGGGAATAAATTGTAAGAAGTACGTAACAAATAAAACGTAGAACGAAGTTATATAGCGGAATCATAATTATGGAAGGAGAAAGATATCACCAGCACTTTCTCTCTTTTCCTCGCGACCAAGTACCTCCAGTGTAATTTTAATCTCGATCTTGGTCACTTTTTAACATCGACGCACACATTTGAACGCTAATGAACTACATTTTTTTTCGAACTTTTGCATTTCGTCACGCAACTCGCCTAGCGATTTTATCGCTGTTTCAAGCTAGCATCCGCGTTGGTAGAGGCGGCAGGGTTAGATCGTCAGCAACACGAAACTGTTTTGCCAAGATCGACTTTGTTTCGTTCACCAGTTACGTGCATAACGATGTTTATACTTGCAGGAACGTGTGCCTAAGCGTATGCGCAAGACCGTTCTATTTGTCGGGTTTACAGTAAAATCTATCGACACTTCGTCGATGAACGCTTTCCATTAAACGAAGCTAACGTCTACGACTAATCGCAGATAATGATCAAAGTTCTTGTAAAACTACAAACTTGTAAAACTACCTCGTCTGCAGAATATGAATATATACGTTGGATACACTAGCTTGAGAACAATTAGCCAAAGGATAAACGTTTTAATTAGGTGGGATTATTTAGGGTTATTGCCTTAACGCGACGCAATAGCCAAAATGGAGACAAACAGATTACGTTATGATGTGTCGTTTTAGTCCACAACGAATACTCGAAGAATAGAAGAGCACTGTATTCTTGGAATTACCCTATTACCTGTGCATGCTTGCTCAGATGGGAGCACTCCCGCGCTTCTTGTTTGAAGGAATTGCAAACTTTCTCAAACACCTCTAACTCTGTTCTCTGCTACTCTTCGAGCATTCTCTCATTTTCTGTCTCAGTACGCCGCTCTCCCAGTTCCTTTCGTGTTATCTGCGAAGAAAGTTGGGTAAAGCCGAGGCTCCACGGCCGGGACATTCCATCGTCTCTTTTATTTCTTCTCGTCCTCGTTGCGCTTGCGCTTGTGCTTGTGCTATGCATAGCATAACCGGAAACAGCTTACCGTCGATTCGATGCAACGAGTCTTATCGTGGATCAGGGTCTCCGAATTTCATTCGTATTCGAGATATTCAAAGCAACGAATCACCCCACTACATCCACTGTTCTCGTTGTCATCCTTATTACGTTGGAAATTCTGCAAGATTGCATTGCGCGAAACGACGATATCGCGCTACAATTTTTACAAAAATTCTCGTAACCGAATTGGAGTAGAAACAACGAATAAGAAAGGTGAAAATTGAAATTCGATTTTCCAGTAAAAAAAAAAAAAAAAAAAAAAA
>JACXIV010000041.1:2983550-3037597 GCA_014737475.1 Bombus confusus
TGTATCGACGCATTCTCTTGTTATTTGTCGACTGTAGCGTATGTTAGCTGTAGCGTATGTTTATTACAAAGATCGATATGTTCGTTCGCACCGCCAGGGCTGGAAACGATTTCATCGATACAGCAACCCGTCGTTTGTTCTCTGGTGATTTTTATTCCTCCTGTTTCGAAAGAAGGGCTTTCTTCTCGTTCTTCGGTTCGCAAGTAAAGACGTATGAAGCTTCGAACCGGACAAGCGAAGGAAGAATGCTCTTTGTAGAAGTCACTGCGCCGTATCCCTTTATTGCAGTAGTGTTTCAATTTAGCACCCGTTAAAAGAGTTTCGGTGCTTTTATCGCGAAAGTTCTGTGCGGCCAGATAGAAAATAAGAGAAGAAAGCAGGGCCGCGCCGCGCCGGGTCAAACAAAACGAGGTTAAAGGACGGGGGTGGCGGGATCGAAGTCGAACAGGGGGGAAAAAACGATACGCGGTACCCTCCCGTGACGTGGCACAGACTAGGTATCAGGCCGCGTTATATGGGTTACCGCTTGCAACCTAAATCAACTTGCTATCGTGTTAATTGGCCGCGGTATCTTCCAGCGTGGCGCGAATCATCGTCGTCTCCGTCGGCATCGAACGATCTTTGAAAAATTGTCGCGATATCGTATCGTTGAAAAGTTCGCGCGCGTCGATAACAAGGGAAATCGGCGTCCCTGTGAGTAAACGCGAAAGGTTTCACGTTCGATAGTCTTATCGATTAATCGTGTCTAGAACCGCGCTTTTAGAAGCTCGTTTCGCGGCCACAGTAATGTTAGTGGCCGTCGTTATCCAGCCCCTAGCGGATTTCGATATTTCTCCAACCGAATTTGCGGTTGAATTAATCCGTTTTAACAGGATTCCAAGCTAAGATAACGAAGGCTCTCGTAATAACGTTTGCCACTGGCGTGTTAAAGCTCGCGTAAAGTTCGAAGACTTCGAGAGATAGATAACGCGAGGCGAACGTGCACATTTATCGGCCGGAGCTATTCCACAACTTTCCTTCGGAGTTTCGTGAAATAACTTTTCCTTCGCGTCGTTTATTTCACGGTGATCGTGCTACTTTACCTTCAATTTCCTGCCTCATCGTTTACCCATCGAACAACGAAAACAAATGGCAAAGTTGCCTCGACAAAGTTTCTCGGCGTCGTATCGCATCGTGCCTCGATCCAACGAAACACAAAGGACTCGTGAGTAAATTATCGATCGCAGCTTTACGATTAATGTTTTATTGAATGTATAATTAGAGCGTTATATTTACATTGATTCCGTTTATCCCGACATGAACACGCGGCAGCGCGCGGAATCGCGTGAATGTCCGTCACGAATTTCCGATAACGAGTTTATCCGCAGCCTGATCGATCCACTGCACTCCTGATTCTCGTCGGATTCGGACGGCAACGGAGGCTTTCACTTTCCTCGCATTCCGTCTCGATAAATCGCTAACACACACACACATGATATCCAAGATTCGAAAAAGGAGTGGAAGAAGAACGGTTTCCACGTCACGAAACGTAGTGGCGCTTGTTCATCTCGAGTCCACGGTGTCGCTTACATGCTACGTACGTGTATACGTATGTACGTGTACATACACATACATATCCCGCGTGTATAGAAACGTGTATGTATACGAGCTTCTTTATGTATGTGTACATTTACATATGTGTATATATAATGCACGTACGAAGAAAACGGTTCACTCATCGCGCACAATGACAGATACTAGCGAGTAAAAGATCATCCTCGAATCGACAGGTTCCTACCGTCACGCAACAGAATAGAAAAGAGAATAAAAGAGGAACCTTTCGTCGCGTGTCGTTCTATTTCCCAACGTTAAAAGTGAGACACATCTTGCACCACGTACTTTCTATATCAATTCCAAAACCAGCTGAATAATCGTTACTCCGACCACGCCCATGTTTTTCGAGACAAAGAAATTGCTCGATACATAATAGAGGAAGGGGGTGGAAGGAGACGGAGCACAAGGGACAAGGGACAAGGGACAAGGGACAAGGGTTAAAAGACAGAAGGGAATAAAACAAAAGGATTTGTCGGTGACTACAGTTCTGCTGCTCTCACGATCGGACGCGGTTCCCCTCGACGAGGGAGCACGAATCTCTGAAAAGAATCGCGCTACAGGTAAAAGGGTCGGTCCGAAAGTGGCGGCGGTTCCGTGTGTTCATACGTGAATCAATACACTCGGTGACATTCCGGTTTTAACACCAATGCGAGGATATCGTTCTTGCGGAGCCAATCGAAGTTACAGTTGAAAAGACGAATCCCGAATGGTCGACCGATGGTCAGAGTCGTCCTTGCGATAGGAGAGATGAACCGGGTTGCGGTAGCGTGGCCACGACTAACACCAGTCGTTCCCATAAGTTCAACGGTGATTCATGTCGGGTAAAGGCTGGTGAAACTCGGTATCCTCCAGCTGACGGCCGCCAAGAGGGACACCAGAAAGTTACTCGCTAAAATTGCTGGACCAAGGTTCCTTCTGTCTCCTCCGTGCATTGCCGCTGGTTTCTCTTCCTCTGAAACGAGATTAGAAACTCTGACTCGATAGCTGCAAAAAGAAACCTTTTCTCGCGAAAATGGCCGAGCTAGAATGAGAGAAAGCGCGTCGCCAGACAAGACCACCCCGATCTTACAGAGGGAGAAGGAGGGAGGACACTTTCGTGAAGGAGCGGTAAAATACCCCTGAGGGTGACTACGACGTTTTAAACGAGCTCGACCGGTCGGACACTGAAAGCTAAAGCTCCAGACGAGACGAGCCTCGTCTCTTTTTCCGACTTCTTAGTCCCTTGTGCAAAGTTCGCTTTCGTAGTCTGATCACGCGCGCAACGATCTCCGGAACACTGACGCGCGTCTAGGAGATGCTCGAGGCCGTGTTAAATTTTCCTCTTACTTGGATTTCTATCGAACTTTTGAAATATCGATGCTCGATCGTAAGACGAAACCTTTCGCTTTATCCTATATGCCACGAACGTAGTCCGACGTTAATTAAGCTTGCATCTTTGCCCCGAACGAAATCTCGATGCTAATTATTTCTCGTTAACTAATTTTTCTCGACACAAACTAAACACGGATCGGCCTTACGTTTGGTAAACTTAATTTGCTCACCTTCGATCACGTGAACCATCACGTAAGCCGATTTAGCATTGCTCGGTACACACGTGTAATTACCGCCGTGCGACGGTTTCGTTTTGTTGACCATTAGAATCGATCCGTTCTTGGTCAGTTCAACTTTCACGCCTGGCTCCTCGTCGTAGTTGATCATATGTCCCTGACGATACCAGAAGACGTAGAGGGGCGATTCCGCAGCTGCCTTCAGTTGACACTCCAACCGAAGACTCGAACCTTGCTTCACGTGTAAATCAGGCGCCCCTGGTATGATCGAGTACGCTTCCGTGATCTTCAAGAGCACGAAATTCCGTTGCGCCGGATGCGACGTAACCTGAAATTTCAACGCCAATAGTTGCTTCGTGGATAAATCGAGTTCGATTATCGCCTCTTATCTGTCAAGTGGAAATTTCTACGTCGTTTTAGGAACGATCTTCGATAAACGTTCTGGCAAAATGTACTGTTCCTAGAAAACTTTGCGAAAGAATCTTTCGAATATTCTGGATATTCTGAATATTCTGGATATCAATGTTATGGATTCTTCGTAAATAAAATATCAAGGTGTGTTTCGCTCTTGCGACGATTTGCGGGTAACATTTAACGCTGTAAACCGAGCTACGGATTAAAGGCTACGATGACCTTAACTGACCTTACGCTGACTTTTGAGATGGTATTTAACGTATAACGTCTAGAAAAAATTCCACTTTCGTCCGGTAACGCGACTAAACGATCGTATCACGTAGGAACTAAAATTGTTACGTGTCTTTTATCATTGAAATATCCTTTCGTTTTGTTTCGTCCTGTTATGCACACGGAAAGAGACGTTGCAGAAGAGTTACTGTAATGCGTTGCCGTAAATTTAAAATATGACGGTCGTTTTATGTTGAAACAGATGATATGCATGTTGCAACGTCGCAACAGAGTGAAGCACTGGCGTACTGAAGAAACGTGCCTTTTATTACACATAGATACATCGCCAAGTATACCTGACATTCGTATATACCCTCATCCTGGAGAGTAACTGCTCGTATCTGAAGTAACCAATCAGTATTCGAATGTATCACGACAAATCGTTTGTCGACTGAGTGGGTACTTGTGCCAACAGTTAACAACAGTCTGTTCTTACGCCTCATCCATGTAATCTGCAATGAAAAATTGTCATCAAGTATATGCACGTTCGATATTTATTTCATTTTGTTTAATTTTATTTATCGCAAGTTTTACCCGTGTTGATTACAGGCGATTGACCCATTTTGTAGGTTGATTGAAATAAATGTAAAATAAAGAAAGAAGGTCGTTTGTATTAATACATCGATACATGTATGTTAATCGAGTAATACGTACGAACGATTTCCATCGTGGAGAAAGCTCAAAATAATTCAGGGATGGAAACAAGTGGTGGTAGTAGGATAGGCGTTAAAAGCATTTAGGTCATTTACGGTAACAATGTATAGGAAACAGCGTGTATCATATCAGGCAATGAGAGAGGGAGAGTAAGCCACGCTTGCGTCCAATATCAATTACGATGGCCATTAGCGTACCCTAATTTCAGGGTAATTTTCATTCTTGACCGTGCTGACCACGAAACTTACTCAATTTGTTCGATAACTGTCACGCCGCGCCACGCCGCTTCGCTGCCTCTCTCTCTTCTGCCTGCTTCCAAAAATTGCCCCTATTCGTTCATGAAAATTTGTCAAAATTTGTCATTGCGATCGACCGCGTATCAATTGCCATTGTTGCCGCCTATCCTACGGTGCTTTGTGCGACTGAACAAGAACTTGAAAATTGCTTCGGGAAAACAGATTGCCGGCTTTCAAATTACGTGGGCACAAGGTGAGTGGAAAAATGAGAAACGAGGAAATTGACTTTCAAACAGATTGGACAAACCTGAGAGTTGGAAATGGTTTGTACTAATCTGCCAAAAGCTCGTCTACATATAATGTGGTAGCTGGTAACGAGCTTGCTCCGAAACGGATGCAGCTCGACCGTAAATATGAAAAAATATCGTGCAAGCGTTTGCAAACTCGCGATGCATTTATAAACGAGTCGCACTTTGGCGACACGCGTACGCGCGTCAGCTGCATTCGTTAATCTCGTTAAAGATACGACGCGTAATTTCCATTTTTGCCCATGTTGTGTTTCACCCGATCAAATTGTAAATCTACCGATGCACATTTCCGCATCACTCGCTGGAACACATCTCCGAAGAAAGTAATTAACTATTGCAGAATGGTAAGTACATAGTAAAAGTAAAAGACGAAAAAAGAGGAGTTCGTCCTCTGAGAACATTCGTAGAAATTATATAATTGACGATTCGATCGAAAGACAATCGCTATCGATCGATTCAATCTTGGTTTGAATGGAGCTTCCAATAACCCGTACTAATGCTTAGTCGACGCGTAGGTGATTACCACCACGACTCCATCAAATACATCCGTAGGAAACCAATTCTCGGGGATATGACATTACTGAAACCATCGACTGCCCCTAATCCAGGATGTTCCCCATAATCCTGGATTCCACTGAAAGAGGACTTACTTCTCTCCGCCACATCTCCACCTAACGTGATATGAATCCGTAATTTTGTTTAACCATAATTAACCGCACACATCCTTTTGCACCGAATTAATCATGATTATTCCGGTTAACCGGTCTGATTCAGTGAACCTAATATAACGTTCGACGTGATCGACCGTACCATTAAAATCGATTATTCTGCTCGACAAAATGCAAATTGTACATTTCGTTCGAGCGACGACTTCATTACACGACTCTTAATTTCCTTTGACATTGTTTCGACCATCGCTCTTGCCAGATGCGAATCGGATAACGGATGTTTCGAGAATTCCCAAGGGAAGCTATTAAAGCGAGCGTAGGCAAGAAAGAAGGGAACGTGCTCAGATATAGATCCACGAACCCATGGAGCTTTTCAAGTAAAGTCCCACCAATACTGGCAAAAGCTTAATTGAAAACGACTATCCACAGCAGCAGCCTTATACCCTATTCTTAATCTCCCAAATGGGAATTGCCGTGAACCTTGAAGGATGTCCTTTCTACGATCAGTGGATAACGTTGTGGTCTCGTTTCGTATCCTGACAAAATCTTAACAAACTAGTTCTCCGAGGCAAGCAAAAGCTCGTTCGGGGAACCATTACGCTTGGCGAAAACGTCACCGAAATTACGTCCCAGCTGAATTATGTACGCTTACTTATTACCCGTGATCTTAAGGCATAAATCATTTATTTTTATATAGACCTACAGTAGATATGACAAAATATTATATGCATGGCAAACCCATTAATATCTTTTCGTAGAATTACGCGCGTCGCTGATTATATTTTCAATTTTAAATTCAATAGATTCGCGATGGATAAAGCCTCTAATGCTTTAATGTGATTTACGATCCAGGCGTAAAATAAAACGGTTCCAATTACGCTGGCATAATTACTATCGCAACCCTGCGTATGCTACGTGATCCGCCGAGGTCAACGTTAAAACCTCGTTCTGGTTATCAGAGAAACGATTTCGAAAGTACTCCCTCGACGAGCTAACTTTCCTCGCCTGCTGTTGAGAAATCAAATACCCACTCGATGTCAACTACGTGCCCCAGGGATGCAGGAGGAAGGCGTAGGCTGATCGTAGGATTATCGTGGTTTCGGCAACGAGCCTAAACATTTTTCGATAGAAGGGAAACGCTTTCGTAGAAATCGCAAAGAGCGAGCAAGCTACACCGAAAAAAACGGACAATCGTAATAGTCTTGAATACCGAAAGTTTCAGTTTCCAAGGCGCTTTCTTCTTAAAGTTTCGTACAATTGGCCTAATAAGTACTCGACGAAGGATGATTCCATAAAACAGTGTTTGTGGGACGGTAATCGGGAAGGAAATATTTGTCGAGAATAAAACGTTTACGTATCTCCCAAAGCTCCGCGCTCGATTACTTTGTTCTTTCTTTGCGTTTTCTCCTTTTGAATGGTTCGCTGGTTTGCATCTTTCTTCCTACTTCTTAATATCCTCGGTATAATCGTTTCCCGCGTTTAATAGTTTAATTTGAAAGGAAGGAGGTAGGAAGTGGTTTGCAAGATAATACCGGTGCTCTGCGGTACTCGTTGCATTGTGTTCCTCCTTCTGTATAACGATGGCAGAGTCTGGAATACGCTGACAACGTAAAATGCGAAGGTGTTGTAACGACAGGTGACAGTTATGATCTTTACTGCACATGGTTCAGCACTTAACGCGTGATTTACCTTCATTGACATTGTGTCGACCCCTCGTTTCGTGGTTTTACCGTAAATCGACGACTTTAACTGTACACTGAATAAGTAACGACAGATTTATGGAACAGTAAAAGTTGTTTTTGCATAAAACACGCAAAAACTGGCAGTTTTTACCCGCTGGTCGATTGAATCGTCTCTGATGCATCAATTTTCCATATTATTCATTTTGCTTTTCATCCTGTTAGTTCCTAGAAATTTATTGCAACACGCATATTTTTCGATACCCGTTGATTTTGCCGAGGATACCGTAAAGCAAAAAAGAATAGCGTGGATATTATTGAACGCTGTCCGGATGAATCAATTTTTATTCTCGCGCGGACCGATAACGATACCTTGATCAAACAGATCCGAAAGTGTCTCCGCGCTATTGAAAGTAATAGACATAAATACTATACCTGGGATCTGTGTATGCGTGCGTGTGTGTGTGTGTGTGTGTGTGTGTGTTAAACATAATTATAATTTTCTTCGAGAAAGGAAGGAAATTTCCATCTGCCGTAACGTTTGAAGGGAAACGAAAAGTTTGGCCGATTGAATAAACGGGATTCATGGTACAATAATTTGTTGTACTTTAAACCGTTGTTATGAAAGCAAAGCAGTTCCGAACTAATTCGGAAAAAGACTTCCTCAAAGTTTACTGGATAACGAATTGGATAAGCACGGAGCATAGAGTTTCAGCGTTCTCTCAAACGCGAATAGTAGTTCGCTGGAACAACATTAATCAACGTTACTTTGACCGGAACCCACTTAAGGTGCCTGTTCCTGGAAATTCCCTTCGGAAATCCGCCCATGGATTTCCCGCGATCAAGCAAATTAATTCCTACCCGTAGCCTCGAGATGTTGTACTCGTCAACTATATGAATGGAACACCCATTTGTCTAGTTAATAAAATTACCCAATAAAGCAGTTCGATATCGATGGCGATTAAATAACCTGTCAGGCATTCAGATAGCAAAGATTCGAATAGAACGATATTCGAGAGAAGCATGCATCCGCAAACGGAGCGATACTTTCGATACTTTCGAGGAGCATCGTCGTCGCTTGTGTCGTTCTTTCTATTTTTCGATCGCGCAAAGTTCATCCCTGAAACAACACGTACCGCGACGCAGTTCGTGGTCCGCCGCTCACCGACGACGAAAATAGACTTTGGAAATTATGTTTCACAGACAATCCAACTCTTTCTTTCCTTTCCTTCAATATACCTGCTTCGCGTTGCCCACCTATCGTGACAAGTTGCTTCCAATTTCCACGAGTGGTGTCTTCCTCATTGTTGTAGAGCCACATACTCGAAAAAGGAAAAGTTGGTTGAAAGATATTTCCAAAATTGATATCCCTTAACCGAAGCACTATTTCTTGCCACTGCTGCTCTTCGCTTCTTTCAGTCTTCCCCGTAGCCTCGATCGACCGACTAGACTTTTAAAGCAACAAGCCTTGTTTCTCCCTCTCGTATACAGTACATAGATGAATTATCTTTTATTCATGTTCCTCGTCGATATAAGATCCTACCAACAGTGTTATTTGCTTTCTGCCCGTGGACAGAGTGCTTTACATAAGTGCCCGTAGGTTTACCAGCTGTATTCTTATTTTTCATGATAAGAGTACCTCGCATTCGTAATGCGATAGGCAAGCCAAAGATACGACACGATCATCCAGAGAATATGACACTATAGAGAGTAAAGTAGCGCTTTAATATACTCCTATATGTTTAGATAGTCCAATAAACACGTCGCGCGTCGAACTAAGATGAAATTTCATAAATAAACTTTTGCAAATGAATCGGTGATACGGAAAAGTGAAATTTAAGTTAGTTACACGCACGGTTAGAAGTAATACCGTCTTCTTGACGTTCTATCTCGATTTACCAAGCACGAAGTCATGCAAGACGGTTCCCGATACGGAAACCAACGATACGCAACATTTTTCCTGTAAGTGGATTAGGACTTTTCCAATTTTTAAAGTTCGCCTGAATAACACGTTCTCTGAAACACGCTTCCAACTTTCTCGATACATCCTAATTTATTTATCCGATCGCAGAATCTACGGATTAAAAAGATAAGTCTGAGCTGGTCGAGTAGGGCGTGCGAAGAAACATACGCAATACGAGCGTAAATGTTGCTCGCACAGTAGAACGAGTCGGTATACAGTGAAACGCTAGGTTTGAAGCAGCGTAAAGTAGCATTGTATTCCAACGGATAATTATCGTTCTTAAAGTTGCTAAAAATAAAGTAAATCTTGCTCGTCGGATAGCAGAGATGCAAGGATAAATTCCAGCAACGAAACGAAGGAAAAACCATTGGATGGTTTGTATCCTAACGGACAATTATTATTCTGAGACGTGCTACAAACAAAATAAAACGCGTGCGTGGAAATAGCACAGAGGCGAAGATATACGTCGTGGAATTTTTCTTAGCGAGTAAGTACTTAAAACTTGTAAAATACGCGACCAGGGGATTAGCTATTCATTTGATAAGAATATATATCTCTCTGTTTTTCTCTCTCACTCTACGAAAGTTTACCAAGTGTTTCCTTGAATACGCATGTACGTGTATGCATGTTGCGTATAAAAATTCCTCGAAAATCCGCTCTACCTGATCTGTTCTATGAGAAAATCGCTCGTTGCCGCGACGTCGAATGGAATTCGATTTCGACATCTGGCTTTCGTCGCCACGAGTATCGAGGGAGACTTTCCCGCTTCTCAATGCTTCGTGTACACAACCTAGATTTTCTGTCATTCCTTTCCTTCGTCCCTTTTTTTTTTTCCTCTGGAAACTTGAACGGAGCACCTGCTACGGTATCGGTTTAACGGTGGAATCTCGTAAAATATTCTGAAATATTCCTGCACCGTGGCTACCGATGTTCGAGAGAAGGCGAGAGAAATGCGATCGGAAAAAGAAAGAAGCGCGAGACACGTGAAAAAGAAACGAACAAGGAAATAAAGAGAAAAGGTCGACTCGAGCTGCTGAAAGAAAATATGAGATTTAAAATGTGAGAATCAATTCGAAGGACCGCGTTATCACGTTCGACGCACAGAATTCCAGACGTACTTTCGTCGCGATCGTGAACCAAAAACGGAGGAGGGCGAATTTACAGCGAATCGATACGCTAGAGGCAAATTATTGTTGGAAGAGACTGAAAATTACGAAAAGCTATTTAGAAAAATACCGAGCAAAGCAACGAATGCCTTTTCGGGATTTCTGTACACTTAACGGGATCCATCGATTTAAAGAATTTCCCGAGTAACCCGCAAGGGGAGAAATTTAAAGCCGAGAGAAAAAAAAAACAGGGGAGAAAGGATCGGCAGAGAGGGAGAAACGGGTAATTTGTCTAAAAGTTCAAGAAGGAAGAAAGAAAATTAGAGAGAGCTGTGGCCGAGCTATTTGTTATCAAGGTGGCAATAATGCTTCCCAGCCCAAACCGACGCGCGCCACTTCTACAAACAGTCTTGCTGATAGTTAGATTTAGTAGCATCGCGGATTAAATAGAAATTCGCCGCTTGAAAAAAACCAGTTTGTACGATAAGTACGAGTATTAAAAATGTGATCCGCATATTCAGTGGGATTTATTGAATTTGAAAATTTGAATTTTAAACTTTATATATAAATTCGGAAAATTCTCTGTACGATACTCCGAATAACAGGAATACATATTGCGTTGTACTAGCAGCGATATATGTATATTTGGACAAATGTATCAATTGAACTAGTTTGAAGCAAAGTACGCTTCGAAACAGGTCGAATTTTTTTGCGGTATACGTATATGGATGATGCAAACACACGTCGAACGTTATAGAATTAATTAGGCCACAGGCCCGCGATATAGTACGCGCAAGAATGCGATTATTTAATTCCCAGTTTTTATACAAACAGTAACCCCGCGTTTATCACGGGTGCTACTATTGCTTCAAAAAATATTCCGATATTTCAACGTGTAAAAAGTGTAATAGTGTCAAATTTGATATTTTATTTTATATCGGTCTACCGAAAATATCGTTTTTAATCAAATATGGTTTGACAGAAATCGATTAAACGACTCGCGAATATTTCTTCGAGTGAATTAGCAATGCAACTGAAGATTCTTCGCTCGTTTAACCGTGATTCAATTACAGTGCAAAGCTTGCGCAGAAATTGAATTCACAGTACAAAAGGAGAGTAACTTTGAAAATAGATTGGGAACTTCTAACAAGATCAGTTTAGAAGGCTCTGGCCTGTTTTTCTCTGTAGTCCATTGAACAACATTACACGAAAGTTTGCTTTGTTCTTGATGTTTGATATTTATTCCCCCTTCGCTTTATCTAACCTAACAGTTTATTTTAGAAGACAAGCACTTGTACGCGTTCATCTTCCTGATCCGCGGAACGCTTTTGAGACTTTACGTGGGTCGTACGTTACAAAAGAATTACATTCCCTTCTGTCCCTCTTCTAGGGTTACAAACATTCAAAGAATCGTTATATATGTATAAAACGATTCCTCCAGTTTTTAAAATTCAACGAATCGTTGTATTATTCAGTCGTGAATTCTCTTTCCCTCGATCGCTTCGTGTATGCCGCCTGGCAAACGGAAATTAAATGAGTATCACTCAACTCGCCGTTCTGGCGGCAAATGAAAATTGAACGGTGGCGAATATGGTGAGGAAGAAGGTATCTAACGAATTGCCGATATAGAATAAAAGGCAGCACAAAAATAGGAACGAGCAAAAGAAAGCAAGGAAACGTAAAATAGCTGGCAGGAAGCTCGAAGCTGTAGGTAAATTTTTCAGGTTAAAATTATTAATAGACGTGAAAAAAGAACGCTGCTGGTTTCGATCTGTTATTCTCGAGCATCGAAGAATCTAGACGAATGTATAAAAACCGATACCGCCGCGAAAATAATAACGACTAGAAAGCAAAGCGAATAGCGAGCGCGTTGTTGGGAAGAAAATATTTCGCGGATGTAGAGCACTCGCGTCCTCGCCTCTGGTGGTGTCGTGTATCGGCATGAAACTAATTTCGACCCTGCATGAATTACATCACGCTAGGAGGGCCGGGTATCTTGGAAATACTTTTCTGGGTCAATCGCCTACAAGCTAACTTGTATTACGTAACGACATTTACGGTTCCAGCGTTAGGTTCGGCACTTTTGCAGGGCAAATTCGCGGTGCTTCCGCTTTGTGCAAGAACTTCCCTGATGGGACCTTCGATGACATCTTCGCTTTTATCCTCGGAGCTGTTCAACGACGCCAATTCGTTGCTCACCCCTAACGATTGCTGCTGCTCCGCCCGGCTACCTGGAAAAATGAAGAACCACGTTACGGATTAAAATCACTGAGACACGCTGCATCGTAAATAATCGAGAAATAGTTGTACGATTTAATTCGTAATCGTTGTTGTATCGTCGTGGATGTTACTATATGCGATTCTTATAGCCCATTTCCCAGGAAATTACTGCCAGTTTTATGGACCGTAATTCTTTACCTTCGGGAAAAAGACAGAAAACTAAAGGAGAGAGCGAGACAAGTCGAGTCGTTATCGGAGATATTTAATCGCAAACTTCGCGTCATGATTTCATTCTTCGTGCAATCCTATCTCCGGTATCGTGTCTACCTCGTAGCGTAGGTAATGAAACGATAGAGTGTTCATCCTCGAGTGTGGTTTATGTGACAAAATTCCGGCGAGGTAATTGAAATGGGAAAAAATTTCTATTAACCTAGATTAATTTTCGGGGAAAATTCGAGCGGTATAAAACTATAATGCGAACATCGAAGTTGCAAAAGCTTAAAAGCTCAAAGGCCTAAGGGAAGATACCATCGGAGATTAAGGACGATTTTCACGCTACTTCGTTGGCAAGGGGTACAATAGCGTCAGCGAGCGAGGCACCGAGCTAGAGAGGAAAACGAGACGAAATTCTCTCTCGCTTCGAGATTAATGCAGCCACCGTTGCTACGATAACGCATAACCCCGGCGCAGCGTAAGTGGCTTAAGTGAATAACTTAGTCACGACAATTACGAAGCATTGCTTCGCGTTTGCAGCAGCACAGCTATTACAAATCTACCGGGTTTTCGTTGAAATTCACTTCGAAAACACTTAACTGTCCCACGCGGTTTCTTCCTACTCTTTAATTGCCTTTTCATTTACATAACTCGCGCACAGTTCGGATTCTATGCCGAAACGAATCTAATTCCAACACTTTCTATATTCGTCGCACC
Source organism: Bombus confusus (assembly GCA_014737475.1). Taxonomy (NCBI): domain Eukaryota; kingdom Metazoa; phylum Arthropoda; class Insecta; order Hymenoptera; family Apidae; genus Bombus; species Bombus confusus. The sequence goes on from JACXIV010000041.1 coordinate 2,997,139, forward strand.
GATCTCCCACGTCCATAAGGTTTCCGAACATCGAAATCTGCATTTACCGTGCGCGTTAAAACGCCATACAACGTTCGTACACGTACGAAATTCACTCGACATATGATAAGAATTGCCTAGAATTCGCATACGCGACCGTTTAGCCCCGAAGTATAACGAGCCTCTATTTAGTTCGCGCACTTGACTCGTGTACACGATGAAAACGTTGGCAATTAGCTCTCGTTACCTTGCTCGAGACTAGTTCGACGGTTCGTTAAACCTGACCCGTTTTCCTGAGTCCACGAATCGTCCTGCTCCCGAACACCAAAGACTCGAAAGGAGATCTCGTCATGTGACAGGCATGAAATCGCATGTGGCCAAGGAAATGGCACGCGTGCACGCGATCATAGATCGACCCGGCTGCCAGACTCGTCGATTTTCTTACCAGCTTCGTTACCGGGCGGTTTCGTTCTTTCTTCCGACAGTACGGCCTAGATTTTCGATTTACCCGGAAGTCGCTGCGATTTATCGCGTTTTTACTTCCACCATTCGCTTCGTCCTATCCTATAATTCTCCGCGATTCTATCAGAAACGCGCGTCCAAAGTTAAAAAGAACATTAACGCTTAACGTCGCTTCGCTCTACGCGTTTCTCCTCTCGTTTGTCCAACATTCTTTCATATTTTTCACCGTTGAAAGATATTTCTCCGAAAAAATGAATTTCTTAAGAGTTTCTTCGAATTTTAGCTACCCGTTAAGAGACATTATGTACATGTAGTTAAAATTTAAGGAAACCTAGCGGTACCGAAGTCAAGATATCGATCCTCGAAGTTTTCATATTTAACGCGTAATCCTTGTATCAAGCCATCGCCAGGATGCCATTTTCATGTATTACAGCGAAAATCTTCTTAGAAACTTGCAAAAGGACTAATACATGATGTTAAACCGTGTAAGAAATCTCATATTAAAACATGGAGATGCCTAGCGTATGTGATTCGACGAAATGTCTACCTAAGGGGCTGAAATATCGCGTTCGGTTTTCCCTAAAAGTTTCTTTCTCTCCCGTGCGCGCTGCACTCTCACGCGTGCTATTCTTTTGCGAGCGATTGTACTCGGAGAAATACCTTTAAAGGGATTTCTATTAAATTACGTCAACGACCAAGTACACAGCCATTCAGAATTTTCGTTCAATTCATATCGCTGCGATAGAATAATCGACACTGTACAGCAACGATAATCGGTATAATATTTTTGCAGATAAAACATTTTCCAAACAACGTTTATCGTCGACTTGTCTTGCCGCGTTGCGAGTTTTCTTCTTACTAGAGACGCTTTCCCCTTTGGCTTTACCGGTCTTTTATAAAATACACAGCGATAACGACGAAGTATTGCCGCGTGGGAGGTGCAACCTATTTTGTAGCCGTACGCGTGAAAGGACAATACGCGATGTTTGATACACGTCCTAGCCACGTTCTGTTGGCCACTAAGAAACCAATCTATCATCCTAAAAGAGATAGTCTATATTAATTTTTGGGATAAGATAAAAGATTATTTGCCTTTTTCATGAAACGCTATAAAAAAAATTGCGCGCAACTTCGCGTTAAAACGCAAGCGAATACGATTCGTCGATTTTATGAAAGTCCGTCGACACAAAAACTTTACGAAGACAACGTAAAGGTAAAACGGTACACGATTAATTTCGAGCAACTTTACAAAGATCGACTAATTAGAAATCGTAAAACGCAGGCACAATAAAGATTGCTGTTCGTTTAATTAAACCTCCGATTAAATTCCTTATCTACAACATAGATGCCTTGTGCGATTCTAGACAATCGATACGGGCTATTTTTACAACAATATTTCAAATCTATTTGTCAGAGCCGGTCGACGGACGAAACCGAACCATAACTAAAAATTTCATCGACAAAACAGATACGAATAAATTCTTAGCAAGGTAATGATTTCTTCGATCGCGGAACGAATAGTTTATGGCTGGCGGAAAGTTTCTACCAGCGCTAACGAGCCAAAACTTTGTGCGGTCATCAAGAACACGATAACCGGATATTACTTGTCAGCCATCAACTAGCATGGTGAATTAAGTGTTTTCTGTGTCAGCACGAAAATGACTCGGTGAAATGCAAATGCGAAGGAGCTTCTGCTATATAAGCACACATCCAAAATTCCTTCGATTCGATCGACAACGATTATATTATGAAATATAGTTCTGAAATATAGTTACATATCGCATTCGGTCTAATCGCTGATAATATAAATAACTGCTAATAAACTAACGTAATTTTGACTATCTCTTTATTATTATTTATTTCCGATCTTATTATTATTATTTATTTTACTTAAGGTCGCGTCAGCCGTATTTTATGATCATTAGCAAGCGCGATTAACAAAATACGTGACGATAATATACGGGAAACGAAGTATAAAATATAATAAAGTAAGTTACAGAAAAGTTAAATAATAATATCTGTACATTTTCAACATACACCATATACAGTACAATTACGGTAGAATACAGCGCGATTAAGTTAAACTTAAATTAATACGATACAGTGCATGTAAATCATAATCGATGGTGCAAGTTAATATCTTTGAGAAAATAGAGAAGATTTTCGCAATGCTTTTCGTAATTCAAACACGTTTGACTATTTCGTTTATTTAACAAAAATCGTTCGACGTATTTGACACTTACCAGTGAAATAAAGTTGTATTTCCAAGAAAGTGCTCAGTATGATCAGAAGCGTTCTCATGATGACAACTAATTTACAACGTCCTTACTTTAGACATTCATCATACTTGTCTGTAACAAGAAAAAGAAGATAAAGTGAGACGACGTTTTCCTTCTAGGTCATTTTCGTAAAGAAATCATTCTTTCAAAAAATCTTTCGCACAGATTTATAGGTCTCAAGACGCGTAACAGCTTTTATTTCGACCATTTTTTACTATCTTGTGTCGGTTACGATTTATAACCATTTATGTAAAAGGGCCGGCTTTGATAAAAGGGTTGATTTCTTTCTTAAAGTAAAAAATGAGCGCGAGTTACGGCTAAATTCTTAGGTACATCTAATGAACGCTTGTGCGAAGTTTCAACAAATTCGCCGTGTATCGGTCTCCGGATTTCCCTTGCGAGTATCATTACACGAAATATAACGTACAGCACGACTGTTGTCAGCGATACACTGTCTCCGTCATTTTGTCCCTGTTATACGCAAGCACGACAATATTCGCGTCTCCTTTAATCGATATGGATTCAAGTAGAGGGCTGTGACCCTTAGTCTTTTCTCATTCAGCTTCAATCTTTCGCCGTAAGTGGCTCACCTTCGTCAAGTATATTCGACAAAAGAAAAGAGGACGTAAAAATGGATCACAAATGGAAACTTCCCTTGGACAAAAGATTTTCAGTACTTTATGATCTTACGCGATATAGGAAATCGTAAATATTTTTATTATTCGCGAGTTCTTTTCGAGGAAAACGAACGAGCGAAACGATCGATCTTACGAAATATTCTTCGTTCGAGTAAATTAGCGAACAATATTATTTGTCACTCAACTCCATTCTCGTTTACCAATTTATAAACGTAAAATGGCCGTAAATGCCGTCAGTCTAGAATTTGTACAGGTGGTTTCCTTTACTTTGACACCTGTTTAGTTACGCCGCCAACACAGCTAAGAGAGATCCAGAAAGATTCGATAAGTTTCCATTTGGAGGAAGCTTGACTGCGCATGATGTACACAAATAGAAACGTCTACAGAAATTTAGCATCGATTTATCACGTACAGTCTCCCATTGCATTTATCACCTACAGGATATCAAGCACGTTTGACCATCGGTTTATATCGAGTTTCATTGTATTCTCCACTTTTTTTATTCCCTTGCAAGCTCCTTTGCCCCCGAATATCTCGCTTCTTTCATTTCATCGTTTGCTAAACGCGCGACGCTAGCCATACATCGACAGCCATTTCCTCTTCTGCAATGTAAAAACAGCGTTATAGGCGATGATAAATGGAAAATTAAAACAGGAACACCAATATGAATTTTTCCATCTTTCGTAACATCCAATCAGATTTCGCACGCTCTCTATTTCTAACAAACGATCTCTTCTGCTGAATTGCTAGCAGGATTTTTATGTACGCGAAACAATCGTACGGCAATATTCAATAACTCAACGAGTGAAAAAATATCGTCGGAATTTAAAGAGAGAACAACTGAATATCGCCCGTTTATCAGCATTTACATCATCGCGATAGTTCTCGCGAAACAGCGTACATTCTCGTTGCAATTTATTCCCGTGTTTATCCACTCTCAACACTTCAAACGTACCGCAAGCTGTTCATTCGCCAACTCGACGAACTTTTGAACATAGCCCATCATTATTTCTGGTTGGCTAGGTTCTGTAGCTCGCACATGTTGGCTCCTGCCCATGTCCGATTATTATCGTCACTATCGCGTAATAACTTTAACAATGAAACTGACATCCCTTCAACGGGGCTGCGACAATTCACGGAACATTTTCATTCTCGTTTCCTGCTTTTTAAGCAGGTCGCAATTTCTCTTCACTCTCCTCGTGCTTTTGGTTCCTCGTGTCTCTTCGTTTCTCGCGCCTCTTGTTTCTCGTTCCTCGCCACTCGTCTCGCATCTCCAATCTTTTTTCTTCCGCCTCGATATTCATAGCTCGTAAAACCAGTTGAAACATTCCATTAGAAATTCCACCGAGTCAATGAAACGAAAGTTATTTAATTGGCGACGAAGACCTGCCGCTTTTTCCATTGCAAAAGCGTGTGCCTTAAACTCGCCTCGCTATTACTCGCTTTAACGAGATTCACGGGATCAATCGTTACTCGGTTGACTGGCTTTCGCGCGTTTCGTTACCGCTTCGCCTTGTCCGCGCTTATATGAAATCGACCGATCTGCGACAATTTCGACTTGCCGCGGACAAACTGCGCATCCGCGCGTTAATTATACAAATTTTTCTTTTCCCCGTTCGTTCCGGCGTACGACGCAGCCTGCACGCGTTCTACGGGCCATTATTCGCTAACTTCAAACTGATTTAAACGGTAGATATTCGCAGTGGTACAACACACGAAAGCAAGCGTCATTTCGCCTTGCTGTGAAACAATGAATGTTTCTGGGAAAGCAGAATCCAGCGCATGAGCAACCACGCTAGTAATTTAGCTTCGTGTGAAGTTAAGTGTATAGAGTATGTAATATACGCATGCATCGGTAAGCGCACGTGTAGGTAAATATATATATATGTATATACTGCAAAATGAAAAGGGATATGGAGGAACTGAAAGGAAGGAACGGGATCCACGGTAATGATCTCGGTCATACGGTTTCATGATGATAGCCAGTACGCTTATTTGCATACTGATATGAACATCGGTGCAAAAGTTTGTGTAATCAGCTCGTCGTGGAGATATACGGGGAATCGCGGCAGGATCGTCGCCGAGAGTTGAAATTGTACGAGTGTAAAATATGCGAAACGAGAGGAAGAAAGTTGAAGCGATAACGAATGGAAGGAGCGTAAAAGGGCAGCGATGCGGTGTAAAGACATTAAGCCGATTTCAGGTTAACAAGTATACCGGTTTCACTCGTCTTAAATGAACGCACGTTTCGTGGTGCACTCACCGCGGATTAATGCTCCTTTTATTCTTGAATAATATCGTTGAATAATTTAAATGGACTATGCGTTTACACCCACACTCGTGTTTCAGCAAAACGATGGATCTTATCCATAATTAAAAAACGGGTCCCGGGTTAAAGTATTTGCAGACAAATGGCAGTGTTAGTCGAAAGAACTGCTGTTTACCGAATAGCCCGTGTCCCTTAGTAAATTGAAATGGTTCGTTCGTACACTGCATTCAAGCTTGTCGTACAACTTATCGCGCGCAAATGAAACAAGTTCTCACTCGCAGGCAGACAACCTGGGGCGTTAAAGACTTTCTAGAAACCGCAAATACAGCGCCGCAAACTCGCAGGAAACATGAAAACTTACATGTCGATGCTTGTTTGAATGACTTTGGCGTAAACTCCTATCTAGCCGCGATTCTTTTCTCTTTAACAAGGTACGCGTTCGACCTTCGATGTTACGTTTACAGTTCATTACCAATACGCTGCACCGTTATCTCTTTTAATGCCTGAAACGGTATACTTCATACACGAGCTTTGGTTATATCACAGAGCGATAACGAAAATATAAGAGTAACATCCCAAAAATTGTGCATTGTTTAATCGTGTAAGGATTATATAAATTGCCAGGGTTTTGCAAAACTTGCATGGGAGTGTTTTAAAGTATTTACAAATTTAATATCCGCGCGATTCATCCAACTGAAAAATATATCGGAAATACATGATGTTCATAAAAAGAGGCGATTACAAACACAATATCATAAGGCCTTATCGCACGATCAATCTCGATTCCTCTATCAAAGCGATAGATTTCGTAATGTTCGCTTCTATGCACGATAAATGATAAATATGCGTAGAATATTTGTTGAATATTATATTTTTAATAATAGCACATACGAGCGAACGTTTTCTTTTGCCAAAAACTGTCACCGATTTAGATCAGCGAAGCTGTGCGTTATCCGGTATCGTTGAATTTGCGCGTATTAAAACTAACAAAATTTCTATGGAAGAGAATGATTTAATCGTTGGTGAAACTGGTTTCAATACCCAGTGTAGTGGCATTAATCTAAAATAACGCGACCAAAAAGTTTTATCAGAGGTCCGAGTATACAAGCAAAACGAAGACTCCTACTCGACGCTGAATAAAAACGACTTTTTAGTTTATTTTTTAGAAATTTGACGTTCTCAACAAAATAAATTCTCGAAATAAAATCTCGGTAATATAATAATAACTAAATAAATTTTTGTTAATATTAATTAGTGTATCTCAGAGATATACTTCGCATAACTTATGTCAGTAATATTTAATTTAACATGAGTTTCAAACAAGCGCATTAAGATTTGAACGATTGCGCTACACCAGTTGAAGTTAATTAAAATTCTACGATACAACTTAATCTATAATTTAAAACATATTCGAAGGACGTATCGTGCCGATATTTATTTTATATATAGGTACTCTATCTACTATCTAAAATCGATTTTTGGTCAAAATTGACAGATATCAATATTTAATAAAGGCAAATGTACGACATACATATTCGGCAACCGTCACAAACATTCAATATTTTATATCACATTTCTATTTGAAAATATATTATTTTGGATTAACGTTAAAATTGCAAAGTCTTTGGTAATAATTTATTTTGCCTCGTTAATGTCTCTCGACAGTCGTAGAACGTTTATATTAAACGTTGGCATTTATTATTTCGTAGAATGATTTTCGTCTCTTGTATTCTATATCGTATTGCAAAATCATGACTTTTTTTTCATGGCGCTAGTTGCAAGTGACGATCGATCTACCGATTAATCTGTTGAAACCTTTGGAACGAACGTCATCGGTTAGGTGGGATTACCTTAATCTCTTGTCCACCTTCCGAACGGAGATCAGTGCAGTTTTTGTGCGGTTTCCACGCATTGACAATATGTTCGCGTCATAGCTACCAAGTTCCCTCTTCGTTAATAGTACCGTTCTCATTTTCGAATAATTTGTATGGATAAGACTATAATTTGAAGTAACATTCGCTTAAAGCGAGTATTCCATGTAACAAAGATAAGCCCACCCCTCGCAGCTACATCTTTCCAGCTAATTAAATTTGTAGAAGCTTCTCGTATTTGTTAAAAATGTTAAGATGGTTTCAACGCTGTATGCAACATGAATTCTCTTTCACCTCACAGGAAGTTACAAATTTTTAATGAAATCTTTTCTAAACTCGAAATTTCCATTAGGCTATATTACTTTGGCTGCCTGAGCGTCTCTTGGTTAGCAAGTTTTCTTCTCTAACATACGTATCATCGTTGCGAGTAAACGTACACCAGATACCAACTACAAAAAATGCTAATTTTCTGGGAAAACTGCCATTCTTATTTGCTGGCTACGGTAAAAGGCATCTTCTATTCTTTTATTTCTTGTCCTCGTTTTTCGAAATATTCAAACAAGAATTCAAAAGGAAAACAAGATCGTTCAATTCGCATCGTGAAATAATTGAACGAACGAAAATTATGCAGAGAATGAGAAAAACGAGTTGCTCGTGCATATTTCAACGTGTTTTGGCGTAAAAGAATAGTATCGTTACCTGAGAAGAAAAGTTAATTAATCGATTATTTATCTCATAAGCCGTAACTAGGTAATACGAAAGTGTTTCAAATCGAAAAGCAGGTTCAAAGTTCATAAAGAAGGAATGTCCGTTTAATCGTTAAAGCGAAACATTTGCGAGATAATTTGATATTTTCAGTATCAGTGTTAAATAGAATAAAAATTTCTCGTATGAAAATTTGAAATCCGAAATACTCTTCGACGAGTAAAAGCTGTCCAATTAGACTTTACTAACAGATTGTACGATATGGCGATTCGTTATCTCTTTTTGCGCAAAATTTCCGTGAAGCAGCTATCGTGCCTCTTAATCGAGATAGAGGAAGAATGTATAGATCCGAAGATCAACCCTGGCTTTAAAATAAGTACATAGGTCACCGCGCCGCCTCGTGCTGCCACGATTAATCATGGAAAAAGTTTATCGGTTGTAAGCAAACGGAGAAGTAAAACAAGCAGAGAGGACTGTTAATCTCTAGTTGATGAAGCCAGGGTTGATTTTCACGATTTTAGAATTGGACAACTTCTCGTCCGATTCGTCTTTCGTCGATATCCCCGTAATTAAAGGGACGAGTTCTCCGGAATTCTCCGAAAACGAAATACACCGAATCGAAGGCAGAAACTTTTCGATTCGAAGTCACTTCATTCTGTTACGTATCGTTTCACTTTTTCTCTATTTTTATCTTTCTGCTCGTCCCATACGCTTCCTTTTAAACAGCTCGACATACGTTCAACGTTGAAAGATGCCTTGAACGTGATGCAAATTTGGCAGAAATTGCAAATCAAATGCGAAAAATTACTGTTTGTCGTTTCCTTAAATATATTGTAAGTAGAAAAAAGAAACCCGGGAAAAAATATCGTCCTTTTTAAAAATTTGGTTATTTCGTTATACGAATGTAACACGTTATTTTTAACTCGTGATTTTAACTCGCGCTAAATTCTGATTAGAGCAACAAGCATATTTGTTTTTTATTCGCGTATTCTTCCGTTTGCTATTAAAGAAGTACTTAACGTTATTTATTCGCAGCTTAATTATATAAAGTCAAGGGGCAAGATTACAAAATAGATAACAACGATATTGCGGTGGATAGAATCTGCGAATTAACCCAGAAAGTCAGCCAACAGACCACGGACAAAATTGAGATGATCGTAAGTTCACAAACAAGGGAAGCAATTTCTCCGCAATCGACCATTTCGTTCTTAGATAGCGCGTGGTGTTACGAATGCCGCGCCACATTGGCTTTCTTTACCTCAGACCGACCATCCACAGAAAGAAGAACTCCTCTTTACTCTCTGCGTATACGAAAACGATCAATCGTTTCTCTAAAATTCTCTTTACTCTGTGGGATTCGCATATCAAGGAATTTGTTTGCACGAGTGTACAGTTTCGAAATAGACTTTGTTGCCAGGATTGAGAAAATAAAGATCAAAAGATGAACGAAAGCTTGAAAACTTTTTCTCATCGAGTGAAAAACATTTTGCGCGAAAAGAGCGAGTTAAATTCGTTCCAACGATATGTTTCTCGTGTTCCGTTGAAATTAATAACGCAAAAAGGAAAGGAAGAAAAGTAGAGAGATAGCGAGAAGGAATTTGGACACGTCAAGTCAACGAGTTGAATAGTATCCGTAGATAGTAAAATACATAAACGGCACGAAGGGCCGTGTCTGCCAGCCACTTCCTCCAAAATCCTCTCCTCTAGGCTCGATGAATTTTCGAAGAAAAGTTTGGGATACAGACTTCGTAAGATTCTGCTGAAAATTTGTTAGAAACGAAATTGCTTTCCCCTATTTTTATTTTCTTATTGAACTACTACTCTGCAAACGCATTACCCTACTTCCCAAGTTTAAGTAAAATTTAACGTCAGAACTCAAGATCGAGTCGAGAACAGAAATTGTTTCGTATGCAAATGTTTTCAGATGAAATTAGACTACGTTCGGAATCTCCCCATAAATACAACAAGTTTATTTAAACAAGCTAATGAAAAACCTCATTAATCGTCTTAAAAGATTATTTAATAAAAGCGAGGGAGCTCTTCTCGAAATCAGGCAACAGAGAGAGACGAGTAAACAACTCAAGTTAAAATCAATAGAAAATATACTAGAAAGGCAAGTTTATTCCCTTCCGAGATTGTTCAACGAATTTCAAGTGATGTATTCCGCGGTGAAATCCGAATGAAATTCGGTCGAGAGATAATCTACCGCTAAAATTCCAGAATATTCTTATTATATCCGAAATATCTGGGGAACATCTTGCTAGTACTCGAAGAACGACGTACTCGCGTACGTGGATGCACACAGGAAATGAGAACACCCAAATAACTTCCGCTCACTGGTGAAAATCTTTCGTCGCATTTTTCGCGCAAATACCAGCCAGGACAGCATCGAGGAAGAAAAAAGTTCGTGCGGACAAACTAAAAGTGAAACTTCGAATTACGATAGAAACTCTTTCGCATCAGACGTTGTATCAATAGCGAATCTTTACATTCCTTACGCGATTCGTTGAAACGAGACACAGTTTTCACGGACGATCAAACCAAATCAAATATCCAATCGCCTCATTTAATTTACGCTGGGCGCTACATTTTTCTGCTGGATTGTTAATTGCAACGCCAATTGATCCACTAGAACTGGCCTGCTCTTTGACATACAAAAAAGAAAAAAAAAAAAAGAGAAAACTAATCTACATCGCTACATCGTGCAAAATCGACGAATAAAACGGACCGGTAAGTCCGTAAAATCGATGAGTTTAAGCGTGCCGAACGATATTCACGAGTAAATTGTTAACATTCCTCCGGCGAATGTCGTAATTTTCCTTTATGGTTCCACCTATCCATCGAAGCAAGAAAAGCCGATCGTTGGTGGTATTGCGTCTGCAGTTTGTAGCTCTTCCGGGATTGTCGTGTTGGCACTTACGGTAAAGAAAAACTTTTAGAAATACGGCCAATTACATCGTAATATATCTGAACGACTGCATCTTTTCATTATCGAGCTGCGTACTGAGATATTAAAGTGTGCGAACGGTTTGTTTAAAAATGTTTCTTTGCCTGATTCTGAATTTATCGGTTAATGAATTTGATTATAAATTCGTAAAGCAACAGAAAGCGCTCTATAAAGCTTCGAGGAAGAGATCCTTTTAAGGAAAGTAATTTAATTTTCATCGTATCTAAAGTGAACTGTATGGAAAGGCCGAAATCCAAACGTTGCGAGAGGAACCAGGTTCCAAACAGTTTCGTCAAGTTAAATCCTGCCCCGTATTCGCTTTGAGAACGGCGTTGAATCACAAAATAAGTAAATTTCCCGAATAACGTTAACCGTTATCTCGCAGTCCGTCTCAGAGGGGCAAATTAACTAGCAACCGAGTCGTGCCAAATATTAAAAGGGGGTTGCGTTTTAATAAGGTACGCGCGGGATAAATTTTACCGGTGATGAGTTTACACGCGAGCACCGCTACGCACGCCTTACTAATGAAATTCATCGTACAGCGAGAATTCCGCTTTATGAGATCGTAAAATTGTTAGTATCAGATATGTACGACTTTACACATGACGGTGACACCTGAAGCTACTTCCACTGGGAGTTCACTTTGAATAACATTAGAGATTACCTCGCGCCCTGTCTATTACCAAGCGACTGTGTCACACTTTGCAGAAATGTTATGACCTTCGTTGGAATTATGCTTTGTTACAATTGTGCGATATGGAAATATCTTTGCTCTTATTAATTACGACGATAAATACGACCACGGTTTTCTTTTTCCTGATTAAAGACGGAAGATTATCTGTCGTCGATGACAACAAACAACCCCGTTCTATGATAGCTCCGAAATTATTGCAGCGAGAAGATTTAATCAAAGTTTATGCATCGCAAACGCTGTTGACCGGCTATCTTACTTGCGGGTCGAATACCATTTCCGTGCGAGATTACCGATTTAAATTTCAACTGCATGAAAGTTAGGTCGTACATGGACCAGACTCGAATGACTTGTCCGTTAGAGTAGTCAGTGACATACTCGCTCTCGTAATCCGATAACTATCTGCAAGTCAAAGAAGAGATCATGAGCTCGATCGCGTGCTAGATCGCATGCTCGATCACGTGCTCGATCGCGTGAGTTCCGCGATGCCCATCATCCAAGTACCAGTGAACGCACTTAAGATCATGCGATTCGCGGCGACTAATCGAATAGCTCGCTGCATTTTTATGTCTACGAAGGAATGGGACGCTGGGAAATTGGTCCACCCCGCTAATTTCTTTTTCAGGAGAAAGTAGCCAAGCGAAGCCAGGCGAAGGAGAAAGAACGTAACGAACCCTGGCCGTTTTTCCGACCGCGTGGCTATGCGGTTCCATTGCGCCGGCCTAATTTCTCGTCGGCTCGTTATGAGCCGCAGAGCCGCGCGCACTTGTTACCCACGGCAAATTTACATTTCAAAACCGGCGGCTCGAGAGCCGAGTAAATGTACGTCGAAATTGACGTTGCACCGACCGTCGATTGAACTCCACTCTGTCTCTTTCTCTCTCTCTTCGTCGTTCAATTCGCCCTCTCTCCCTCTCCGTGTGAAAACGGAAATTATTGCCGACCACGACTACCGACTTATTTTTATCAACGGCGAGCTCGTTTAACCTGTAATTTATTACATCTCTTCTCGTCGTTCCGACGAACATTCGCCCCCCTGGCCGCCATTTTCCCACTATAAACGTTGCCATCTAACGAAGTTCGATTGCCTTTCCGTCCAACTTAACCAACCATGAGCATTCTACTCTTCGAAATTCTCGATAATTCAATGATTCGCCGGAGTTCAATACCTCACGGTTCTGTTCTCCATCAGGAATAAATCATGTTCCCGGCTGACTTTATCGCCTTGGCAAAGGCTGGCCGCCTAGTTAATCGACCGGTCAACACGGAACTAGAATGGAGATGCTGCGACAGAACGCGTCCTGACGTCTGGATAGGAGGACACCATGAATGTACAACCGCCGATGAAAGGGCTAACGTGTTTTATTGCTCGGCTGATACGCGAAAATGGGGAACCGAACTATCGGTGATTGCAAACCCGCACAATAGGCCACTCCTCTGTGGTTATTAATCACCGTTTCCTTGGCAATACTACGTACTGATTCGGTCTGTGAGCCAGTCCTGCGTATCGTAGGCTAGCAATGAATTTCATACTACTCGTCACCTTTTTAAAAAAAATTTCCAATAACAGACAAGTTTCTTCGAATTTAAATAGGAGCGAGAAGAGAAATGGTTCGAAAGATACGTTCGAACTTTGAAAACAATCTCGCATCGATTTCGACGAAGCATCATCCATTATAGACACGAAATATGTATGCAGGTATATACGTATGTACGTCTAGAAGGTCGATGCCACGCGATCTATGTACAGTGCACCTGCTTAACGTGGCATTTGCCGCGCAGACACACCATCCCACGGGAACAACTTAAATCTGCTGTTTCTTACTAGCTTGATCAACTTTGTTACCATTGAATAACCTAATCCGTTTAAGACAAAAAAAAAAGCAAGTAATTAACGGACGGGTAACTATGAAATTGTTTGTATATCCATCGAGTTTTTTTAGAATTTGTAGAGTTCCGTTAAAAGTCTGCCTTATCGTGAATATGCCTGTCAATTACGGCGTAGGTAATATGAGAGTAGAAAAAATTCTTATCGCAATTAAACGTCAGTGATCGCTTTTCGAATCGATATGCGGAGATTCCACTTTTCCCGTAAGCTTCGATCGTGTTCTTTATTTTCAATTAGCGAGAACGACGCGGAGAATTCCAGCTATACAGGAGAGAAGATTTCAATTGCAGCGGATTGATCCCCTTTACCCTCGAATCAAAACGTTTCGAGAGTCCAAGTTAAATATAATGCCAACGTGATTAATGGATCGTACGTGTCCCGTCGAAAATTGGTCTTCGATTAATCGAGCTATGAAATTACTTTATACCTGTATCGTCGTATTCGATAAAAAGCATCGATAGGAAAGGCAGCCTTTTTTTTCAAAAACGTGATATTTACGACACCGTCGTCTCATAAGATCCAAACGTCTCGGACAAATTACATTTGTCCCTTGTCTATTTTCAATCCTGACGATCGCTTTGGATTCTACACGAATCTTCGAGCTTTATCCATTCATTTTTATCCCCCGCTTTTTTTTCTTTTTTTTTTTTTTTGGCCAAGCCATTTCATCGAACTATGGAAAAACGGTCTGCCAGCATTCACAATTTCAAGACGGATCATCTCGCCGAACCCGAAGTGAAACGAGTGGAAATCGGAATTCTTATTATCATTCGTTTCTCTTCGGTTATATACCAATCCTTCGCTCAAATACGATAAAGAATGCTGTCGAATTTCGTGCTGTTACCCGAAGGTTATGAATTTGAATGCGGTCGATCGAGAGAACGTTCCTCGTCCGATTGAACTTGTTGGTACTTTAATCAATTAAGCGTCATATAATTATAAAGAATCAAACTGTCGGTAAACCGAATATTCCAACAACGTTCTACTGCTTCCAACAAAGCAAATATAAATATGTATGGCGTTTTGGTCAAATTTCATACGATTCACAGAGAAACAACGTAACTTCGCGTCAAATTGTTATAATTGAAGGAAGACACCGTCGAGATTTTCAACGAGGACTAATAAATTATCGCTCGCTAAGTGTACATGAAGTAACTTTAATTACGAAATTCGTTCGTGTATTTTCCAATATTCCAATATAATACGTGCTACGTGGATACATAATTAATGATACCTGTCCCAAGCTTCATTCCAGGTCAATAGTCCTTTCCGCCAGTGTGAAATCAGTTGAAAGAATATGAAAATCAGTGGCGCACAGGAAAGTAAGAGGAATAAATATTCACTGGATATTACCTTTTCCGCACAAATACCGCTCAACGGCAAAGGATACGTATACGATCCTCTATGGAAAAATTATAATTGCTTCGCGGAAATCTTTCGTTTTTCTGTTAAAATGCTTTCCCTAGCGTATTCGAAACCAGGCAGATATCAAAGAAACTTCCGACAGAAAATGTGGCTGGCAGAGAAATATCGAGAATAAGCGAGGAATAAACGAGAACGGTAGAGGAATTTCTAGTCTGGATGGAAAATTACGTCACGATAATATGGCGGTACTTTGGCATATGATAGCTACGGAGGAATAGCGTCGAAACAATACGTATTATCAGCGGTATACCTTTAAGGCGTTCTGACGTTATCGAGACTGCAAAGAAGCGTAGAATCTTCGCTGCTAAGGATCAAGAAGGCCTTTTGAATTACACTGTGCAAGACAGGTAATTTACTACAAGTCTGATAACTGGGCTCGTACACTTACATTGACCAGGCTACGTTAATTCGAGGAAAAACTGTGCCAAATCAATCGCACGAGACAACGGGAGGATCGTTCTTACAGTAAGCTGAACATCTAATATTCTAACATGCAGATGCGACCGAGTAGGAACGCGCTAACGGAAATAATTTTCACTGGTATGCCATTAGTCATGCTCTTAAATCGTTAGAATAAAGAAAAAAACGATGTAAATAAATATTTAGAGATTCAATCTTTTTCTATCTCCTTCGCAGTCAGCAAACAAACGTTTAGGTTGATCTTCTTCGATGCATCGAATTTTTCGATATATGCGTACGTACATGACGCATGTGACGTACGTGAATACACAGAAATTCGAATTCCATTTGCCAGAACGAGAAACAAAGAATGTCACGTATCAAGAGCTCGAATTGAAACGAATCGATTGGCAGAGATACGAATCCTGGATCTTCTAGCCGTTATCTGGAAACCTAGCCATTTGTCACGGTATAAGCCATGGGATGGAGCCAGGATTCTGAACTACATACCGTGTCTCGTAAGATCTCGAAGTGCAGGTGAAATCAAACCGAACGAGATTACTCGGGGCGGCGCTCAGGGTCCTTTCGCGTTAATCCTTCGATGATTCACCGAATTGGACTAATAATAGCTATGCCATTATGACAGAATTCTCAAACGCCCTTCAATTAAATCTCGCCACCATAATTCATCAAACCATCATAATTAGTATGCAGTATGCTCTTAGCGCGTCTCGTTTATCAACGGCCGTCGTAAACAGTTTCATTTTTTCAACGAGAACGCGTATTAGAATTTCTTGCCGGTTCTCGCTGTCGGGCAAAAACGAAACGACTACTAGTTAGCAAATCGATTGCGTTGCCTAGTAAAATTCCACATCTCTCGATTAATTCGAAATTCGTAACAATTTCGAAACGCGACTCTGACTACAAATTAATGGCACTTGTATAAATCAGGATTGGTCTCTCGATGATTAGATAATTGGTCGCACCACTTGCTTCCTAACCACTGTATTAAATTGTACAAACCGATAATGACGCTTCTTGCTCTTCGCGTGAACGCAAATTATTCCATCGTATTTGTTATATTACGAACGATAGAACTTTAAACAGAGAAGATTAATCGATCATAAAGGTGACCAGTTACTCGGCGATACGTACTACCGTATTTTAATTATCAATCAACCGAAGCAAACTTTCTCGCGCGCATACTAAAAAGAAGTATTTAATCTAAATTTCATTCGTAGGATTGATAAATTCAAGCAGCAGATGATCCGCACTAATCCAAACAACGCTATAACTCTATCTAACATCTTGTCGATTACATCCCATGCTTAAGGGCTTCACGCGCATAATACGCAGTCTTGCAACGCGTGATCAAGTTTTCACGCGACACTATGACTTCTCAAATCTCTACGTGCGTTTCGAGACTCGCTCTTCACTCGATACCCGGTACTTTATCATCAACATTCGCTCAGTCTTCGATTACGTACTGTTCGAATCATTCGTCTTAGCTCACACACGCGTACAAACAGATTCACGGTCATTGTTTACACGAATTTGTTACACAGTTGTTGCTCCTTCAATGTAGAACTACCATGTGCGGAAATTCCCTTCGGAGATCTCAAGTTCGAACGAAATCTTCGGAAAAATTCCTCATCTTGTTCGATTTATTTCTTCAGCATGTATTGTCTTTTTCATTGTTTGGTTTATTCTAGCTCGCGATAGAAGGAAACTTTAAAGAGAATTTAAAATCCGAGATTGAAAGGTTCGCTCGGTAAGCTCGTGGACTATCTTTTAAGCTTCTAGGGTTTGTGAATATCTTCCAGGATAAATCCGTATCAAACACTTACTTTTTATATATATATATATATATATATATATATATATAGTGTTATACCATGTTAAACCTTGGGAATCGTATATAATAATCAAAGTAGCGACTCGTTGAAAGTTAATATCGGTCTGTTCACGGCTGGGTAAGCTATGCGAAATGAAAGAAAAGGCAATAATAGAAGGTTCCGGCATTTTTTCTGCGAACGCGCGTGCATTCGCCGAATCGCTTCGCCGGGAATTAAAACGACGCATTCTTTTAGAACTTTCATTCTACCGTTAAACCCGTTATTCTCTGTACTGAATTACTTTAACGAACGATCATTCATCTCCGTTACGCGCAATCCAAAATCGAAGCGTAGCATTTCTCTGCACAGCCGGCTAAAATTTAACCATTGGATTTTATCGCAATCTTTCAAGCCCTTGCTGGCTCTTGAACGTCATCGGGCGAAGTGTACCGAATCGAATCACGTTCAGACTACGGTTCCAAGCACCGTGAAAGGTGTGCAGCCTGCGAATTCTGTGCTGCGCTCTCTCCAACTTCTAGTGACACGTCTGGGTATATCGAATCCGAATTCTCATTTAATGGCTGTTTGTGTGATAGCATCGGCTGCGGGATCGCGTCGGTTCCATTCAGTTTTAATTGCACCCGTTCCGGCACTTCAGTTTCGATTCCAAACCATCCTATGTCAAAGGTTAGCCTTGCGTTACTTTGTTATAACCATCGAATAATTTATATCGGTCGATGAGTTCAGTGGAACGATCGTTCACCGCGCTGCAACTTCATCAACGTTTTTACCATACATTTTCCAAGCGTAGGCTTGCGTTTCTCTATTAATCAAAGCGCAACGTGCGCGAACCAAGTCTGGATTGAACTCAAACTTTTGCCAGGCAATCTCGGCGTACTCGGTAAATCAAAAGAATCGACACGCTCGTGCAGACTTCCACCGCTGATGTATTCGTCTATCGCGAGGATTGCTTTACAGGCCACTGGAAAAAGTAACGATAAATTGAACGGATAAATTGAAATTAGTTGCGTTTATCGATCCAACTGTCTGACATTGTTCTTCGGATAATAAGTTACGTTGACTCTGAATCAGCCTAAGGCTAATTAAACGGAAAATCCAAGTCCCTTGAATTCGAGGAAGACGCTTCTGTGCCGTCGTGATGTTACTACCCATCGAGTTCGTTAGTTCTCACGATGCTCGTTTGATCTTAGGCAGCGAATCATTTTCCTCGGGCATATAACTGTCGCGCAAACTATCGAATTACCAGCTCTAAGGGATCGGACGAAAGGAAAAGGGAATAGAATATGAAACGTACTTCGAACCGTACATTTTTCTCACAGTCTTACGTATTCCGTTTGTGAATCGAGGAAAATTCGGCAAAATAGTTACACCTATACTTTCAAACGTATCGTCGGTTTACTCTTTTCATCCCGTTGAAAACGTATACACGTGTCGCAGTTGAAAATAATTATTTAACGAAAGGAGTTCGTGCTTTCGCCACTTATACATCAGTTTCATCCATCTCGAAGCGAGTAAAGAACGCGGCGTTCTCGAAATGTTCGGCAAAGACAATGCGACCTGCTCCTCTATCACATTGAACAAACTTCATTATTCGCATCTGGCCCGGTTTGTCAGACAGAAGTTCGTCAAATATTATACACATTCTATTAAACCTGCAGCATTTCTGATAACGTATATACCGTGTTTATTTCGTGACTAGACTTTAAAACAGGTAAACTCACATTACGTATCGTTTCGTTGTTTCTGTAAAAGTTCTTCTTTTTTACGAAACTTCTCTTACAACGTATTTGTCTCGCTTGCAACGACAAATTCCTACGACGTTCTTAAAAAGTCCGATAAAAGCAATTCCCGATACTAACGCAAACAGTCGTGAAGTGAAAATGAGAGTGGAATTCTCTTCCTGTAATATGCTATTAAACGCACACCGTGCTCGGCATCGTAAAACGGGGACGATAAAAAGGCAAAAGGGACACGAAATTAGCCGGCACATCTGTCGACGAAATCGTAAGAGTCAGGCTCCCTTCGCGACGACGTGGCTCGGCCAAAGTATCGAGCAATCGGCATATAATCTGTTTAAGTTTGCTCATTTGACACGCGTGACTAACCGCGGTCGATGTGGGTCGTGTTTCACTGTCTCATGGGGCCTACAACAGGGAACATCCCTTATAAGCACGACAGATGCGTCAACGGATCATCCCCTACGTATATCCGATCTCATCTTGCATGTTTTATTCGACCGGGCTGTTCGCAAACGATTTCTCCCTCCTCGAGGTCGTAATTCCGCATAATCTGATCCTATACACGTTGCTCCAGACCGTCTTGGATTAATTCCATAGATTACATCGTTCGTCAAATTACGTCGCAAATCCGTGCAAAAGAATATTACATATCGCGCGTTGGATTACGACCGTGGATTAACGACTTACGTTAACCTGAAACTGGAGCAGGGGCTATTCACCCGGATTTAGCCGCTTGTATTTATATTTAACCGCGAAAGGCTATGGAGTTTTACTTTTAGGGAACCCATAGAAACGCGCTGACTCATCGAATATTTCAAACCCTTGCGATATAACGACTCGTTCCTGCCTAATCTTCGCGAAAGATGGTCATTTTTATTCTTTTATTTGTTACGACCAAGCGTAAGTCGGCCAAAGCCTATCGGTTTACCAGCCTGTGTTCGCGTTTAACCGGTTGAGCGCACAAATTTTCATTAATTTCAGCATCGTGCGCGTTTCACTAATCGTGGCACGTTGATCACCATTCCCGTTGCCAATTAACCTCGTGCTTCGACCAACCGAAAGGCGAACGCCGACAGAAATTACTTTTAACGATTGAAGAAAAAAAAAAAGTCGTTTATCTTGACGCATTATCTTCGTACTGTTGTTAGTTAAAAACAAGACCAACCAAATCCATAAAGTACCTGCGACGTAAAGTAAGAAGTACTTTACCAGCTTTTTCACTGGCACCATTGTTTGCGTGCAGAAGAAATTGCAAGATGAAAGGTGTGAAAGGTGTGCGCAACTACTTTAGATTATTCGTTGCAAGAGCGAGAATCTGGATTTCTTTTGTGCGTCGAGTGCAATTTCCGCGGTCGTTAATACGATACAGACGAGCTGAGAGGTTCGAAATATTTAAGAAAGCGAAACGCTATAACGTAAATAATAGGAATAAATTACCTAGCAACGTGCCTTTCATCGAATTTTCAATTTAATTCGTAACACTGCGAAAACTCATTCGATCAACGATTCTGTCTGTCAACATCCCACGAAGTTGAAGAAGATTCGTTCGGAGTTCCACCATCGGCGCAGTTATTGTACACTTTTGAAAGTTTATTCGGTTTGGTTCGACGTTTGCCTTTACCTATCGATCCTGTCACGTTATTCGCGTTTCAAAAAAAGGAGATATTCTTACTGGTCCAACTTTCGTATCGATCTTCCAACGTGGTTACCTGTCATGAACGATCCAAAGCCAGAAACCAGACATATATGTATCGATGACAGAGCAAATAATACATCGGTGGTTTGCTTCAAAAATAACCAGATTGCTTTCTTTATGACTTCGGTATGAGATCGGTAAGCTAGACGGAATATAGACGAGTTACAACGACCTATGAATCTTATTAACAACGAGGCCTTTCGGAAGTTCGGCCTCTTTCCGCAAAGCGTATGAAAACAATTTATTCGATCGATGAAAGGGGAACGAACAGCAAATCGATATCGAATAAAGTCACTTTCGATGAGGTTTCCCAGATACCGAGAGACACAGGTCTGACATATTTAGCGAGATCCGATAAGTCTTCTCGCTAGTTTCAAGACAGGATGTATATGTAGACGCAAGGTGGCACGAAGGGTTGGTTTTCCGCTGGGAACGGCAACGTCTGATCGTTTGATTACCCATGGTATACCCTCCAGCTGGTAATTACCAGTCGAACGCGATATTCGTCACGCCATCTGCTTTCTCTCAGGAGGTCACTTCGCGTTCGAGAAAAATTGCAGTTCGACCCGTTTTTGGATCCGATAACCGTTTTATCCGGTTAATAAGTTTTCACGAATCGACGAAAAGTGAATAGAACGTCTATTTAAAGACATTCATGAACAACCTCTTGCGAGCGAATGCTCGAATGCTTCGAGCATCGCATCGCATTGCCGCTGTATCGATGAAAAAAATCTGCCCGCGCATTCATCTCGATATACGTATGTACGTACGTACCTAAATACTTTTCGAGGTAAAATCAAGTTATTCGCGTTATCCGCTGGCTGAAAGGATATACCTATCTATTTTTCGTAAATGGCACGTACCGGGCAACGACGAGTCACGGCAGATGCTAATTTAGTTTGCATAGATCGAACAGAATTCAATGTAGCGGGATGAAAATCCAACTAGTATGCGGAATATACGGGGCTAGAAGTTTGTCAGACAATTTTCGGACAATTTTAGATAATAACTTTTACACGTAAAACTACGGTAATACGTTTTCCCAGTAGACCAGGAAGTTGGTGTACGTATACAAAAGCTGGTCTCTTCTCGTTTCTCTCATTCCTGCGGATCGTCGTAACGGTGATCGTATATCATGAGGTCAGCCTTACGGATGCTACTCTATCCCCTATCTCTTTTCTTTTATCCTTTCGCTTTCGTTTATGTTCGTCTATTCGCGATATCACCTGGCGAATAGCTTCTATCTCGAGTGACAAACAACCCTTCGCATTCTGTCCGTACGGTTTCGTGAAAAAACGAGCCAACGTGGAATCACGACGACACCTGATATAACCATATCGAATTATAAGGACCATCGTATCCCGATAAGGAAAAATATAAAAAGATCGTTCGCCTGTAGAAAGTTAGATTCAGAAGATGAATTATCGATAGCAAAGTTCAAGTTCGAGGGAGATTTTAAATTTCCTTGACGATGAATTGGGAGGAGATGAATAAGTTGGGAAGGAAGATCCGAGATTCATTGTGATATCGATTTGAAAACAAGGAAATAAAAGCGGTTCTGTGATGCGGGTTAAGATCGCCGCTTTGTTTAAAAGGAGAATCGCATCGATGCATCGAGAAAAGTGGTAGCCGTCGGCGTGAGTATCGTTCCCTCGATATTCATCGCGTCGAAGTTGACTTCATATCGACGTATTGTAGCGACTTTTTTGTTTCGAAATTCTTTCTTCCGTGTGTTCTATATTCGCCCCTTCTTCGGTAAGTCTCGCAGAATAAATTGGCAAAAAGTCGGAAAATTTGGTTCTCCCTCTGACGTAATTATAGCTGGATCGAAGTTGGAAATAAATTTCACCGTGACGTCAATGCTAGAAAATCTTTTGTATTCCATTGATGAAAATAAAGCTGAGAACAAAGGTCCTCGTTAAGAGTAACAATTTTTTTATTCACAGAAAGGTTGAACAATCAAGCCATAAAGGATTCAATTTCGAACCAACGTCACAGAGGAGAGTTACCGCTAGTTTACAGTCGTTTTAACGAGCAGTTTCGTTTCCGCGTCGTGTCATAAAATTATTATCAACTACGGACATTGCGAGCAAAGATAATCTATCGTAATTAAAAGGCGGTCACGTGCTAGCACTTGTCACTGTGATTTCACTGTTCGTTACTAAGCTTGCTGCCAATTCCAGCTGTCCGGACACAATAAATTCTTGACCATTTAATCTTCGCTTATACTTGATTCGCGTGCAAATTCTCGCTTACATGTAGATCTTTGTTTCCCAACGTGCAATTTGCTTGCGATAATAATAACGAAACTCTTGAGGCAATTTTTTCAGCCTATATCTCCCGTGTAATCCCATTAAAATAGCGACGAATGAACTACGAAATGTTACGATCTCTGCATATTCCTATTCGTTTAAGCATTTTCTTTTTTTTTTTTTTTTTTATCATCCAGCTTTATCGAAGCAAAGCAAGTCGTATACGACCAATATGCGCAACCTTTCTTTAAAGCCACGAGATGTTTTCTATTTCAGACGGAAGTACCATTTCCTTTTTCCTTTGTATATCTCCTTCTGTAAATGTTTATTACGTACACTTATGCGCTGTTAAATTTAGATTACGATTGTTTTTCAACACGGTGGATGCGCACAACAAAGGCACAAGTTTTGTAGAAAGTCGAATAGAGATTTCGAGTGCCCGGTATACTACGTGCAGAAACTCGCGCGCAAAGCGCTACTTAACGAGTAAGATTACTGCTAATACAAGGGATAAAGGTGACGTTTATGAGCGAGTAAATTCGCCTATACAATAAACTAATAAACCACGTGAAGAGAATGACGGAAATAGGGATAATAGCAGCGGTCGTGTCACCTAACGACACTGCTCTTGTCTTTGAATAATTAAGCGTCTCTGGCTCGCGGGCCAAGAACACGCAGCCCAATTGCACCCGTCGAGCCTAAGTAAGTATATCGCGAGCAATAAGTATCAAAGATACATTATTTATACCCGACTCATTGGATTAAGCGCTCTGAACATAGAACGTTCAAACGTCTCTCGTTCTACCGCTATCGCTTTTTATCTTTTCTCAAAGTTGAGGTTCCTCTTTACGTGACATCGTCTACCATGTCTATTTTTTTAACATTTTCGTCGCTTTCTTTCGAATTGCTTTCCCGTTGTCGTTTACACCTTTGTTTCGTCATGTTCTATATCTTTCTTGTATCGCGGTTTTCTGTGTTATTTTCATCTATTACAATCGTTGCACGACCTTTATTATCGTTACACCTTTTGTTCTGTCCAAGAGCGTAGGTAACAACGATCCGTAGTTCGTTAGCTGGACTCGAACTTTCCCCTAATTATCAAAGAGCACTCGAGAAGAAACACGGAGCGGAGGAGTCGGTACCGCGACAGATGCAATTATAGTTAGTTACGGAAACTAATCTACTGCAGCTGCTTGTACTTCGTCATCGAGACTTTGTAATGTAATTTAGGTATGCTTGTCAAATGTATGGTTGATTTGTTCCGTGAAACGGGGCGAGTCGAATTAAAGAAAGTTGCTAGGGATAAAGCGGATGTAGAATAATTACTCGACCACTTCCTAGATTAGCCGTCGTGTAGAACAAAGAATTTTTTGCCATGAAATTTATGATGCGTCCAGTAGTCAGAAGCTTATCTAAACCGACAGGAAGTAATTTATTCGGCGAATGGAGCGACGTATTATATCGTTAAATGCAACATATTGCTGTACGATGCACTAATTACCTTTCAACATAGTTATATCGTGACACGGTTAACGATGCGTTTATAATAAATGAGTTAATGCGAAAGTAGCGCACAACGTAATAGTTCACGCGAAATCAATGTGCGCAGAGTAACGGTTTGATAAATTAACGTCGACGAGCCACTTGCAATTTAAATTTAAGCATCCAACGTTTAAGCGAACCCCTCGATAGCGCCACTTTTTAACAATCTTTCTGACAATAGGCCGATAATTTTTGTATCTTTATTTTTACGCGCGCACGGATCATTTAACGTAGATTAACAATGTCGCGTTTTATTAAACCGTGCACGTACATCACCGCTTGCCGTGTACGATGGCAAACATATTCTTGCGATATTGCTCGCATTTCCGATACATTATTGTAGGTTAATTGATTTAAATTTACATGCATATTCAAATGCACTCTCGCAAGTGATACCGAGTATCCTCTTCTATCTATGACCTAATTCGAAAGTTGACCCGATGTCGACATGGCGTGGCATGGCGTGACATTACCAAAGGGTTTAGCCGCCGCGTCTCCGTATTTTTCCATTACCAGGGATTTCTCCGGCGGCTGTATATCCGAACACTATTACTATTAATAGAGAATAATTTTTATCCGGCGCGGTGCGGCGCCTCGATGCGCCTCGCGCGTGTTACAACGGATAAAATAAAACGCGAAGCTCGCTTGATTATTCCGGTTCACGTGTACATTCCTATCTATACGTATGTAGAATATTGCGCGTATCTACGTTTTCAGAAAGCCACCACGGCATCTGTGTCCAATTACACGACCAGCCGAATATCCACAAAACCGGATAAAACTCGGTGACCTATTAGAAATAACGTAATTCCGTACGTCCGACAAGTTTGCTGGCAAAAAGGGGAAAACACGACGATATCAGGGTTCAACCGTAATTTTCGTAACGTATGTATAAAAAATAGGGGACCCATTAGAAAAATTCCTGTCAGCCGATCTCCATTGGATGGCTGCGCTGACTGAACGTCTGCTAGTATTTTCATAGGTGAAAGAAGAGCCGACCGAAGAGAATCATCTATCATTATCGGCTCTCAGGTGTCAACGTCGGATGAAATCGAATTTTTTGTTACGATCGACACCTCCGGATCGCGTTCTCGTGACAAAACAGCACTCACGATCAGAACCAAGAAGAAAATGAAAAACATCGTCTTTTTATTACACCTCTTTAACAAATGGCCCTGCCGGTCCAGTCATTCACGATGAAAACATTTTTCTAATGGAAACTTCAACCTTCTTATCAACGAAGTCTTTCGGACGACATTTATCCACAAGGTTCCTTCCTTCTTCTTTTCGCGGAAATTCCGATGAAACCACAGATAAATGAAATGGCAATTAACAACGTGACCAAATGCGCAGGATGATCGGTTTGCTGAATGAAGCAGTAGCAGCCCACGTGATTCTCTTCTCTAATCGCAATCAAAGTAATTAATTATCCATCGTCCATCGGTCTCCCCCTCAATCACGTCGACACGAGTTCCGACATCGACATCATCGGACTACGTATCAGTTTTCCTCCCTTTTATTCCGTCGTTTCATTGCTTTCGCAAAGTTTTACGTATCATACCTATTATATTCATTTCATTTGAACGTAGTTACATGGGAAAATTTCGTATGATTATTATCCGGCCGATAATAATACAGAAGCGGCAAATATTAAACATCCGAGCAATTTCCACATTTAATTAATACGTTAATTGCATGCTAGCCACGCGATAGCAGTCATTGTCATTTCGTTGACAACTTCGTTTAAATCGTTCGATGAATTTTTCCGAATGAAAAAGCAACGAACCAATCTTTACCGAAACGTTCCTACGGTAACAGCTACATTAATATTGCATGGCACAGGAATGCAGTAATTAACGAACAATTATTCGGAGCGATGTATGTACATTCATTAATACGGTGGATCGTCGATACGTTGATTATTCAACGCTGTAAAAATCAAGTATCGAGAAGGGAAATATTTTACGTCCCGTAACATAAGCCGAACGATAGAATTGATGTTAAAATATCTCTCTCGGCGTTAAAAAATTTTTACACCATGAAAATAGTCGTGGATTAATATTCTCGCAGAAGCGATGATTCGATAAAACGAACGAGCTGATCCGACCGATACGAAATAGTTTCGTGTTTATTAATTAAATTCCACGGTAATGCACGCGCGAAGAAAATCGTATTTGCATAATTATTCGAATGGCGAAAGTTCGGAAAGGCAAACGATAAAAATCCCCCATGATTGATCGGTTCTGAAATGGCCGTACACCGATCGGCCTAATCCGTTCTTTAGCCATTGCACGAACCAGTACATGGCACAAAACAGTATCTCCGATGTTAGCCAACGTGGACATAGTATGTATTTCGAAGTAATCTGACCTGGCCGATCGATAAAAAGCAATTGCCAAAATTATACTTCAGGAATGAAGATGAATCGTTGTTATTCAGAATCTCCTCTACGTGGTAGTCGTTTTTCTTCCAAAATTATAATGCCGGTGATGCTGCGGAATGCCGGTATCAAATGAATCTTTCCCTTAGAAACTGCCAACTCCCCTCTCCAATTACTTCAACGAAGAATTACGGCAACATTTCGTACGAAATTGTATCGTGAGTGTTCCTCCTAACGTTTCACGGTAATTGCGGCGGCACGGCTCGAAATTATAGTATTTATCGGCCATGGCGAAATAAAATCGGCCATTACGAAAAGCACATCGCCGTGTAAGCACAATACGATGTACGAAATGCCGTTTCAATTTCAATTAAATCGAACATTAAATGCACGGAATGTCAGTCATTTAATCCCGGCGAGAAAGAAGACGCGCGATGCCTGCTGATATCGATATCAACGTTGATGGACACTGTCGCACGATGCGAAAATAAAAACAATTATCTCTCGACGCGTTATCAATTTTCCTGCGTTTTTAACGAAATCGTTGAAGCCTCAGTTTTATATTTTTCGCGTAACGCAAATGTCGTCTATCGCCAGAAAATTACAAGACCTCGTAGCGAGTCGTTTATCGACTTTTTTTTTTCATTTTTTCGAATTTTCGTCAATTTCGCCGTTAAAGAGCTTCCCTCGGATATTTATACGCGTAAATTTCCAAAAGTTCTGCTTATTCAGCGAATAGGACGAATTGCTTATTCAGCGCGAAAATTCGTGTAGAATCTCTGATAACTTGCCTTATGTTTTCTATGTAGAAACGTTATCTCCGTTCCTCTAGCTGTGCTTTAGTATCCTAGCCTGGAGCGGGATTTCGAAATTAAATTACAAAACCAACGAGCTTAACCCATGCATCGATGTTCCGTGTGCAACACACGTTCTACTAGATAATATAGCAATTTCATTGTTAAACGGAAAACAAAGTTATCTAATTAGTTTCAATGTATGCCTGTATTACATAATGCATTTGCACGAGTTAGCCGCGCGTATAAGTATCCATGTTATATTCGCTTTATAACGAACGTATTACGAACCTATTACGTGCGTATACCCTTGTATATAACTACTCAGCCAGGATGCTCGTATCGCGATACGATTTCAATCTCGTTTCGATAAAATCTCTTAAATCAATTCCTGTCCTTTCGAGGAAATAGCTGTCATTTGCATTGTATTAGAGGGTTTCAATTTCAACGATCTATCAAACCGCCGAATATACTTAACAAATTATCAACGTGTAGCAACGCCTTCATCGACGATTTTCACAATACGAATATAACAAAAAACGTCAAATTACAAGTATAAGTATAGTGATATTCGGTTGAATTAGAAATAGAAAAAGATATACCTCGATTATCTTATTCGTTGGTAACGTGTAAGATCCAAAAAGCAACGAGATGCAGTCTTACGCGAGGCCGATCGTAGTTACGTACACTTTTTCGCGTCATTCACTGCAGTGGCGGTAACACGTTGCAGTACTCTTGTGGCAAGGTTTAGGCCACTTGTATCACAGCACTGTTTCGTTGGACAGAAAAGCGCATCGGTGCCGTGTAAAACCATAAAACTCGATCCTCGACCGCAAAGGCTTGGACAAAATTCCGCAAGCACCTTAGTCCACTCGCACTTTCCTCCCGCGAAAGTTCACCTCGATCGGCGCATCGTGTCAAACAATTGCCAACGTTCGCTGACGGTGGCTACGCTTCTCGGAAGCGCGAGTTCAAGGAAAAGCAAGCTGCCGTACTTCGTAACGGATATCTGTTCCGAGAGTGCTCGACCTTTCCGTCTGGATTCTCATCTTCACATAATACCTCCTAAGAAACTCGCAACTCTTGCAGGAACACTTTCGAAGAAACGATAAAGAGTATCTCGCTACGTGTGAGAATACAGCGGACGACAGACAACACCTACCACTACCGAATCGAAACTTTTCCTTAATGTCTGTGCACTCGAAGTAAACTTTCTACTGGCTGTTTCGCGTAAGATGATGGAAAAGGACAAGCGCGGAATTGGAGATCCCGCGTTCGAGCGTACCGCGATCACGTACAACGCTCGACGCGTCGATGAATGCGCGAAAGCGAGGAGACGCGAGCAAAGGAGAAGCTGAAAGGACGGTGCGCGGCAAATGGAGTCGAACGATCGCGATACACGAGCGGCGCGTCGTGTTGTTGGCAAGCGACTAACCCCCTGACAGCGTCCTGCACCCCCGGACACCGCGCATGCCTCCTACCTTAAAGAACTCACCCACCCCTCTTCTCAGTGCCGCCCCAAAACCACGGTGACTTCATCTTTTTTGACGAGATGCCTGTGAAACCCCTCTTCTCTATGCTCTCTTTATCCGCCCTTCTTCTCTCTTCTTTCCTCTGCCTTCGACTTCCTTTTATACTTTTTTTCTTTGCCTTTTTCTCCTTTCACCCTCTCTCGCTTGGACCTTTCTCTTCTTTCTTTTCTCCGTCCTCTTTCTCCATCCTCTTTCTTGCCTCGCCTCAACGAGGTGCCGCTATTTCTCTTCGACTAGAATTCTCGATGTTGATATCGGCGTTATTGCTTATTTCGCGCTGGGTCGTTACTCGCCCTATAAAAAAAAGGACCATTAAAGAACAAAGTGACGGATGTCACTATCAAACTCCTGTCCCATCTTTCTCGTGTTTTAGGATATAAGTGACATCGTTTAAATTCTTCCGACAACGGAAAGTCTTCCAGCGAGAGACATAAAGTCGCAGTAAAAGTCGAAGTTCAAGACAATAGAAATGGCTAGCAATCGTAAGCGCTGCCCTGGTAACGTTCAGTGTACACGAAATTGCTTCAACAGGTACAAATGATGGCGACGTTATCCAGCAACATATTGCACTTTTTCATTCGAAATGTGTACCTACATACCTCCGTGTCGCGTGGCATAACCAACGTTACACAAATTATTCTTTGCTTCTTTCCCAAACCACATTTTGCAATATTCTACGCAAACGTTGCTCGCTTATTAAAAAAAAAAAAAAAAAAAAAAAAAAAAAAAACACGCACGAGCGTTTCTTTGGAAAAGGCACATGGATTTTTTCCTCGAATCGAGCGAATCCCTCCAATTTACGTTTCTTGTTTCTTCCAGCGATAAATAACAGAGAGTAGATCGCATGGTAAATTGCACCGTACTAGTATAAACGCGAAAGAAGGGCTTCGTAACAGAGCTTCGTAAAAAAGGGTTTAATAACAACATTAACAAATAAATCAAAGAAAACGTTTCTGAAGAATTTTTATATACTCTGGCCGAGTGTTCTGTTATATTTTCACAATGATAAAGTTGAAGACTTATAACAAACTAGTAAAGACAACGTTCTCTTTGGTTTGGATTATGTTTGACGGAACAAGATAGACGGTATGACGTAGATACAAAAATATCAACGATAATAAACGATAATCAAGAAATCTATATTGTAATTAAACAGGGAAATATGTTATAATATAAACAAATCGAATTTGAATATCCACGCCCCAATTCCTTCTTTTTTTTCGATTCGTAGTCTTCGAAGGAAACGAGCAGAACGAATAAAACGAATGAAACAGGGTATAAATTATAGAAAAACGGTATCGGTCGCGCGTCAGATTTTGGTGGAAGAACACCGATATTTATAATATACGATCGAGATTTGATGCGACGATCTTTTCCATTGTGTAGCAATGCATACCAGATAACAATTTTTAAATGGTTTATGCGTTTGCGAGACATTGTTCGCTAGAATATTTTTGTTAAGCTTATTCGTTATTTAGGGAAAGCTTTAACCGTTGCTAAAAACAGAAATGAATAAATTTGTACGTTCTAAATATCGTATTCGCTTTTATTCGAAACTAAAAAAGCAGCACGCACAATAATAATAATTTCGTAAAAGTTACCGCACCGTAGAAAAATATTCCATGGTTACGCATCAGCAATTTATTAATGTGACTAAAATACGTGTATTTAACTTGAAACATTTGCTCCTTTGAAATAGAAAAAATATAAATTCATTAATATTCGGCTTATCTGACACGAAAAAAAATACGAGAAATAAAATAATGAATCGAACGAACAAACCTTTTTACATTTCACTCGTATTGAACGTCTTTACGAGGTTTGATTTTACTAAGTATGTAAAACGAGAGAGAGCAAACTCGACAGGGAAAGGCTCGATCTAAAGATTAAAACGGCGAGGCGAGAAGTATTAATTCAAGAATCGTCAAGATCAGTTTATTAAAGTCGCGTTCCATTGAATCGACGCTGGACGAATAATCGAGCGGACAAAGAAACCACGAGTACTTATTCAGACATCTTTTTCTTCGTTCTTTGCGAAGAAGCTATTGATTTACCCACACAGCAGGTGCCCGCTTCTTCTCACGCTTTTCATTTCTGTCCCACGGATTCTCACCCCGCTCCCCTCCGCCGAACCTCCATTCGCTTTGAGAGCTTCCATAATTTTTCATCTCGAAATGATAACAATGCCATTCGTTAAACCACTCTTTACATAAAATCGTCGCCTATCTATTGTACTTTTACTCTTTGGTCGGTTACCCAGTGGCCGATGTATTTAATGGTTCTTGTCGCCGAAGCTTTGTCCTCGCCAAGATCCGGGGTTGTCTCGTTATTATCGCAACAATAACAATCGCGTGCCGAGTTGCTGAAATAAATCTTTCT
The DNA here is from genome assembly GCA_014737475.1 of Bombus confusus. Taxonomy (NCBI): domain Eukaryota; kingdom Metazoa; phylum Arthropoda; class Insecta; order Hymenoptera; family Apidae; genus Bombus; species Bombus confusus. Next base: position 3,028,862 of record JACXIV010000041.1, read on the forward strand.
CGTGATTGCGACGCATTTCCTCGAGACGCTTCTGATCCTCTGATCACTGCTGCCTAACTCGTTAACCCAGCAAGGAATAACGTTTAATGCGATTAAAGAAAAATACGCGGTAATCAATTCGATCGGCTCGACGAATTTTCGTGCCAACGACGGAGCAAGAGAGGGATAAACTCTGCCAGCGAGAACTTTTCAATCTGTCCTCGCACTGCTGCTAAGGATAAGAGGATCCTGTAAGGCGGACGATTCGTTTTACTCCGTTTCTTGTCGGTTCTTGGTCTCCCACCCACGAGAGATTTGGTCGGTGTCGTGACAAAGTAAAGAGGATAAATCACCCCATGGCATTCACCTTAACGATAGTAAACGCGCTCGTTTGCCAAATCCAAAAGCTTCTGGAGCAGGTGCTATCGACTATTTTCGGTTAAATAAAAGAAGAAAAGACCTGGTGCGCGTTCATGATCGTCACTGGAGTTATATCGCATGCCGTCAAAGTTCAGTCAACCTCGAAGGAAAAACGTAGTGATAGTTCAGAATCCGGTGTTGTTTCTTCTCGAGAGTCGAGGGGGAGAAAGCAAGGAGGATCGCGAGAAACGCTTTTTACTACATTCGTGCGAGTGTAAACCAAACACGTTTCCCTTTCGCTCCAGTTATTGTCTTGATAAGTTCCGGTAGTACCGAACAGGTTCTCGGTTATACCGGCGTTCTGTTTTCTCTTCCTAAAAGCTTTAAGCGTTCGCCGGAACTTTATTTGTCACTCGAGACAATTCCCACGTGTTTGAATCGAAATGGCAACAGGATATGGTTTTCGATGTTTGCTTTTCTAATCTATCGATCGTTTATGCAGTTACGCTAACAACGCATTTCCATTATGTATTTCGACGAGTATAATTTTCAATTTTAATAAACTAGACAATCTGTTTTTTTTACATTTTCTACCCGGAAGCAACGTGTTAAATCCAGGATAAAATTACGATTCGTGTCTGCTCGTTGTGCGATGCTTATCGGTTCGTGTTTGAGAAATACCCAAAGAAACTTTTTCCTACTATCTTGTTGACTTTTAATTGACTCTCCAGCAGGCATGATCGTTTCAACGAAAGTTTTCAGAGCTGCGACTAAATAAAATTACGTAGACGACGTTACAGTCCACTTACTTTTTGATTTCAGCGTAATTAGCGTTTACCGCAACATTGTCCAGCTAATTTAATTCAATTTAACATACGGATAATATGATAAAATAACATAAAAATAGATAAAAGCAATCGTACAAAGTCATAGAGCAACGTGGCAAAAGAAAATGTAAGACAGAGAAGTAATAAATGAGTTAATAACAGAAAAAAGGGAGGAAAAAATTAGAAAGCACACGGTCCAGAAAAGATAAAATGGGTAGTAAATGCAGCAGGATCAAGAAGAAGCGGATGATACGAGTCGAGAAATATGTGGGAAATGTTATAATCCTCGACTATCGGTATATAAACGTGGATATTTAAGAAATATATGTATAGTAATGTTTCTCTGACGCCATTGAAGTGTTGCGTATTGGAACGTATTTAAACGTTCGTGGAACGAACGTACGTGGAACGTATTTAAATCGGATGACGGCGTTTATACACACAGACCTCTAAATGGACACATCGTGGATTAAAATTAACGAATTCACGAACGTAGCCGAAGTCGCGCCGCTTTCGCTTAAACTTGCCCGTATAACGTTTAACAAAACTACGTAATATCTGATAAATTTCAATATATTCCTGTATATGGAGAAAAGTTGAAAAGTGTTCGAACGATAGAACCAGGGATAACAAAGCAGTTGTGGTCGGAAAGCTACCAGAGTCGCTATACAAAGGGGAAGCTTCGATGCCATATAATTACAGGAATCGAAAAGTTCGTATCCGCAGCCAGGATATCCTGGGGATAATTCAAATTCCTCGAAAACTTAACGGATATTCTACGCGAGTATCTCGCGGTAGAAGCTCCCGCAAATTCCTTCAGTACGAAATTGCAGCAACTACTCAGCCCTAAGGCTTGACAGTTAATGCGAAGCGCAGAGTTTGGCTTGAAGGATTTCGAATTACAATGGTTGCGAGTATCGTCGGTGAACACCGAGCGCGTCGCACGATTAAATATCACAACCGCGTTTTAAACCAGCTTGCTGCTTCTTTTCTTTGCGGCGGATATTTTACACGATCGCGAACATTCGGACTCACGTGCAAAATTTGATTCACCATATCGCTGTCTTGCCTTCTATATGCACCGATAGAAGTTCGTACGTTAGCACGGTAGGGTTGAATCACGTTGAGCGAAACGGGACACTGGCATGCGAAAATCGAAAGGGAAACCGTATCGTTACGTCTGTAGTAGTGGCGGTACTCGACGGGACAGAAAGGAAGGGTGAAACGCCTAGAGACTGTACAGTCACGAATTTCGACACTAGCAAATTACGCTAACCATTCGTGTCCCTTGCATTGTTGGTGGGTTAATACGAGACGTCTAGTCCCCATCGTCGTCTCCACCCTCGCGCACAACTTCAGATTACAATGGTAGCGCGGCAACCTCGCGGTAGACGTACAGTTGCGCGATTTGTCCCTACATTACGTTGAGAAGCGTTTCTACCAGGTTCCGTACATACGCGTATACCGACCTTCGCATCGCCACGCCACACTCTCTTAATCGTATTTGTACGTACGGTACTCGCGTATTTATTCTCCTCTTTAAAGGAACTTTGTAAAACCGATTCATCGTGTAATCGTATTCCATCGAAGAGGATGTAGCGTGTTTGAAATATGTTGCGAAACTCGGGGAAATGTCACGAACTAATCATATGTATATATTCGTGTACAAAAGAGAAAGAATAAGGTTTCTTCTCTTGGTAACAAGCACGGATACCGGATCGGTGAATGGTGTTGCGCGTGTTACACGAGAGGATGGAATTTAAAATGGGGAGAATAAAGTGGCAAGAAGGATCGTTAAAAAAGAATGATTGGGAGAGCAAAGGACGAAATAAACGTAACAAAGCTTCTTCGGTGGACCCATGATTTCGACCTCGTTTTCGTATTCAGAAGACATCGATGAAAAATTTCATCCGCTTAGCTTTGATCGATCTTCCACGACACGTCGTCGGATGAAAGCCATTCTTTATCATATCCGTGTCTTTGTATCAAAGCGGTACGAAGGTGATCGTTTCCTGGTCGAACCTACGCGAGTCAGATACGTGTTTATATCCCTACGTCATCCTCATTTCGACGATTCCTCCACGAAACAGAACAGAAGCGTCACCTGGACAAATCTTTACTCCTATATCCGTTCCGTAGAAAATAGTTTGATCTGCCGTATTTCCGGGGGATAAAAAATTAGAGGAGAAGAAATCTCTTTTTTCGCGATAGGGGATGATGTATTAGGACAAGAATGAAGGAGAATATTCGTTTCACGTACAGACGCTGCTTGTTTAAAGGTACGTAATATATTATTCGGAAATGCGATTAGGCTGTCCTAATCCGTGGAACACGTGGCTCGAGATTGCGTGGAACGCAGAGATTGGTTAATACCGAGACCGTAACCCCGGCAGCGGAATATTTATGTGTTTCAGAGGGGTGACCAAGGGGTAACTGTGAGATAGCCAGAGACAAAAATACCCGAGCCCGCGACTGGTCAGACATCGTAAACACAAATTTATTAACGGGTCTGCAGCAGTCGGAAAAACGAGTCCGCTCGAGACACGGCGAGGTCATTTTTCCATTTATCAGGATTAAGGATCTGGCTCGGGAATGACTCGGTCGTAACATTTCGCGGAAAATTAGCAAAAATAAAGAGTGTCACCAGTTCCATCTGATGACAGCTGGTATTAGGAGGTGTCGAGCGTGCGATTCATTTAAGGAGAAACATCATTCGCTTCGTAAATGTCGCGATTAAGTTAGATAAAGTATCGAATGATAAATCCATTCGTGTCACAGATCTTTCTTTCGTTCGTTCATCAACGCCCGTCACCGACATTGTGCAACGAATTGATTTTCTGTATTAGTACGTCGCGATACAATGGTCATTATTACGGTCATTCTATATTCGAAAATCTCCGCGCTCGATCTCGATAACTTTTGTAGGATTGTCCCTGCGAAGGGACTGCGAATAATTCAAAAATCATTACAAGTCACTCGAGTATTGTATCGTATTTCCGTTGTATTTCCATGGAATTGTATCGTATTTCCAAAATGCAAGCTAATGCAGTTACCCTACCAATACTGCAACACTCTGTGCATTAATGCGTCGATGCAAACTAGCTGCAGCAAAAGGCTAACTAAGCTATACGATGTTCATGATGAATCGTGTTTATGCCTGTGCTCGTTCTGACACAAGTTCGTTGTGTCGCTGGTACATATCGGAAAGTAATACGAGGGCACTGATGGCACTTACAACGTATATATTTCGTTCTGGTAGGGGACGACGAAGTTACGAATCGTAACACCGTTTGGCTGACTCTTTGAAATACGACAACTTGTACGACGCCATGGATTCGCTATGTCGATGAAATCGTTAGATAAAACAGACGTTACCGAAGCGTATAGAGAGCTCTAGAGACGAAATCGTCGCTGTTTCGAAAGAAGCGTTCGACTATTCGTTTAAATAAATCGATATCAGTATCTTAATTTCTGCCAAGTCAAAGATCCCCTATAAAAATTGTTTACGAGATCTACATCATCCGTAACTAGTTCATTATCACAGAAATGAATAATTCCTTGCGACGAGGAAAAGCTTGATCGAAGAAAGCTTCAAAGACCCGAGTTTCATCGACCTTGTTTCTATAAAAGACAATTGCGGTCGAGTATAAGCCAGTTCTTGCCTTGTGATCGTAGAATCCGCTACCTATCATTAGCCTTCTCTAGGCGAGTTAGGGACACGTATAAGTTTGCCGTTTATCACGTACGATTCAATGATAAACTTTCTCTCGCTGTAGTTACACGTGTGATGCATTTTCACAAAGAAAGTCTGTAAAATTGCCGATCTGAAAACAGCGTAAACGTGATTTAGAATGGTGGATTTGTTAAAGATGTTGAAATTTGTTGCTTTAAAGCTACGCTGCTTCTCTCTTTAGTTCAGTCGTCTAGAACGTAGTTGTTATTTTGTTTCCGAACACCATTGTACTTTTTCTCGTTTCACCAAATTGCATATCAAACGGTTTCTTCTTCCACATCTATTTTCTACGCAGCGAATCACACAAGTATAGATACGATCAGCCTACAGCTCCTACCTCCATCATCGCCATTAAAAGGCATAGCTTTATTCAATATTAATTCGGATACGAAACAAGTCTCTTTGCCGTTGTAAAGGGAACATCACAATCGTTAAATCGAGCAAATTGTTCGATTCGGGTAACTCTTACCTTCCCTGTAATAACTTTATTCGTGTAAGGGTTTTCGCGAAACGACTGTCACGTATTAGAATTCGATTAAGCGAAGAAGAAGAATATTTTAAGAGATCTTAAATAAACGTCTAGAAATTTGCGCCGCTCAAGTTTTCGAAAACACGAAATATACTCACGAAACTAAGAAGAAGTATATTTACTCGTGTTTCTTGTTCCATTGTGTACTCTGCTCGCTCAAGCTTCGAGTTCATGAAAATCTTTGAGAAAGATCTTCGACTTCACAAGTTGCAACTAATTTTCAGGGCAGTAAATGAAGATGAAATGGCATTGCATTTCGAACGAATTCTAGAAAATTCATGTTTACGTAAATCGTAGCATATCCACGCGTTCCTCGCAATACCGCTCGAATAAACCGTTTCACTGCTGTGTTTGTACGTCGTAGAAACGCACGGTTTCGCGAAGTACGAGTACGATATCACATGGGAAGGCTTGAAATTCAAAGAGACGCAAACACTGTTTCCAATTTCATCCGCTAATGCGAAATAATAGTTTTTGCTGGCGGTAAGAAGAACGTAATTTGTGTTTGCTTACTTCGGATTTCATACAAATTTCAAATTAAATTTTTCTAGCGATATTTAAACACAGCTAGATAAGACTGAAAAAGCATTCTCTGCAAATAAAAGATTGTTTCACGTCAGAAACGTAAACTAAAGGCTATACTATAGGGTATCATCTCTTCTCCTATAAAAAATGTATAAGCAATCAAACCTTATATAATATGGCAGAATTCATATGCATTTACTTCTTCATGCACAAGTTGACTATTAAATAATGGAACAAGATCTGGGAAGTTCTACACATAACACATTTTTTAATTGCATTCCTAAGCCTGCAATATTATTTCAAATAACATGTCATTTTATTTAAAAATTATTTGAAATAATTGTGGAATTGCTCTTCGATATAATTCGGATAACCAATTTTCAGTTTCGATTATACTTAGTGTTCAGCTATTGTTTTGAATTGCAATTGTCCCGTCTGCAAGTGTCCACAAAAAATACAACAAATTACAATAGATATTCGATATGTTCTGTGTTTTCTTGTAAAGAAAACAAGCACAACTATCGCATTTATTATTTATTTTAAACCAAACATTGTGAATATATTCGTAGAATAATGTAAAATATTAATTGGACATTTTGTAAAAAAGTTTGTAGGAAACTGTTGAAAACTGGTCATTTAAACTTAACGAAAAACTTAAGTAGACTTTTCCGACTTTAATTAATTATATTATTATTAATATTAATTACTTAACATAGTTCTAAATCAAAAACTAATATCACAGAAGTGTGAATTTAGTTTTACCTTGTAAAAATTATTACAATTATAAAAATGGTTATTGTAATAAATTGTTGAAGGCGTCAATTTACAAAAAAATTAAAAAACTATTAAATTTGATTGCGTTATAACGGAAAAACCCAATTTTATGACACCAGCAAACCGTTACCGTTCGATTAACCTTTCGGGACCTTGTCAAGTGTATGCCGCCAGGTATATAAGGAACACACGACTCGCGCGCGAGCTCATTTGTGTGTGGTCCCCCGTATTGTGAAGATCGAAGAAGAACTTTTACGAATTAAATTATCACGATATATAACATTTAAGATATTAACTTCTAACATTTAAGCCATCGATTTACAACATTTAAACTATTACTTTATAACATTTAAGCCATTAATTTAAAACATTTAAACTATTAATTTACAACATATATGCCATTAATTTATAACATTTAAACTATTAATTTACAACATTTAAGCCATTAATTTATAACATTTAAACTATTAATTTACAACATTTAAGACATTAATTTATAGCACAAACTATTAATTTACAACATTTAAGCCATTAATTTATAACATTTAAATTATTAATTTACAACATTTAAGACATTAATTTATAACATTTAAATTATTAATTTACAACATTTAAGACATTAATTTATAACATTCAAACTATTAATTTACAACATTTAAGACATTAATTTATAACATTTAAACTATTAATTTACAACATTTAAGACATTAATTAATAACATTTAAATTATTAATTAACAACATTTGATGGACTGGAGCAACGTGGACACTGTTGGACACCGTTGGACACCGTTGGACACCGTTGGACACCGTTGGACACCGTTGGACACCGTTGGACACCGTTGGACACCGTTGGACACCGTTGGATGCATGCGTTTTAGCCTTAATTAATCGTAAGATAGATACCTATGTTAAGTGCATTGTGAGCCCATTTTGTACAATGATTCTGATCTATCTTTGAACGAAAAATAAAAATCTCTTCTCTTTTGATTTCCTCGCTTGCCACACAGGAAAAATTGTACTCGCGATTTGTCGGTTCGCAAGAGTTTCTTTTCGATATGTTCAAAAGTTTAGTGTCGCGAAAATAGACTGTTGAATAGTTTAGTACAACGACTCGTATGTCCCTTTTGCAAGACACGAAATTGTATACATAGTGTCAGTAGCTTCATTTTCTTACTTTCGTTCCAAGATAGACAAATATATCTTTGATACCGAATGCTGCCAATAGGGTTGCGAATTATTGTACGACGTTTGTACTGATCGATGTAATCGTTGTGCGCTGCTTAAGAGATAGGTGTTTCGCAGTTAGGCTACGAAACAACTATAACAATTTTACGCAGGCCCATTGTCAAGTAGAGTCAGAACTCGACATTCTTGCCAATAGGTTGAATGTCGAGATCAATGTGTAATGTTAAATAATTCATGAGAGGGTCTCGTGCGTAGTCACCTCCTCGTGGTGAGACCTGGTAATTGGCATCGTTTTCCAAAAATTAATCAGTTGATTAATCTTTGGAAAACGATACCAAGCTAAGAACTACGCACCAGTCCAGTTTGGATCACCAAATGCCACGAAGAGAATTTTGGATGATCTAGACTGGACTGCAACGTGGGACACCGCTGGACTGCGTGGGACACCGCTGGACTACGTGGGACACCGCTGGACTACGTGGGACACCGCTGGACTACGTGGGACACCGTTGATCCAGTTTGGGTCACCAAAAGCCTCCAAGAGAATTTTGGATGATCTAAACTGGACTGCAACGTGGGACAACGTGGGACAACGTGGGACAACGTGGGACAACGTGGGACACCGTGGGACACCGTGGGACACCGTGGGACAGCGTTGGTCCAGTTTGGGTCACCAAAAGCCTCCAAGAGAATTTTGGATGATCTAGACTGGACTGCAACGTGGGACACCGCGGGACACCGTGGGACACCGTGGGACACCGTTGGTCCAGTTTGGGTCACCAGAAGCCTCCAAGAGAATTTTGGATGATCTAGACTGGACTG